>CM054125.1:57437731-58037731 GCA_028751855.1 Ambrosia trifida | reverse complement strand
TCTGGTATCTCTTAGGAAAGTCGTAATCCCTTATTTTAGTACACTTAATTC
Source organism: Ambrosia trifida (assembly GCA_028751855.1). Lineage (NCBI taxonomy): Eukaryota > Viridiplantae > Streptophyta > Magnoliopsida > Asterales > Asteraceae > Ambrosia > Ambrosia trifida. The sequence continues at coordinate 58,037,680 of CM054125.1, read as the reverse complement.
CCAGCTTGGTAGTTTTTCTATGATTAATATTGTAGATGCAAAAGTGCGACTAATGCTTTGGATTGAACAATACAATATGTTTTGGTGATATCGTTGGTGCGAAGGAGAGAATTCATAGGTGCGAAGGAGCAATTTTGTAGGTACGAAGGAAGATAAAAGGTGCGAAGGAAGACACTGTGGTCGAATGTGATTTTAGTTTATTGTATAACTTGGTTCGACCAGATGATTTGGGCGAACCTGCACATTCGCACAATCAATTTGGGCGAATGTGCAGTCTATAAATAGACAAGTTTGATTTTTGAATGTAACTTTTGGTCATTATTATTCCCTCCACTTTCAGAAACTCTCTCTAGTGTTTTGTTTAACTCGTTTATCGTTCATACCTTGATTGTAACTATATTTCAACGTGTAATCGAGTGATTAATTAATGAAAACTTTTGAAAATGATGATCTGTGTGTTTTAATCTGTTTGACTATTATTTTGTGATAGTTTTAGGGTTTCCGCACCTAAAACTAACTTGTTTGATCATTCTTTGTTGTTAATCGATCCTTTCACGCACATACAAAGTGGTATCAGAGCAATTCTGGATCAAACAACCACAAATTAATAGTTTCTCAGTTGATTTGGACCCAATTTTGGTCAAAAAGTTTTTGTTTTAAATGAACTAACTGATGTGATAAGATTTTGATTGATTACAACTTGATTTCGAGGTTAAAATGGATAATTCTCTTCATTAAAGTTGTTCCAAATCAATTCCGATTCAAAACCTGATTTAGATCATCAAAATCCATCAACATTTGATAAACATGATCAAAATTAACTGATTTTCAAAGAATAACCGTTTTTGAAATCTCAGGGGTCGAAAGAGAGAGTTTGGTCGAAAGTGGAATTTATTTGGGTCGAACGAGGGATTTTGTGGTCGAAGGAGGTGTTATAGTGGTCGAAAGTAGACTTTGATTGGTTATTTTGTTCATTCGCCCAGTTTCATCACCTTCGCCTGATCGAACGGTCGAAGGAGCAGAAGAACGGTCGAAAGAGAGACGAAAGCGGTCGAAGGAGATTTTGTTGTTTCAGTTCACATTCGTATCAATCAAAAACGGTCGAAGGAGAACTTTATTTCTCATTCGCACGTTCGACTGTACGAAGGAGCATCCTGTTTTTAAAACATTTTTAATCTTTTCGTGTTTAATCGTTTGCAGGACAAGATGTGGAACTTCCCAACAACGCCTAGACCTACTCAAGCACCACAACAGCAGACAACACAAGATCCGTGGTCCGTTGCAGCCCAGAAGACTAGTCAACCATCACAGCCAATCAATTATATGGCAATGACTAGTTCGGCTCCTCAACAAGTTGTTCAACCATTACAACAACCAATTGACAACCATTGGGGAGTCGCAGCAGCAGTTCATTCGTAGACGACCAACGCTATATCCACTCTTATTCATGATCTATCCTCTGGAAGCGGCAATCGTCCACCAAAGCTAATGGACATGAAGGAGTACAATACTTGGAAGACGAAGTTTAAGATCCATGTTGAGGGACAAGGACTTGAGGGAGCCGAGGCATGGCAAATGATTGTGAAGGGTTACGTTGCTCCTATTCTGGAGAATACTGGAGAACCGATACCTTTGGAGAATTTGGCGGATGATGAGAAGAAAAGGTTTGCGATAGAGAAGAAGGCATTCTCTCAGCTATCCCAGGCGATCAACACTGATCTATTGCATCAGTTTGGATCGTGTACAACATCAAAACAACTATGGGATATGCTGAGAAATCGACATGATGGAAATGAGAAGACAAGGAAGCTGAGGATGGAAGAGCTTCGGAAGGAATTTGAAAACTTCAGTTACATGGGTAATGAGACCCTAAAGGAGTTGGTTCCACGGTATTGCCATTTACTCACTGAACTGTCGAGCTATGAAATCAGCATACCAATGTCGGAGTTAGTAGATAAATTTGCTGATGCTTTACCACCCTACTGGAACCAACACATTGAAGTGTTGAAGGAGAAGGATGCATACCAGTATTGGACTATTAACGAGTTCATTCAAAAGCTGGAAAACAAAGAGATGGAGGAGAAGAGAAAAGCTAAGAGAGCTCAGATTCCACAGAATCCTGATTTATATGTGAGTGGTACATCTAACTCTCTTTCTGCTTCAAGCACCACTTCTAATGTTGCTCCTCACATAGCATGTGTATCCAACGTTGTTGAACGAACCAACAAAAGCACCCATCAACTACCTTGCCCAAACTTCATTTTACACACCATCATACACACAACAACCTTATCAAACACCAAACTTTATTCCACCTTTTTCACCATTACAACAAGCCGCATGCTACACATCAAGTCAACCTTAACAACAACAACAATATCCTCCTCACATGAATCAGATGCAGATTACTCAAGCACAATCAAGTCAAAACCCGATTGTGTTAGAGACCTCGAACCTTAACAATGTGACTGTTGAAATTGCTCAACAGCATGTTGCTCTTGTATCTGCTATGGTTGCTTCTTACAACGGTTTGGTTGCGAGTCAGATTGGAAACAACAATCTAACCAATGAGGACTACGCTCAAATCGACAAAGAGGAGATGGAGCTTATGGACATTCAGTGGGCTTTTGCAAGCATTATGAGGAGAGCCACTGACTTTATTCAGAAGACTGGCAGAACTGATCTCTCAACCTCTCCCAACACCACATACGGATTCAACAAAGCAAAAGTTACATGCTTCAATTGTGGTGAGAAGGAACACTTTAAAAGAGAGTGCACACAGCCAGCACAACAAGGTAATCGAAACCCCTTCAATTCAACATACCAAAACAGACAAAACCAAAATCAAAATCAAGTGTCATACAACAGTCCCAACATCTCAAGCTTTCAACCACAAAACAATTATCAGAACCGTCAACAAAACACCAACACTAGACAATCCACAACTCAAAACCAACCTCAACAAAATCCAAACCGAACTATTGTTCCTATCTCTACACCTAAGACACAAAACCAAAACCAAACTGACATTCAAAACCAAGCACTTGTGATCCAAAAGGATGAAGGTTTTGATTGGACGGGTATGCAATTGGGGGTGGAGGAGATTACTGCTGGGAACGTGGCTTGTGTGGCACAACAGATGAGTTTGGATGAAAATGAGGAGATTGAAGAGGAGGTTGTGATTGAAAAAGTGTCGGAGTTGAAAATTGAGGAAGTGAATGAGGATGTGATTGCTGAGAGTGAAGACAAGAAATCTGGGATGATTCTTGATTCTGTCACTAATGTTGGAGACCACTACGATTCAGCTTACTCGGATATGGAGAGTGAATCTGATTCAGAGGCTAGTGTGAATTCACTAGATGATGACATTGACCAACTGCTAGCTGAAGCTGATTTCCTGATGACCCGCAAGTCATGTATGGTGGATGATGCGTGCACCAAGATTGACTATTCCAAATTCTTCGCAGGGAAGGAAGCTCACTTCGCTTTAATGGCAATGACAGAACCTCCTAAACCGGTAAGTTCTGAATCTCAATCTCAAGTGTGTGATAAATGTGTTAAATGTGCTGATTTTGAAAAACTGACAGATGAAAATAAGCTTCTCAAGGTCCAACTTGAGAGTGCCAAACTCAACTGTCAGATTTATCAAAAGGATTTAAAAGATTTCAACAAAGTTCTTGATGGTTATAAAAAGGATGTGTCTGAACTTAAAAAGACATTGTCAATTAAACAACTTGCCATTAATAATTACATCAATGAAATGGAAAACACTAAACTGGAAATGGCAACCATCAAGTGCTTTGCTAAAAAAGTTAACAAGAAGTTAGAAAGTTACAAGCACATAGCATATGTAGTTGACCATATCATAGAAGAACCCTCCCAGTCGAATAGTGCAAACTATAAGGCGGTCCCATCTCCGGTATTTTTTGAGAACCACAATTTACATGCAATACCACCGGAGACTTTAGTCAATTCTGACTCCACATCAGAAAACGAGCCTAACACTTCCAGTGTCGGGGATCCGTATTCTGATGTGAGACCAGTACTGGGAAACAATGAGGGTGTGGTCGCTGCTGATGATTCAGATGAAGAAGATGAACCATCTGAGACGGTTGAAAATGAAAGTGATATCCCTGATGAAAATCACATAATCACTACTGAGCCAGTCTCACCGTCTCAGATCATTCATCCAATGGCAAATGCTCATCGTAAGAATGTGGTAAAGAAAAATGAAAAGTCTGTTGGTAAGTGTTTTGAAAAGAAAGAGGTAAAGAAAATTGAGAAACATGTTGCTAAACCGGTAGAAAAGAAAAATGAGACTAAATCTGAGAAAAATGTGGTGAAACCGGTTGAAAAGAAAAATGAGCTTAAATCTGAGAAAACCAATTAAATGAGCAACGAATCGTGTGACAAACCTGTCAAAATATTCTATCGGATGCAAGGCTCCGATAAGATTTTATCTGATGATGAATATCCGATTAAGTTTGTCAATTATTCAAAAATCGAAAAGATCTGGCAGGAAAGTACGATTTGGTTTCCAAAATTTGAAAGAACCAATGACATTCCTCAAGAAATTTTAGATAAAATTTATTCGGATAAAGATGCCAAGGTCAATGTCACACAATTTGTTTTGCCAGTTGATAAAGCAAATAGTTTTATTGAACCGACTTACTCGAAGGACCCAACTCCTGAGAGTTTAAGGAAACAATGCATGGTTGATAGATATCCCATTGCTAGCTTTTCCAAGTCGCCGATCAAAGAAAACTATGAGGAATACCGTGCGTGTTATAAGTGCGGGGAACAGGGACATTTACTTGCCGCCTGCCCGTACGTACGACACAAAAGGCACGAGGTGGAGATGAGGCAATATCATGATTATCCGGTTGACAACTACGTTTATCCACAAAGACGGTATTTTCCTCAGCAAGAATCTTATCATAATCAAAACAATTTTTACAACAAGAGGGAAAACCGTCCGATGACGTATGATAAATGCAACCGGATAACCACTGAAAAATCTGCTAAGAAACCTGTGATGAACTCAACTGCTGATAACAAAAAGGTTGCTCCTAAACCTAATGGAAAACAAGCAGTTGGACTTGTCTCTGTTAAATCAGAGAAGGTAACCAAGAAGGTTGCTTTTAAAGATGAAGTAAAGAAACCGACTGAGACTTCAAAATCTCAGATTCGGATCTTGAAAAGATCTGAGCAATCTTGGTCATCTAAGGAATCTGAAGGAGCCTCTACTTCACAGAATGAGAAGAGTGAGAAAAAGAAAATTGTGAGTGAGAAGAAAGGGGTTGAGTTAACCCAAGATGTTTGTGAATTGAAAGACTCTTTGAAACAACCCGTTCAAAGACCCAAGACCAAACAGGCTTGGGTCCCCCGAAAGATCTAACTGCTCTACTTTATATGTGCAGGGAGCTCCAGCTGGCCCTGTTAGCAGCCTATGGATTGTTGACAGTGGAGCTTCTGGTCACATGACAGGGGACCTCACGCTACTCTTTGATATCAAAAACATTAACAGAGGTTATGTGGCATTTGCTGGTAATAAGGGAGGCTACATTACGATGGAGGGTAGTGTAAGCAATGGGGTCGTGACATTTGAGCGGATATCATACGTGAAACAGATAGATTACAATCTGCTCAGTGTTAGTCAAATTTGTGATAAACAATTTTCTGTGTATTTTGATGACAAATCCTGCTACATCTTGAAACCTGGGTTTGAGCTTCCAAAAGAATGGGTGATGCTGAAGGCACCGAGAGTAAACAACTTGTATATTCTCGACATGTCCAAAGCAATGACCACCCATGGCCAAGTCACATGTTTCCTCTCTAAGGCTACAGAAAAAGAATCCTCTATGTGGCACAAGAGAATGGGACACATCCACTTGCGAAAGATGAACCAGTTAGTGAAGAATGAACTTGTCACAGGAGTTAATGTAAAACACTTCCATTTGAATGACAAGTGTGTTAGTTGCAAAAAGGGAAAGCAGCACAAACAATCCCATAGACCAAAGAAAGTTAATTCCGTTGAGCTGCCACTTGAACGTTTGCATATGGACTTATTCGGTCCAGTCAGACGTAAAAGTTATGCCGGGGAGTTGTACTGTCTTGTGGTGACTGATGATTATTCAAGATTTTCATGGGTAATGTGCTTGCATCAGAAAAGCGACACTTTTGATAACCTGAAGGTTCTGTTTACACGTCTGGAAAATATATATGGTCTGAAGATCAAACGAATCCGGAGTGACAATGGGACGGAATTCAAAAACGCTCAGATGGAGGATCTTTGTGCAAACAAGGGAATTCATCATGAATATAGCGCTCCGTATACACCCCAGCAGAACGGTGTCGCAGAGAGAAAGAACAGGACTCTAATAGAGACGGCGAGAACTATGCTTGCGGATTCAAATCTTCCAGTCATGTTCTGGAACGAAGCTATTTACGCAGCATGTTATACTCTTAACCGTGTTTTGACAGTGAAGAAGTTTGGCAAGACTTCTTATGAACTGTTGAACCGACGCAAGCCGAATCTGGAGTATCTAGAACCATTTGGTGCCCCGTGTACAATGCTGAATCCTTCGGAGAAGTTCGCACCAAAGGCTGAAGAAGGTTATTTTGTTGGATATGCAACCCCATTAAAACGGGTATTCAACCAAAGAACTAGAAAAGTCGAGGAGTGGGCAAATGTCGAAGTTCAAAGATACACACAAAATGTACAAGGTGGAGGACCAGATTGGATGTTTGATTACAAAGACTTCTTTGATTCATTCAATCTAGATAGCATGGTTGAAGAAGCTGTACTTCGCTTATATTACGAGGTCGAAAACGCCGTAACTTCACCGTTAGTGCGTCCGATCACTGTAAATCCTCAAGCAGCTTCTAATGATACCACTGCTCCTGTGATGGAAGAAGAGGTGTTCCAAGAAGCTTCTACAACGCTTAGTTCATCCGAATCAGAAGATGAAGACGATGATGCAACAAGTGAAGCTATTCTGGACAATGCTACAGTGACACCGCCAGTGAACCCATCTAATACTGATGCTTCAACATTGACTGTGGGTAATGATCTGGTTTCTACAGAGAATTTGACAACTCAAACGGGAGTACAAGTACCTGATTATCCGGAATCTCGGATACATCGGATACACCCGCTTGAACAGGTTATTGGTGATCCGGGTAGCAGTGTGATGACAAGAGGGTAGCTGAGAAATGCTCAAGCACCAGAAAATATTGGCAACCTTGCTTTATATGCCAAAATACAGAAATCTGGTTTTCAAAATGACTGGTCATTTGCTTGTTATGTTTCGCAGGTCGAGCCGCGAACTTACAAGGATGCTCTTTTGGATGATGCCTGGGTGGAAGCAATGCAGGAGGAGTTATTACAATTCCAGAAACTTGGTGTATGGACACTAACAGATCTACCCCCTGGAAGAAAGAAAATTGGAACCAAATGGGTGTTTAAGTGCAAGAAGGATAACAGAGGAGTCATAGTGCGAAACAAAGCTCGTTTGGTCGTTCAAGGTTTTCATCAGGTTGAAGGAATCGACTACAATGAAATCTATGCACCGGTTGCACGCTTGGAAGCAATTCGAATGTTCCTAGCGTTTGCATCATGGAAGAAATTTAAGGTGTATCAGATGGATGTAAAGAGCGTTTTTCTTTACGGTGTGGTCAAAGAGGAAGTTTACGTAGGTCAACCGCCAGGCTTTGAGGACCTTATTCACCGGGATAAGGTTTATGTGTTAAACAAAGCTCTCTACGGGTTGCACCAGGCTCCAAGACAATGGTATGAGGAGCTGAGCACGTATCTTCTCTCGAAAGGATTCAAACGCGGACTGGTAGACTGCACACTGTTCACGAAACGAGCAGTAGATGATTTGCTTCTTGTACAAATTTATGTTGATGATATTATTTTTGGGTCAACTAACGAACTTCTGTGCAGGGAATTTGAACAAGTTATGCAGGAAAAGTTCGAAATGAGCGCAATGGGAGAAATGCAGTTTTTCCTAGGCTTGCAGGTGGAACAAAGACCAACAGGGATCTTTATTCACCAGACAAAATACGTTTCTGAAGTCTTGAGCCGATTCCAGATGGATGATTCGAAGCCGATGGATACCCCGATACAGCCCAATCACGGGATTGGAGTTGACCTTAAGGGGGAGCTGACTGATCCATTTACATACAGAGCAATCGTCGGATCTCTGATGTATCTCACAGCGTCTAGACCTGATATAATGTTTGCGACATGTCTTTGTGCGCGATATCAATCGAAGCCGAAACAGAGTCATCTTGCAGCTGTCAAGCGTATCCTTAGATATCTGAAGGGTTGTCCATCGAAAGGACTTTGGTACCCTCATGATGATAATTTTGACCTAATCGCTTTTAGTGATGCAGATTGGGGCGGCTGTGACAAAGACAGCAAATCCACAACGGATGGATGTCAGTTTATGGGGAGCAGGCTCGTGACCTGGCAATGCAAGAAACAAACAGCAGTTGCACTATCCACATGTGAAGCAGAATACGTTTCAGCATCGAGCTGTTGCTCACAGGTTCTTTGGATCCAACAATAGATGGTGGATTACGGTTTGCAATTTCTTAAAACCCATATTTACTGTGATAATGAGGCCGCAATCGCATTAACAAAAGACTTAGTAAATCACTCAAAGGCTAAACATATCCGGATTAAATATCATTTTATCCGTGATTGTTATGCTAAAGAGTTGATCGATATGGTCAAAATCCACACTGATTACCAACGCGCAGATCTTTTTACCAAAGCTTTTGACAAATCCAGATTTGATTATCTTTTAAAAGCTAATGGTATTAAAGAAAAACAGGATTGATCACCACCTCAGTCTATCACCTTTTTAGTGTAAATTTTTACTGCTTTTCAGAAAAATTTCGAAAATCCAAAAACATTGAAAAATTTCAAAATCCATAAAAATTAGAAAATTTCTTTGCTGACTGCTATATCTACTTCCCTTAGATTAATGCCGTCAGATTTCTGTGAACAAACGATATCTGGGCAGTCACATATTTGAAATGCTCCAGCTTATCCTTGGGAACAGTAAATTCGAAAATCTATAAAAATCAGAAAATTCTAAAATGATTTCCTGGAGTATAAAGGGAAATGATAGTACATCAGTGGGGATCTGACACATTCTAAGTAATGTACTGCTATATAGGGCGTGTGTCTGAGTCTGTGTGATGTGCTGATAGGCTTCGTAGACCTATTACTGCGTGCCTGATACATACATATCAAACGATTTGTTGTGTGGATGAACTCCTCATGGGCATATGGTCTTAGTACCGTAATTTCGTTTGATAGGGTATTTGTACAAAACTCGGAGGTTTAGGGTCGTTATGTTATTAGTTGTCTGGGGATAGCCTCTCTGATCTTCTGCTGTAAGTCATTACGGACCTAGATCAGACAGGGTGTCTTTATAAAAGAGCTATATGCCAAATCCTAAAGTTACCGAATTGAGGAACTTTCCATGTTATATGATGATCAAAGATTATCTATTACATCGTATTAATCACTGATGCAAATCATGATTAATATCAGTCCTCAACCAGGTATAGTGCATATGTTACTTTGCTGCATTAATTTGCTGACCTGTATACCTCTATGCATTATATCTTGTACAATTACAGACGACGAAAGCATAATCACGCTTTACAATGAGTCTTTGTGCATTTACTTCTTGATACGGGAGTATGTCGTGTGCGTGGGAACCACAGACAATTGCGTTTATACTATAAATATCAGTATCAGTATAAAGCACTGCACAAAAGTCTGCATGTGAGTTTATGTGGATCACAATATCAGTAATTGCCAGATCACACATTGTCTTTAATGATAATAATTTCAAAAAGATCAACGATGTGATCAGATTTCTCAAAAACTGATATGATCCCTTTACCGGAAATCCCAAAAACATTTACAGTTTTTCATTTACATTTTTGCATTTTATTTTATCGTCAAAAAATTACAAAACTCAAAAAGATTTTAGGTGTGTTTTAGCATAAACTTTAGAAAATCCAAAAAAAAAAAAAAAAAAAAAATTCTTTTTCATCTTATTTTTGATAACTGATGGTGGTTGATGTCGATTTTCTAAACCTTGATACGCCATTTGAGCTTTGTAACTTTTAAAATGTGAAAACATGATTGTTGGATGCTTAAAAGTTGGAAAATAATTGGACCGGGACTCGTTTTTGAGATTTGGAAAATTTTCAAAAATCCCAATTCTCATTCACCCATTCGGTTGGTCGAATGTGGGATTTTACATGTTCCTTTGTATGTTTTATATGGGCGAAGGAGAGTGTTCATGAACATTATCTCATTCGAACCCTTTTGCCTCATTCGTACCCTTTCACTAGGGTCGAAGGAGACAAAAGTTTCTCCTTCGTATGAATAGAACGGGCGAAGGAGTATGCCTATATAAACCCATCTGCTCATTCGAACCCATTCATATTTTTTCCAGATTTTTCATCATAAACTCACCTTGTTGCTTGTTTCTTTTAAACCATGTCATTGTGATCGCCACATCATACTGATCATTTTGCCATCTTATTCACAGGTTATCATCAAGGATTTAAGCATTTAATCTCTGTTTTCTAAACCGAGCCCTAACTGTTCAAAACCTTTTAAAATCAATATAATTGTATCAATTGATGCTTAGGGTTTATTGTATGTGTGCTTTAGGGGGAGATATAACAAAAACCATGGTTTAAAACTCAACTGTTTGATCAATCTGTGTTTAAACCCTAGTTTTTAAGTGAAAACACAAATACAATACACAATTGATGAATCTGTTAGTTTAGGATTGTTTATCGGCATCATTAGGTTTTGTTTCAATCAAATGGACATGTTCAGAATCACTCAATTTCAAAATTGAAATTTCAAAATTATGAACAGACTCCTTCGACTAGTACGAATGGGCGAAGGAGAAGTTAAAACGGTAGAATGAAGAATAAGTGGGCGAATGAAACTTTTATTCAAAATTCATACATTCGCACCATCTATGATTCACATTCGCACCATGATAAATCTCTTTCGTACCCCCGTTTGGGCGAAAGAGACGGTTTGTTACCAAAACTTTTCAATTTGAAATTTTGTCGATTTTTAACATGTGTTTTTGTTTGTTTTGCAGATTTAACGATGTCTGAACAAGAGAAGACGACGGAACAAGCAGGATCATCATCACAGCCTGCCAAACAGTTAGACTTTGAAAATGCGCATAACTGCTGTGCGTATCTTGGAGACGTAAAGAAGCATACAGAGTTCGTTGGGATTATTGATTTTCTGAAGAGATGCAGGGTGATAGATGCCATTGCTACTCCGACGGTTATTTACAGGGATATGATACAAGAATTTTGGTCGAATGCTAAGCTTGACTTCTGGAAGTGCGAATCGTGTTTGACGAGCAAGATTCAAGGACAAAGAGTCATTGTTTATGAAGAAGACCTGAGAGAAGCATTGAATTTGAATGATGAGCCGACAGATCCAAAGGAGTTTACTTTTATGGATCAGCGAAAGTGCTTCCTCAGGATGAAATACAATGGACCAATCACTGACGGTTCATTGCATAAGGGAAAACTGTGCCCCCAATTCAAATACCTGGCACGTGTTTTGATTCATGTATTCGGATCTGCAGCTGGAGGGTATGATTTGATGAGGAAGAGCATCAGTTCTATGATGGTTGCTTTAGTGTTGAACAAACCGTTCAATGTCTCTGGCATGCTGATGTCTCATTTACTGGAGCCTGTGAACGGCACGAGGAATCTTAAGTTTCTACTTTATCCTCGTTTCCTCCAAATGATATTTGATCACAAGTATAAGGAGCTGAAAAGAGATCCTAAGCACATTGTTGTTCAGGAACATATGTCGCTGAATACACTCGCTAGGATGAAAGCGTATAAAGGATTGTCAGTTGATGAACGTCCTCCAGTAAGACATTTATTTGGACACCTAGCTAGAGTTGATTATACTGATCCGGGTGAAGGGCTTGTGAGGAATGTAAACAGTGATTCTGATCCTGATAATCCGTTACATCATGTTGATCCTGATGCTAAACGCAAAAGACAAGTTGTGAATGTCGGCGCAAAGAGTGGGAAGACAAAGAAACAGGAGATAAGGATAGAGGTTTCTGAACCTGAGAAGAAGAAAAGCACGCAAAGAAGAAACAAGACGATGGCGAAAAAGGGATTACATTTAGTTGATGAAGCGTCTATTGATTCAGAAGAGACGCTAGAGGATGAACGTTGGAATTCAGATGCTGAAACGGTAGAGACAACCATGCCCAAGGCCACTGAGGCTGGTGCGTCTGCTAGCCAGAACGTTGAAGATCAAGGGAACAAAAGTCCTATTCCTGTTGATGAAGAAGAGTTGGGATTGAATGTAGATGAGACGTTTATTGGTTCTCCTGTGCAAGCTGCTAGGAAAGAAAAGAAGAAACAGGAGAAGCCGAGTATCAAGAGGAAGAAAGAGATTGAATCGTTGATAGCTGGTAAGAAACTACCACCGGCTTCTAGTTCTAAATCACCGGTTATTGCACCAGCTCAAAAGAAGCAAAAGACTGCGACAACATCGAGCACACAACAGACTGAAGAAATGCCTATGGATGAGGTTAATGAGGCATTGGATAACGTGCTCAAAAAGATCAGAAAAGGCAAACTGCCTGATGTTGTTGAACCACCAAAGAAGACGAAAGTTTCGGTGGATAGTGACATTATGAGTGCTGTGAATCAGAGATTGTCTGAAATGATGAATCTTATCAACAAACAACAAACTGAGATCGAGCAGTTAAAGTCTAATGATAAGAAGATGTTGGAGGTCGTAGTCACATCAGCAGATGATAATGAAACTTTGAAGAAGACTATTAAGAGATTGAAGAGAGAAAATAAGAAGTTGCTGAAGCACGAGCAACGAAACACCAAGAGAATCATTGTTTTGAAGGAGGAGAATAAACAGTTGAAGAAGAGTAACAAGCATATGGATGATCTGATCAAGAACTTGTACTCTCAAGCTCCTCAACTTCAAGCTGGTGAAGTAGAAAAGGAAAGAGAAGAAGAACAGATTGATTACGAACTATCTGATGAAGAAGAAGATGATGAACTTGATGAAGATGCAGGAAACGATACAAAGAAGAAGAAGAAAGATGATAAGGATGATGGAGGTTCAGATGATGGTTCGAGTGATGGAAACGGCTCTGCTTTTGATGATAGTAGTGATGATGATGATGATGACGCTGACAAGTTTACATATGAGAAGCGTGACTCAGATAAGGGTGGTGAATCGAGCTCTAAGGCTCCTGGAGAGAATGTTGATGATGATATCTTCTGGAACGAGAAATTGCAGTCATTATCTGAAGACGATAAGAACAAGTATCGCCAGATGCTCACTGATCGAGTCTGGACGATCGACATGACTAGCAGATTTCCAGAGATATTTGAATCGAACAATAAACTTTTCGAGTTGGAGTTTGATGACCCTGATCTTGAAGATGGGGAAGTTTCTGCGGCAATTTCGAAAGAGATACTTGAAGGTTTAGCAAAGCAAGTAGGAAAGACTTTGGAAGAATTACTTGCAGACAATTTTATTCCAAAGATACCTGAGAAAGAAGCTGGAAATCATTCTGATGATCATGATGTTCATGCGTTTGAGGAAGTTGAAATGGAAGATATTACGAGTGAGGAGTATCTACAATACTTCAAGACTAATCAAGATTGTGGATTTTCCTTCTCAGATGAATTGCTAAACCATGCCGAGAAACTAGCTAAAGAGAAGAGCAAAGCGTTTGAAGACGAAATCTTCAAAGGGCATGACAAACCACGGTTCGAGCAGTCGGAGAGTTTGAAAGAATTTTTGAAGAAATTGAAAGAAAAAGAAAACAATCGTCCGAAAGCTGATATTCAAGGAAGCTTTTACAAACTTCATAATGGTATTTTCAAATGTCGTGCATTGGCTTGGAAGTTTGTTAAAGAATTGAGATGCTTTGCAGTAAAGTGGGAGAAGGGGATCTTGTATTTCGACAAGTTTCATCACTTGAAGACTCTTCCCTATTGGGCAATCCGTGATATTTGTCGTCACCGTTTATCGGGAGCGTCAAATAGTCAGATTACCTACTTTGCTGAGAAAATGACTAGAGAAAGCCGAACCAAGTGGGATTTGTTCAAACCACAATATCCAAAGCGAATTGTTCATAAGAAGGATATTGATTTGATAACAGGTATGCCCAAGGTGACGTTAAAGTACAAACCACCGCGAGTGTTGAAAAAGATTCCTTTGTTGCCTATCCCACAACACTTCGCCAAAGATTTCATCCGGTGGTATTATGATTGGAAGATTGCAGAGGCCGTGATTGTGTTGAAAGACGGAGAGACGAACTACAAGAAAGTACACATCTTTGATCCCATGTGGTTGATAAACTGTTCACATGAGGATATTATCATGTTGTCCTACAATCCGATCTATTCAGATGCGAAAGATGCTGAGCAAGTAGGAAAGTACCAACGTGTGGTATTTCTGTGCTTTGCATATGATATCAATGCTGGGTGTGACTATGGAGAGAAGCTGGGAAAGTTTGTTGAGAAGCAAAAGGTGCCTGAACTGAAAACGAAGAAGCAAAAGCAATTTCATGAACCGGTGATGACAAAAGAACAGAAGATTCAACGACACATCAGATTGATGAACATTAGAATGGACGAAGAATGACGACGACAATCCAAGCAATAGTCGAGGGGGAGTTTGTAGATGCAAAAGTGCGACTAATGCTTTGGATTGAACAATACAATATGTTTTGGTGATATCGTTGGTGCGAAGGAGAGAATTCATAGGTGCGAAGGAGCAATTTTGTAGGTACGAAGGAAGATAAAAGGTGCGAAGGAAGACACTGTGGTCGAATGTGATTTTAGTTTATTGTATAACTTGGTTCGACCAGATGATTTGGGCGAACCTGCACATTCGCACAATCAATTTGGGCGAATGTGCAGTCTATAAATAGACAAGTTTGATTTTTGAATGTAACTTTTGGTCATTATTATTCCCTCCACTTTCAGAAACTCTCTCTAGTGTTTTGTTTAACTCGTTTATCGTTCATACCTTGATTGTAACTATATTTCAACGTGTAATCGAGTGATTAATTAATGAAAACTTTTGAAAATGATGATCTGTGTGTTTTAATCTGTTTGACTATTATTTTGTGATAGTTTTAGGGTTTCCGCACCTAAAACTAACTTGTTTGATCATTCTTTGTTGTTAATCGATCCTTTCACGCACATGCAAATATTGACCTTCATTCACCTTTTTGTGCCAAAGTGAAACAAACGTATTTTGGTTTTGATCCTGGTCCTTATTTTTTTTTTGTACACCTTATTATTGCATCTTTAAAATGCTTGACCATATCTTGGCTTTGTTTGAGTCTAGTGCTTCTATTTTGGATCATCATTGCCACCCTGCTTCTAAGATGTTTGTTTTGGATAATGGTTCGGACCCAACAAACCCGTATATAGCCCTTCCATTAGCCTCTATTTCGCTTTGTATTCCTACTGTGATGTTTCAATTCCGAACACACTTACTCAATTCAGTTCTTCATGCTTTGAGGCCCGGTCTTCATTATGAAACTATACATATGACGTCTGATGGCTTCTCAATAAATAAGAATACCCTGTCTCAGTTTTAAATAATTTTGGTCTCTTCATCACAGTCTAATGCTACACAAGTGGTGACATACAAGTCTTCATGTTCCAGTTTGCATAATTCTATGCCATTGACTCACTGCTCCAAATCGATGTACTCAACGCTTGTTCGAAAATCAATTAGTGGTCTTGCTCCAACATTCATGAAGCTGGTAAAATATGTTACTTTTGGAACCAGCCCATCCATTACGTGGGAAGCTATTGCTGGCCTCGACAATGCTAAACCTGATTCATTGGAATTGATTATTATAAAAGCCGATAATCATGATCAGGCGAAATATGATTTGCTTACTTATATAGTAGTTTTATGTGATTATCATCATAAAGGATTAGTTGATTTACGAGGGAAATACTTGGCAAAGCTGCTGGTACATAACATTGAACCGAAACAAATATGCTACGCATGTATGGTTTACCTTTTAAGTGGTGGACGGATGGTGTTGGAGGTTGCCGAGTTGATAAATAAATTTCCGATGCGCGCTGATTTGAAAATTTTCTTAGCACTGTTGACTATTTGTGGCATCCTTGGAATTTTTGTGGTTCACGACATAGTAATGAAGATGATGCTTAAAGCAGTTTTCAAACTCTCCAATTTAAGGCAGCTTACCTACATTCTTGTTTTTAATCACATGCTAATGAGCATGAGAATGCATGGAAATGTTACTGATGATACACTTGATGCACATGGAGTAATAAAGTGGGGTCTTATAAAATATTTCCATGACATTCAGCTGTGTACAGCAGCCTTGGTGGCAATCAATCTACCTACCACTTCTCTTGGTCAAGTTATAGAGGCTCGTGTTTACAAGCCATTATCGACATGTGCTTCTTTTCTTGACCCAAACATCACATCATTTGAAGCTCTTTATGTACATAAGCCACCCAACATAGCTCGTTCCATATATACCTCTCCGGATTATTCCGCTACTTTGGACGAACTTTTCAGCCGACAACTTCTTGACTTGCACCTTGAGGACAAGGTGAATTTGAAATGGGGGAGTAATGTTATAAACACTTATCCAGACCCAGTTGACAGCCCATTTCAAGAAAAGATACAGGCCCAACCCATTATGTTTTTTAGAGGAGCGACTGATATAAGGCGCAAGAATGAAGAGCTTAGGGCATGAATGAATATTGTTAGTGTTATTTGGCTTCTTCTTCTTATCCCATACTCTGTAAACTCTCTAAGCTTCTCATCCCCTTCTCTATCAATAATCTTGTATTACACTTGATCCTTACCTGTAATAATCCAGATTATCAATGCAAACCTATCAGATTTCATACCTATTTGTGTTACTTGTTGAGTTGTGAAATAACTATTCACAACAGTGTTCATGAATATTGAGACCATGATTAATTTTTATTTTGAACCTTTGTTTTTATTGTCATTTATTATTATGAGTAGCTAAATCTTGAACCACTACCTAACTTATATGATGACTGCATGTTAATTTTATACTTTCGGTTTTGGATTTATTTTTAAATGCTTAATGTTTTGGTAAAAGTTTAGTTGGTGTTTATTATGATGTGTGTGCGTGCTTAAGTCTAATTTATTATTTTTGAGAGTTCCATAATCGTCTTAGTGAATGTCTTTCATGTTTGGATGATTATTAGGGTTGCTTGCTTAGTGCTTGTAGCTTAGTTTATGGTTTTGTGCATGAAAGCCATAGGAACTTGATTGGAGAATTTAGAGGACTTAGGTATTCTTCCATTCTTGAGACCATGAGGTGATGGAATGTTGGGTTGTCTAGAGCTTTAGGTGTTAGGTTTTGGGTGAGACCGGGAGGTGATCCTATCCTAGTTGTCTTAAGTTTCTTGCAATTCCAAGTCATTGTTAACCCAATTAAATTACTCCTTTACATATTAGGATGTAATGTGATTAGAGAGACCGGGAGGTGATCGAGTCATTAGAGTACCTTTACATTCTTAGTGAGGTGAGACCGGGAGGTGATCCGAGCTAGATAGCTAGTGTTTTATTCTTTAGGATTCTTTGGGGTGTGTTGGTGAGACCGGGAGGAGATCTAGCACGTCTTAAGGCTTCTTAAGTTATCTTTCGAATCTGGTAGCCATTCAGTTTTCCATTACCGAGAGTTGTGAGTTTGCATGTAGGATTCTTGACCTAGGTAGTTGCCTTCCTATCCTGACATTTTCCTCAGTTATCATTGCTGTCTTTTTATCTTATTTATTTACTTTATTTATTTTATTTAATTATTAAAAAACCAAAAATCAACTTTTAAATCAAATCTTTTTAAGTCTTAGTCGAGTCTAGTTTTGTTTTCCATTAGTGTCCTGTGGGTTCGATACTCAGACTTACTTAGTCTGTACTGCATTGATAGGTACACTTGCCTGTCGTGTGGTCTAGTTTAGTTGAGTCTGTTTTATATTACTAGGTGTCTAGGTTAGTTTATATTTTTAGACCATACATAGCACATCATTTTGTTCAAAATCAAACCACTGATATCATTTTTCAAAATCTTTGTTGTCCATGTTTCATTTTAAATCTAAAAGATTCCATTTCAAATTTTGCAGCCAATGTAGATTGTGGATATTTTCTGAGATATTCTTCTGTAGCCAAAGCCTATAAAGTGTTCAACACAAGGACTAGGACTATAGAAGAATTAAGTTCAATGAACTTTCATCATTAAAAATCCCAACAAATCCTGCAGAACTATTTGACTTAGAAAAATTCAATTTTGAAGATATAACTATTAAAACAAACTCTGCAGGTATACCATAGTCTCCACAACAGGATTACAGATTTGATATTGAGATTCCATCTGACGTCAAAGTTTGCACTGCATCAGAAGTAACAAATGTTCTGAATCATAGTCAAAACATTGTTACTATTGTATCAACAAGTGTTGATCAGTACTATCCACAAACCACTGCCTCTTCCAGCTCACCCACTTTTGAAACATCTATTGATCAAAGTTCACTCACAGTGGATAAAATCTGAATGTCAATCCTCCACTTGGTCCTATCCCTCCACCTCCACTTCAACCATCTGATGATACTCCCATAATACCAACAGATGTTACACTAGATGTTTCAAACATCTGTCCTGTAACGCTTCACTATTTCAATAAATAATAATAATAATAATAATAATAATAATAATAATAATAATAATTAATTCTTATAAATGTTCACACGTCTATATATACGTCTATTATTAATATATACGTACACATAGTCTAAATACTCGAGCTAAATCCGTTTATATGAACAAATAGTGCGTTATACGTAATAACATACTTGTAAATTTCTAAACACGACAATATATATATATATATAATAATTACAAATTTTGAGTACTCGTTTTAATTAGTTTTACATTTATATATGTGTGAAGTAACTATCTAGGGGTTGAACGAGTCCAGTTCATAAACAAAACCCGAGCCAGTAACTAGTTCGCTTAAGTAATAATTACCATCTAACTTCCACCTACCAAATACCCTAACTATATAAACACCTTAAACTCATCCCTCCTCCTTCCATCTTCTTCCCAACCAAAACCCTAAACACCATCCTATTCAAGTCTCTTTTTTTTCTTTCTTCCTGCTCATCTCTCCCTCACTTTCTCCCTCCCTCCTTTACACTTTCCCTTCCTCCCTCTAGATAACAACAATAGCAGCAAGAACAACCAACCACCACCCGAACCACCATAATACGCTGCCAAACACCCTCCTCCTTGCAATCAACCACCTTCTGACCATCCCTCGTCCCTATACCACCGACTTCCAGATCGGGATTCCACCCACCGGTGCCGCCTCTCTCTGGCTAATAACAATAACATCGATGATCTTAAACAATGACAACATCACAAGCAGCCCCTAGTCGTGACCCCCACGCTGTTAGACACGAGCTATTAATTCTTAGATTCATTTTAGGGCCTCGACGGTGGTGGTGGTTCGAGTTGCAGGTCAGTGGCCAGGTAGTTGTTCACCTCGTTAGCTTCGGAAATGGTCACGGTGTGGTGTGGGTATCGATGGCCAAGCCGAGCTTTGGCCTTGGCTTTGGTTGTCATTCTTGTTTGTTGGGTCTGCTGACCTGGAGAAGAACAGATGATTAGAAAGCCAAAATATGCTAACAGTTTGATCCTTCGAATAAACAGTCTTTACAACTTACTTCTCCCAAAAGACTGCTGACTCTAACAACTGTTCTATCCAAATAACTGCTCAACAACTGCTGATACAAAGAACTGCTGAATAAACAACTGATGAAGAACAACTGCTGACCAAAGGTCTGATGAAGAACAACTGCTGATACAAGTACTGAAGACCAAAGCACTGCTGGAACCAACAGCACTTAGGCTCCAGCAGTGGATACAAGACCATCAGAGTTTTCCTACAACAGCTGTTTAATATCAGTGCTTTCAATGTAACAGTAGTTTGTAATAGGCAGATGTTTATGTTTGTTATTCTGTTAGAGGTCACTGTCTTAGGTGACGTCAGCTTAGGTCATCAGTGCTTTGAGTCTGTCTATAAATAGAACAGTGCTTGTACTGTTCTATAGTATCACACACACAAACATTCTCTCAGACAAACACTGTGTGATCAGGCTGAGGGGGAGTAATTGTACGATTGTAATCTTTTAGATAAATGAAAGCTTTCGATCTGAAAACATTTACTCTCTTGTTTTGATTAACAGTTTATTATTCCGCTGCACTTTCATTCTATTTTCATTTCATTATTACCATATTTAGTTAAACTATCAAAACAATCAAACTCAGATCCTAACAATTGGTATCAGAGCTTGGTCAATTAAATTTGATCTAACAAATCAATTTAATAATCAGCTCACAATTATTGATATCGTTTGTCTGTTAGATTGAAAACAGAGTAATAGTTTAATTTCGTTTCAACCGTTTTTAAACAGACTTTGTTTTTTTGAAAAATCAGAGAATGGCTTCGATCAATCACGATCCACATAACACTGGCACGAACAACAAGCCACCGATGCTTGTCAGATCTGAATACAATATCTGGCAACGTCGGATGAGCCATGTTCTAGCTCAACAAAACACTGGGTGTTGGAAGTCGGTTATCTTCGGACCACATGTTCCGACTGTGCCGAGTACTGAAGATCCCAAGGTGTTTGAGCCAAAGAAACTTGAAAACTACTCCGACCAGGATTTTCAGAAAATTGAGCTAGATGCTAAGGCCTTCAGTATTGTGGCCATGGCTCTACCCAATGACATATATGCTGGGTTGTTACACTGTAACAGTGCAAAGGAGTTGTGGGATGCACTGAAAGAACAGTTTGGTGGGACTGAGGAGGTTATTGAAAACAATCGTGAAATACTTAACCAACAATATGAAACATTCAGTCATGTCAAAGGAGAGTCATTAACTCAACAGTTTGAGAGGTTTAATTGCTTAATTAGTGAACTAAAATTGGTTGGTCTTACTTACCCTCATTCAACCTTGAACCATAGGTTTTTAAGATCATTACCAGACAAATGGGACACTATTGCTATTGTGATGAGAAACTCAATTGGATTTAAAGACCTATCACTAACCCAGCTTCATGGTAAGCTCTTGACCTATGAGAGAGAGCTTAACCAGAAAAAGAAGCTCCAGGACTCTGGAAAAGTGTCTGATGACTATGTATTTGGGAATACAGCACTTTTGGGTCATGATGAGGTGCCTGGAAACACAAAGGATCAGAGTTATGATCATTTCATTGACATAACTTCAGGTTTTAACTCAGGTTTTAACTCTGATTCTTATTCACCAAACTATGCTTTCACAGCAAGTGGTGGTGATATCCAGGCCTCTGACAATATATCCTTTGAGTATGATGACCTGAAATACTTTGACCCTGATGATTTGGAAGAAATGGACATTATGCACCAATTGGCCCTTCTCAGTGTAAGAACTAATAATTTTTACAAGAAAACTGGGAGAAGGTTTCCAGGGTTGACTGGCAGATCTAAGGTTGGGTTGGATAAATCAAAGATAAAGTGTTACAAATGTCATAGACTTGGTCATTTTGCTAGGGAATGTAGGGGTCAACATGGTACACCTATGATAACCTATCCAAATCAAAGACCACAGACCAACACTTATCTGAATTCCTATAATGCCCCTGGACCAAATGTGCAAAACACTGCTCATTTTGCACAGTCCTCAAACACTGTTCCTGTCCAGTATGTCCAAACCATTGTTCCTCAGATCCACTATGTGCAAACACCTGTTGCTCAAGCACCTGTGCAAACGATTGTTGCTCCATCCTCTGCTCCTGCAGAGACCAGTCAACAGAGCTTCTTTACACAAGGCTTTGTTGATTGGAGCAGTCTACCTGATGAGCTAACAGATGAGAATTTTGCACTAGTTGCCAAAGCTGAAAATGAACCAGAAAATTTTTGTTTCATGGCCATGGTGGATGAGATTGAATCTGAGGAGGTGGTAACTGAATCTGATGTTGTGACTGATGATGTTGTTAGTGAAGTTGTTACAGGTGAAAAACCTGAAGAAGAGGTTGTGAATCTCACAGATCCCTGGGGTGCATCTGATGACTGTGAGTGCAAGTGTGATTGTGCATTGATGGCTGCTGCTAAGGTATCTCCTCAAATTCTTAAAGAGTTGTGTTCTGACAAATGTGTGATAGCATTTGCTAACATCAAAGAGGTGAATGAAAACCTTAGAAAGAAAATTTTGGATGATGAAGTTAAATTTGAAAAACTTACAAAAGATTTGAAAACAAGTTTAACTGCAAAAGAGTCTGAAATAAGCAGCTTAAAACATGAAGCAACCATAACCAAAGACCAGCTCCAAACTATGATAGCAAAATATCAAAGTTGTAAAAGTGAGCTTGAGTCCACCCAAGTTGAATGTGAGAAATGGGTGGAATCATGTAGAGGTTTTGAAATGTTACTCAACAAACAAACTAAAAGTCATGTGAAGTTTGGCTTTGGTTTTGAAACCACTGCTCCAGCTTTTGAAAACACTGATAAAAAGAGTCAAAAGTCTGTTGAGGTAATACCAACAAACCTGCAGGGTCAAGAGATTAAAATCACTGAACCAAATGGTAAGAAAATTGTTCTTGAAAAACCAGAAGGTTCCTCATCTTTTGCTGAACTTGAAAAATATGAATTTAAACCTACTTGGTCTGATGAGTGTGATACTCTTGAGAATTTTAAACTTGTTGATTTCAAAACACCTGAGGGAAAGACAGCTCCTCAGGCAAAGGTCATTCCCTTGGCCAAAGTCATTCCCCTGAAAAATCTTCCAGCAGATGCTCAAACATCTGCTGAAAAGAAGGCTGAAAAAGGGAAAAAGAAAGAAAAGACTGTCAACTTGTTCTGTGATTTCTGTGAAAAGAAGAATCATGTCACCAAAAACTGTTTTCTTCTAAAAGCATATGATATTAACAAAGGAACAAGTGAATGTGATTCCAAAGCCACATGCTCAATATGTGGGAAAAAGAATCACAAGACCAAAGAGTGCTTGTATCTCAAAAATTTTGATGTTAAAATACAAGAATACAAAGCAAAAACTCTTGCAAACCCTGTATTAGTACTTCAAAAGGAAAGCCCAAACAGACCTTCACCCCTGTCCAAACATCTGTTACAAAAAGGCTTGAAACATCTGCTTCTAGAGATGTCCAAGTAACAGATGCTCCACCCACAAGCAAATACCCAAGAGGTTATGGTCAACCTCCATGTCACAGTCTGCCACATGTTTATGAGGAGCCAAAAAAACCCTCTAAACCAAGAGTGAACAGAAATCCATATGGGTATTATCATTTGTCAGGAAGTGATCAAACAACTGCTGCACCATGTGTTGACATTCAAGCACTAGCAAATGGTCAGCAGCAGTTGTTGAACTTAATTCAGAAATTGGTCCAAACCACTGATCATCTTCCAAAGCTTGAGTCTGAAAGGTCTGAGGACCCATCCAAAGCCAACTTGGCTTTGGACACTCACCAAAACTAATCATTTACTGATGTGCAGGGAGCTTCTGCTTGTTTAGATAGTCTTTGGTATGTAGATAGTGGAGGCTCCAGGCACATGACAGGATGTAGAGCCCTTCTTCTGGACTTCTTGGCTCATGGAGGGGGTGATATATCCTTTGGAAATGATTCAAAAGGTAAGGTGTTGGGTTCAGGGACTGTACAAGCTGGAAAACTCAAGTTTGAAAATGTCAATCTTATTGATAATCTCAAGTTTAATCTTCTGAGTGTTTCACAAATGAGTGACAAAGGTTATGGCTCATTTTTCACAAAGATATCTTGTAAGATTATTGGGCCAGAAGTGGTGAAAAAGATTGATACCATTATTGCTGAGAGCAAAGCACAACTTGTTGCTCATAGAAGTGGCAATGTGTATGTTGTTGATATGTTAAAGGACAATCCTGTGGAAAATGTCTGTCTATTTTCTGCTGCCTCCACTAAGGAGACAGAATTGTGGCATAGGAGATTGGGTCACACCAACCTTAATACTATCAACACACTCTCCAAACAAAGCCTTGTCAGAGGTTTACCATCAAAAGAATTTAAATGTGATGAGCATTGTGTTTCTTGCTTAAAAGGGAAACAACATAAAAGCTCTTACAAATCCATTGATGAGTCCAAAACTAGTCAGTGTTTACAACTGTTGCACATGGACTTGTTTGGCCCTGTTAAAATCATGAGTCTAAGAAGAAAGAGATTTTGTCTTGTCATAGTTGATGATTTTTCTAGGTTTACATGGACTTACTTTTTACATTCTAAGGATGAGACTGCAGGTATATTGAAGGACTTTGTCACCAAAGTTGAAAAACAATATGACTTGCCAGTAAAAGTCTTCAGGAGTGACAATGGAACAGAGTTTAAAAATAAGGAGTTGGATGACTTCTGTGTGTCAAAAGGGATTGTGAGGCAGTTCAGCATCCCAAGAACACCAGAACAAAATGGGGTGGTTGAAAGGAAAAACAGAACTCTTATAGAAGCTGCAAGAACCATGCTAGCAGATTCTGGTTTGCCACTGTCCTTTTGGGCAGAATCTGTAAACACTGCTTGCTATGTTCAAAACAGAGTTTTGATCAACCCCAGACATCAAAAAACTGTTTATGAAATTTTGTTCAAAATCAAACCATTAATCTCATTTTTCAAAATCTTTGGCTGCCCATGTTTCATTTTAAATCTCAAAGATTCCATTTCAAAATTTGCAGCCAAAGTAGACTGTGGTTATTTTCTGGGATATTCTTCTACTGCTAAGGCCTATAAAGTGTTTAACACAAGGACTAAGACAATAGAAGAAACTCTAAATGTAAAGTTCAATGAACTTTCATCTCTAAAAATCCCTGCAAACCCTGCTGAATTATTTGATTTAGATAAATTCAAATTTGAAGATATCACTGTTAAAGCTAACAATGCAGGTATTCCACAGTCTCCACAGCAAGATTACAGAACAGATGTTGTGATCCCCAGTCACTACAAAGTCTATTCTGCCTCAGAGGAAGCAGCTGTTCAAAACAATTGTCAAAACTCTGCCACAGCTGTGTCAACCACTGTTGGCCAGTCTTATCCTCAAACCACTGCTTCACCCCTCACAATCACTGACCTATCATCTGTTGACAAAGTCAATCATCTGTTGACAAAAGTCAATCATCTGTTGACAAAAGTCAGTCAAGTTTCACACCACTTGGACCCATTCCTCCATTACCATTCCAAACATCTGATGGTACTACAGAAGTACCAACAGATGTTACACCAACAGAGTCACCAAACCTCTGTCCATCACCTCAAAATGCCATTGTCCCATATCAGGGAGATCTTATTTACTTAAGAGCTCATCCACCAGACCAGATCATTGGCAACATCAGAGAGGGTGTGCTAACAAGAAGCCAATCCTCAAATATCTGTCTTTTTGCAGGTTTCTTATCCCTCACACAACCTGTCAAGTACCAAGAGGCACTGAAAGACAACAGTTGGGTAGAAGCCATGCAAGAAGAACTCCTTCAATTCAAAAGACAACAAGTATGGGAGCTTGTACCACTTCCTAAGGATGTTTGTCCTATAGGAACAAAGTGGGTCTTCAAAAACAAGACTGATGAAAGGGGTATTGTTGTCAAGAATAAAGCCAGGCTTGTGGTTCAAGGCTTCAGACAAGAAGAAGGAATAGATTATGATGAGACTTTTGCTCCTGTAGCAAGACTAGAAGCCATCAGACTCTTTTTAGCCTTTGCTGTCAACCACAACATAAAGGTGTATCAGATGGACATCAAATGTGCTTTCCTTTATGGCAAAATTCAGGAGGAGGTCTATGTATGTCAGCCACCTGGTTTTGAAGACACATTCCATCCTGACTATGTCTACAAGCTCAACAAAGCTTTGTATGGACTCAAACAAGCACCAAGGGCCTGGTATGAAACTCTTTCCACATTTCTCTTATCCATTGGCTTCACAAGAGGTAAAATAGACAAAACTTTATTTCTTAAATGGAAAGGGAAACACTTAATGATTGTTCAAATATATGTAGATGACATCAATTTTGGATCCACATGTAACCAAATGTGTGAAGAGTTCAGAAAACTCATGACAGCAGAGTTTGAGATGAGTGCCATGGGTGAGCTTCAGTGTTTCCTTGGTCTTCAAGTGAAACAACTGCAAAATGGCACATTCATTCACCAAAACAAATATGTAAAGAATTTATTAACCAGATTTGAGATGAATGATTGTAAGCCATGTAGTACACCCATGAGTACAGTCAAACTGCTCACTATTGATGACAAGGATGAACTGGTTGATCAAACACATTATAGATGTATGATTGGGTCTTTACTGTACCTAACTGCATCTAGGCCAGACATTATGTTTGCTACCTGTGTCTGTGCCAGATCCCAGGCTTCACCCAGAAAGTCAAACCTTATTGCTGTGAAAAGGATATTCAGATACCTCAAAGGTGCTCCCACACTTGGTATCTGGTATCCTGCTAATGGAAACATTGAGCTTTCAGGTTATTCAGATAGTGACTTTGCTGGCTGTCACACCACAAGAAAATCCACATCAGCAGGGTGCCAATTTCTAGGGAATGCCTTAGTCTCCTGGCAAAGCAAAAAGCAGGCAGCTGTTTCAACCTCAACAGCTGAAGCTGAATACATTGCTGCTGCAAGCTGTACAGCCCAACTCATGTGGCTTCAAAATCAACTACTGGATTTTGGGATAACTGCACTTCGGACTCCACTCATGTTGGACAGCCAAGCTGCTGAAAATATCATCAAGAATCCAGTCTCTCATTCCACTACCAAACACATTGACATAAGACATCATTTTGTCAGAGACAGCTATGAAAAAGTTTGATTTCTCTACACCATGTTCCAACAGAGGATCAGTTGGCAGATGTGTTAACAAAAGCTTTAGACACATCTACCTTTACAAATCTGATTTCCAGAATTGGTATGTTAAACATGGATTAAACAATAAATTTTAAATAAATCATAATAAAATGTTTCAGAAAATCAAATTTTTTAAATAGCTGTTTGGTTGAAAAATCTGTTTATAACATCTGATCAGATAAAACAACCACTGTTTCATTCATATCCACTGTTGGTTGAAAAATCTGTTTCAAAACATCTGATCAGATAAAACAACTGTTAGTTGGAAAATCTGTTTCAGTAACCTCTGTTCAGATAAAACAACTGTTTCCTTATATATATATATATATATATATATATATATATATATATATATATATATATATATACTATATCTATACAAAAAAAACAGTTGGATCCATCAGCTGTTTGTATCAGTTGTTTGCCAAAAACAGCTGTTCTCCACCAGATGTTTCATCCATCAGATGATTGCCACGTCTGCTCAAATAAGCAGAGGTTTGGCCACATCAGCGGTTTCATTGAGCCTATGAAAACCCTGTTTTACCACAACAGACGTTACACTGTCCCATTGTATTCAAAATACTGAAAACCGCATTCTTCATTCTCAAACCCTCCATCAAATTTCAATCATCTTCACCTTCGAAATCCATTACAATGGATCTTCAAGCCAAAGCTACACACAATTGTCTCCCCTATCTGATTAAAACAGATGACAACGCTTCATTTCATTCCACCATCGACATTTTCCTTAACTCCAAATACTTACCCATCTTAACTACTAACGCCCCCATTTATCTTGATACACTCCAAGAATTTTGGTTGAATGCTGAGTTTCTACTCCAAGACAAAAAGCCTACTTCCATTATTTCAAAAATTGGAGAAACCAGTATCGTCATTACCCCTGAAACCATATCCACAACCTTCACACTGAATGACCTGGCAGGTAAGGATTCCTTTACTAAAACAGAGCTTCACACTGAGTTCCAAGAAAGAGGGTATGATGGTCAGATGACTGGATCAACTCTTTTCAAAAAGTTTTTCCCTCCAGTCATGAAATTTTTCTTCCATACTCTTCTTCTTTGTGTCTCTGCTAAGTCCACATCCTTTAATGAAATTCCTTTAAGGATGCAATATCTGGGTTATGCCATGTTGTCAAACTCTGACTTCAATCTTTCCCAGGGATTGTTCATGGACTTAGTATCAAATGTGAAAGCAGTCAAGTCTGGGTCAAACAATGCTTTTCTTATTTACCCAAGAATTCTTAGTGTAATCTTACAAAAAGTTTTACCTGAAAAGGTTTTCAAAAAGGGTGATGCTATGCAAATGAAAAGCTTAACTGATGAAACTTTCACAAGAATGCTGGGTGGAAGCACCCAAGAAAAAGTGTCTAAAGTGTCAAAAGTTTCTAAAACACAAACAAAGAGGACAAAGACAACAACTGTTGTCAAAACCTCTGTTGTTGAGCCCACTGCTCCTGGTGATCATGGCACTACATCCAGTGCTGTGAAACCCACACCAGCCACTTCCAAAAAGAAACATCCATCCACAAAAACCACCACTCAACCACAAATGAGGCTTCTGGATGTTGAGGTACCAGAAGAAACCTCTGTTGCACAACAAAAGCAACCTGAAACCACTGTTGTTACTTCCTCACAACAGTTGGACATACCTCCACCTGACCAAACTCCTCATGAATCCTCACAAAAGGATCATGTTGTAAGCCAAGGGGACACACATCATGATACATTTGAGTCACTTGACCAAATGTTCACAAGCCACTCTCCCAGGGCTAATTCTCTTGTTACTCCTCCACCCTCACCATCACATCATGTCCCACAAACCATGCAACCTCTGTTTGAGGCAATTGAAAAATCTCAGGAAGATCCCAGTTCCTCTCTTCCACCTGTCACTGAGAGTATACTCCAACAAGTGACTGGTCCTGAGAATATACAATCTGCTATCCCACAAACAGAAGAGGAGGTTACACCACCTGAGTTCAATGAAACTCTAGGTGAGTTTTCAAGTGGAGCAGCCACTACTGATGTCGAGACCACTGTCTCACATCAGGACAGTGATTACATAGCTAAGACTCCCTTGAAGGCAACAACTGTTGAAGCCACTATAGTGTCTCCAAAAACAGTTGGAAGTCCCCAGTACCAAGAAAAAGGGGCATCTGATTCACCTATTAGGACTGAATCAGGTAGAACTACCACTGGTAGGGACTCAGATGATCCTATTAACTTAGGAGATGGGTCAAAATACCAAGAATTGACGGACAGAGTTTCTGTAATTGAAACCTCTGTAGCTGACATCAAATCTGATGTCAAGCTTATACTGAGCTCTATTGCAGACCTTTCCAAGAGTCAACCATCAACAGCTGATATAGCCAGTGAGTTATGGAAATCAGTTTCCCCCATCATCATAGCTCACAGAAAACTGGCTGATCAGACACATGAGACTTACATGGCTGAGATCAGGAATATGGTAGATGCAAGGTACAAAGATACCCATGCTGATATTAAAGCCATCAAGGACCACCTGCTGAAGACTACTGGCTCTGCCCCTACCACCATCCTCAGGGATGAAAATGATGATGCTTTCACGGCTGATGATGCCAAAAAGGGGGAGAGTGGCAGAGATAGGCTACCAAAACTAGATCCTTTTGGTTGTCCTCCCTCTCAAAAAGGCCAAGCCAAGTCTGCCAAGAAACCAGAGTCTACCAAATCAGCTCCACAACAACAACAACAAGCAACACCAACAGCACCATCACAACAAACAACTGACAAAAGCAAAGCAGTAGACAACTCTGCCAACATAGAAGCTGAAAAGGCTGCTCAGGCCAAACAAAAAAGGGCTGACACCTTGGAAGCTAAAGCAGAGTTGCTGGTGAATCTCAAGAGAGAACAACAGCAGGAGATAGAAGATGTGGGATCCTCTAAAAGGATGAAAAGACCTGCTAAGCATGTTAGAAAACCACCATCTAAGTTAAACACCTCTGTTGACAAAACCACTGCTACTGAAACCATTGCCACCCAAAACACTGCTTCCCAAACCACTGGACCCAAACCAACACACACACTTGAACAAACAACCACCAAACCTACATCACCAGCCAAAACCCCAACATCTGCTGGTTCTATTAAAAGGCCAACAGATGTTAATCCAACCACTGCTACCAATCACCATCACCAAAAATCATGTATACAAGGAAGAGAAAATCAACCTTTGTTGTACATGATGAAAACATACACACATCACCAAACACCACCTCAACTGCCCAATCCACTCCTCCTATCACAGCTATTCCAATCACATCATTCTCACCACACACATCCAAGTTCAGATCCCATAGACCACCACCAACCATTACACCATTGGTTGTTCAGTATCCCCTTGAACTTGATCTACTCAAGGGGGAATTACAATCCTTCTACAATACTGAACAGCCATCAGACAGATCCTTCCCATCTCTCCCAAACTTCCCCGTTCCCCTCAACATTGATACTTATCTAAAATACAAGGGTGAACAGGTGGATGCCATCATCAGGGAGAAATGCAAAGGGAAGGATGACAGGACTGCTCAGGGCATCCATTCAGCAGAGCTTAGCAAACTCAGAAGGATTGAAGACTTTGCTAAGACCCTGAGCAATTCCATGTCCTCCATGCCTCTCAGTGTAGACTTGGAAAAGGAGGTAAGGGAATCTCTTCTAGAACAGATTATGGCAACTAAGCCTTACAAAGCAAACAAAAAGCAGTTCAATGGATGGACTACACATGCTTTGAGAGAAGAACTACTCAGAATTGAAGAAATGGCCAAAGACCCCAAGGCTAAAGTCTCCACTCCTAACTTTGGCAAAGGCAGAGACCCAGTCAGAGCCTTGAAGTTTAAAAGGATGAGGCAAGAGATTGTAGCTGCCAACTATGGGGAGATGAGGTCAGTTTCCAGATGGTCTGAGTTAAGGTTGGTTGAGACTTACAAAAGTCTGGAAGAAAATAGGAAGAAGGATCCCAGCCTACCAAGAAAACCAATTTACACTGATGAGCCAATAATGAAGAGACCCCAACAGACCTTTACCTTGGACAGCTTACTTGACACCTCTGACTTAACAACTGCTGCAAGAAGACAGTTCAAGAAACAGAAGGAAATGTCAGAGGAAGATCAAAGAAAGTTTGTTGATACATTCATCAAGGAAGGGCTCTTCAATCAAGTCCATTTCTTCTCTGATCCTACAACAGAGAAGCTTAGAGAACTCATTGGAAGACCACCTTCACCCAACTCATCAAGAATAAAACTTCAGCTCAGCAAATCCACTGACTCAAAAATTCTAAAGTGGAAAGTCAACAAAGACAACCACGAATTGACATTGCTCAGGTCAGATGGAAGGGTTCAGAAGATCAACATAGATGATGCTTACAGCCTATGTGCAGAAGATCACCAAACATTGCTAAATCTGGACCTAGAAAGAGATGAAGAAGACTTATTTGCTCTGAACTTTGAATTACAATTCAAAGGTCAAATCAGAGAAAGTCTGATGAGGAATAAAGATCAATAAATAAAGCTGAGTTTTGGCATCATCTGTTCTAGGGGGAGATTGTTGGGTCTGCTGACCTGGAGAAGAACAGATGATTAGAAAGCCAAAATATGCTAACAGTTTGATCCTTCGAATAAACAGTCTTTACAACTTACTTCTCCCAAAAGACTGCTGACTCTAACAACTGTTCTATCCAAACAACTGCTCAACAACTGCTGATACAAAGAACTGCTGAATAAACAACTGATGAAGAACAACTGCTGACCAAAGGTCTGATGAAGAACAACTGCTGATACAAGTACTGAAGACCAAAGCACTGCTGGAACCAACAACACTTAGGCTCCAACAGTGGATACAAGACCATCAGAGTTTTCCTACAACAGCTGTTTAATATCAGTGCTTTCAATGTAACAGTAGTTTGTAATAGGCAGATGTTTATGTTTGTTATTCTGTTAGAGGTCACTGTCTTAGGTGACGTCAGCTTAGGTCATCAGTGCTTTGAGTCTGTCTATAAATAGAACAGTGCTTGTACTGTTCTATTGTATCACACACACAAACATTCTCTCAGACAAACACTATGTGATCAGGCTGAGGGGGAGTAATTGTACGATTGTAATATTTTAGATAAATGAAAGCTTTCGATCTGAAAACATTTACTCTCTTGTTTTGATTAACAGTTTATTATTCCGCTGCACTTTCATTCTATTTTCATTTCATTATTACCATATTTAGTTAAACAATCAAAACAATCAAACTCAGATCCTAACATTGTTGGTTCACTTTTGGTCAGGTTGACCAAGTCAGATCTGGTCAACATCCATCAGATTTGGTTCTGGTCAAACCCGGCCAGATCTCTCGACTCTTAGTTCGAGGCACGAGCGTATCGGTTCGCGAGCTCAACCATCGGGAAGGTATAATGCGCACCCGTGTCTTTAGTTTAAATACTTTACGTTTTATTGTTCTTATATATATATATATATATAATATAGGTATAAATATTATAAACCTATAACGAATCGAACCAACTTGTGACTAAAAGTTATCTTATTAATCATTTGAATGAACTAAAAACGGCTAACTCTTAATGTACTTCTTATCACGAGAAAAAATCAATGTCAGACTATATATGGACGCGTATTTGTTTACATATTTAAATACAATGCGTAGCTTAAGTTTTGGTTAACTTATGTCATGTGTTTTTAAAATGGTCGATTTAGTATGTTAATATTATATGGGACGTTCGGATAGGCAAAGTATATGAATACTTATACGTATACTTGTATTATTAACAAGATTAATCAAGTCTAATACTAGTCGTTTTACCCTTTTTGTTCTTCGGACTAATAAATAATAACTTACACTTATACAAACTATTTTGACGACAATCAAATGTTGAACTATAACATATAAATGTTACTTGTTGAAAAGTATAATTTATTTGCTTATTAATGCTTCTGAAAGTTAAACCATGTGCCGTGTATTTGTACATTTGATGTTTTGGGAAAATATAGACAGCTTGTGTTGTCTGGTTTCTTACAAAAACAGAGGAGACTCTGCCCAAATTTTTATAAAATACACGCAACATATCGGAGGGTCAAACTCTATTATTTTGTACAATTAAAGCAACGTATTACAAGTAAATTTTATTTGCAAACCTTACTTTATCATACTAGAAATGCATATGCTTATATATATATATATATATATATATCTAATATATACACTATCCAACCTACGAAGCAAGTTAACATTCGAGTCAAGTTATACCAATAATATTTTCTTAACACAACTGTGACTTAAACAATTAATTCAAGACGCGACCCTGAAAATAATACATTAAAGTATATATTTTAAATAACTTTTCACGTACGCATATTTTCAATAAACCAAACCAAGTTACCATCGGTTCGTTAAGTTATACACATTTAAAGACACGTATTATTTACAATATGAGTCTAGGTAGTTGAATAAACTATGTTTACAACCAATAAACAAAATAAGTTCATTTGCATTAGAAATTAAGGCATCCTTTACTTGTAATAGGACACAAGGGATTCAGTCAATCCAGCTTCAGACATTGTTTGTTATTCTTTCATAATGCACTCCAGGTGAGTTCATACTTGTCCCCCTTTTATTCTTTATTCTTTGGGGCTCAACATGTATCACTATCAAAACTTAAACGATTTCATACTCTTAAACTATCATGCTCAATCTATTAAACATACTTATATGCTATTTGCCATGCTTATGATTCTTAGATACTTAGACATAAATCATTAACTATTATTAGCCCACTTAACATGTATAGCGCTATAGGACTAGCACACCGCCCCCTTTATGGGTCATTGTTAAGATTTAAACGGCCTAACATGAATATGTTAGGTATACGCTGTGGTACTCGCGGGTTTGAGTTATGTTCTTTGTATGGTTTGTATGTGCAATGCTATAGTATGAGATTTGAGTAAACCATTCTAAAATACTATGTATGTAAACCAAAAACTAGTATGCTCACCAATACTTTATGTGTTGACGGATATTTTATACATGTTGCAGGAAAAGCTTGATGAGACGATACAAGAAACATCACTTAGGATTCGGCCTTAGAAACAAACGAAACAAGCTTTATTTTACTTCATGTTTAAGCTAATGTATTTTTCTCATGAACAAATTGTATACTTGTTGAATCTTAGATACGAATGAAATCTATTTAAATCTATTATCACAATTTAGCGTTATGAAGTTTTTGAACAATCTATCACAAGTCTCGCCTCGATGTTTCCGCCATCGGTTGGGGTGTGACATGTCCTTCACCCCAAAATGCCATCATTCCATATCAAGGAGATCTAATATAT
Source organism: Ambrosia trifida (assembly GCA_028751855.1). Classification (NCBI taxonomy): domain Eukaryota; kingdom Viridiplantae; phylum Streptophyta; class Magnoliopsida; order Asterales; family Asteraceae; genus Ambrosia; species Ambrosia trifida. Next base: position 58,003,270 of record CM054125.1, on the reverse strand, counting down.
CTTAGAGCTCACCCAACAGACCAGATTATTGGCAACATCAATGAATGGGTACTCATAAGAAGTCAATCCCAAAATATTTGCCTATTTGCTGGTTTTCTATCTCTCACACAACCTGTCAAGTACCAAGAGGCACTAAAAGACAATAGTTGGGTGGAAGCCATGCAAGAGGAGCTCCTTTAGTTCAAAAGACAACAAGTTTGGGAACTTGTACCACTGCCAAAGGATGTTTGTCCAATTGGCACAAAGTGGGTCTTTAAAAACAAAACTGATGAAAGGGGTATTGTTGTCAAAAATAAAGCCAAGCTAGTGGTCCAAGGCTTCAGACAAGAAGAAGGAATTGATTATGACGAAACTTTGCTCCTGTGGCTAGGTTAGAAGCAATTAGACTTTTTCTGGCCTTTGCTGTCAACTACAAAATCAAGGTGTTCCAGATGGATATCAAACGTGCCTTTCTATATTGCAAGATTCAGGAGGAGGTATATGTGTGCCAACCACCTGGCTTTGAAGACACATTCCATCCAGATCATGTCTGCAAGTTAAACAAAGCTTTATACGGCTTCAAACAAGCACCAAGGGACTGGTATGAAATTCTTTCAACTTTTCTCTTATCCATAAATTTTACAAAAGATAAATTGACAGTACATTGTTTTTAAAATGGAAAGGAAAAGATTTAATGATTTTACAAATATATGTGGATGATATCATCTTTGGATCTACATGTAACAATATGAATTAAGAGTTTAGAAACCTCATGACAGTTGAGTTTGAGATGAGTACCATGAGTGAACTTCAATGCTTTCTTGGATTACAAGTCAAACAGTTGCAAAATGGTACATTCATTCATAAAAAAAAGTCTGTTAAAAACTTGTTATCAAAATTTGATATGAATGAGTGTAAACCATGTAGTACACCTATGAGTACAACAAAAGTACTCAATGATGATGAAAAAGATGATCTAGTTGATCAAACACACTACAGATGCGTGATTGGGTCTTTACTATACCTCACTGCATCTAGACCAGACATTATGTTTGCCACATGTGTTTGTGCCAGATCACAGGCATCACCAAGAAAGTCAAATCTTATAGCTTTAAAAAGGATCTTTAGATGCCTAAAAGGTGCTCCCACACTTGGTATATGGTATCTGATGAGCCGGTCGTCAGGGTTCATATAAAACCTAAATAACCTGGTAGATAGGATAAGTAGGATATCAATCCAAGGAGCGTGTGGTTAGTGGATATTATTTAGCTAATTAAACGGTGTTACTTATGAAGATTGCTAGAGAGCTTATGAAGTTTGTACTTGGTTCATTTAAGAATTGGATTAAAAGGATTTTGTTTGTTATATTAAAAACTTGAATTGAGATTATATGAATGAAAAATAATGTAGTTTGAAAACAATTTAATTAAAATGATCACACCTAGGTTTCAACAACTAAAGTCTAAGGTTTTCACAAATGGGTCAAACAAATGTAGTGCAATTGGTGTTAACGGGGTGATTGTTCAATAGGCTTAGGTGTCAAGTTTCATCAACATCAGAGATGGACTAAACTAAACTTCATTACCTAGAATATACAACCCTATGTTTGTATTAGAGCAAGAAAACATGTTCATGACATTAGAAATTGGCACAAGATTAATTAACTAAAAAGAATTCAACATAAGATTAATTGCAATCTAATACAATGGTTCAAACACACAATCACACAATTAAAAGTTTGAAGAAATACCCAAATGTTAAACCCTAAAACTTCAATTGTTTACTTCCTAGGCATGATACAAAGAGACTAGCCACTCATGGCCATGGAGCTTGATTCTTCAATAATTGGGTCTTGAATCTTGAAATCTTGAATGATAGAAGGATTTTATGTTCTTGAATGGTATGGAATGATTAGAAATGATATGATGGATTGGTTATGAAAGAGATCCCCAATTATAGGCCTTCCATGTGTTAAAAAGTCAACCAAATCGCAAATCTCGCTTTGATACGCATTAAAATCATTAAAATGGAATGTTGACTGGAAGTGCTGTAGCCAACGCGAGATTCTGTTGTGGCTGACGCGAGCGACCGACGCGAGTGGCGTCGCCGACGCGAGAATCTGTAGCGGCCGATGCGAGTGGCGTCGCCGACGTGAGAATCTGTAGTGGCCGACGCGAGATCAGTTTTGGCTACAAGGAATTTTTCTGTCCTACGGCACCTGGCACCATCCTCCTACGCGAATGGAGTAGGCGACACCAGATTTTGTAGTGGCCAACGCCAACTTGCCCCGGACACTCATTTCAGCTTTTCTTGTTCGGTTTATCACTCCTTGTGCTCCCGAGATGTTCCAAAAGCTCCAGATTTGCACTCTTTTTGTGTTAATACTTGAAAATCATAAGACACATCAAAGTAGTGCTATTCCATACTCATTTATGCATTAATCAATCAATTTAGCTTTGTTAACTCTCGAGTTTTTACCAACCCATCACATCCCCACACTTGAGCTTTGTTTGTCCTCAAGCAAATTTGTTTATTGCAAACCAACTAAGCAAATCAAAACATCCCACATTTCTTGTCGATTCTCAAATGCGGTCCCTAGGCATACCCAAACTCACAAGACTTACGCCTCTCAGTAGATTTACATTCTAATGGTTCACATATTGCTCAATTTTGTAAAACAAGAAGATGCCAAACCGAATCCGACAAAGATCAAAGTTCACATTTCTACACACCCCTCACAATGGTTCACTCTTCTCGGTTTAATCAAAACTAGTCGTGATGCACTAGTATAATCACTCAAAACCGATTGTAATGCATGTTAGTATAGGCTTGAAACTCAATCGCACTTCACCAAATTACACAAAGTAAACACAAGTCAAAATGTCTTTAGAAGGGTTGTAATGGGGCTAGGCGAAGGGTATGGAATGGGATATTTAAAATGACTAAGGTGATAAAAATTTAACTTTTATTACATCAAACAAACTGATCAAAATAAACAATACTAGCTCAACTATAAGGCAATGATGCGCCTTTTTATTCAACGACTAACTTGAGCAAAAAAAATTTAAAGACTTTGCTCTTTTTCAATGTTTTTGCATCTTTTTTTTACACAACTAACAATAATTGTAAACTATTTACAACACAAAGGAACAACCTTCAATTGAATTTTCATCACTCGGGTTTAAAATGAAAAAGGCTTACGGGTTAACTGGGTTGAAACGGGTTGTCAATTGAAAAGGTTTAAGGCTCAAGATTGGTTAACTCAGAGATATTGAAACGGGTCAAGGAAGATAAAATGGTTTAACCTAATGCCTTAATCATTCTTGTGCTCACAATTGGTCTAAGGTAGCAAACGTATCAAAAGTTGCAAGTTCTACCTTGTGCAATTACAATGGCACACTCAATTCAAATGAACACAACATGCAAATAAATGTGGAATTTTATAAAGTGTTAGCATGTTATGGTGGCTCAATAATCTCACATGAACATGAAAAGGGGAAATGTGTTGCCGACATGCAAAAATGTTATACCCTTCACATGTCTTTTCTGACTTGGCACTTCATTCTTTTCTTAAAAACAACCATTAGAAAAACACATCGAGGAACTTAAAGAGTTATGACCATGACTAAGGATCGTCACTCATGATTCAACAAATAAATGGGGACTAAAAAGTTTTTCTTGGCTTCACAACACTCAACTAATACCTATGGACATACATTTTTCAGAATTGTATATTTTCTCCCCCTCCCCACACTTAAAAATAAACGTTGTCCTCAATGTTTCAGAATTGGAGGGCGATACTTATTAAAAGGTTTATTCTGAAAAAGCTATGTGTAGGGTGTGAACAATCAATCCCCAATAACTAAACTACTATTATTCAAAGATGAACATACACACAAATTTTGATTAAAGGAATTGAGTGCACCTGATTAATAATCGATAGTGCACATTCTTCAACCTCCTCTTGACCCAGTTAGAAGCTCCCTTCTTCCTTTCTTGTCACCTACATCAATTCTCACCCTTCTCTTTGACATCAATCAGGAAGCATTTGAAGTATTTATTCAACAAACAAACATACTAAAATAAAACACGTACACACAACTCACACACACTCACAAAACACCCAAACATAAATAAAAATGATCATGCCCACACGAATAATATAAGAAGAGAAAGAATACATGGACCTGATCAACGGGTTGCCTCCCAGAAGCGCTAAGTTTATGGGTCTTCAGCCGGACGACACATGCTTTGTCTCTTATGGTGGTTTAAGTGAGAATTTTCCCACCGAGTTTCCAACATATGCTCGGTAGTTCACTTTCTGTTTCCCAATCTGTTCCTTCTCCTTCCACTTGTCCATCAAATATATGCATGAAAGTTTTATCCCACATTTTCCTACCGAGTTTCCAACATACACTCGGTAGTTCACATGCCAAATCCAAAATTGCTTCTCAGTTGTTGGCATGGGAATTGGGTGATTCTTATTGCGGGGCCATTTTACAATAAATTTCCCAATGTCCTCCCAGCTCACCTTCCTCTTCTTCATCTTTAAACCTTCATCCTCCTCTTTGTTGGGTGCCTTAATCAACACGGAATGCGATTCGTGAGGAACTTTCACCTCAGCCACCAAATCTTCATGAGATGCTAAGTCTTCAATTGGGTTTAACCATTCAAAAAGACTTGCAGTATCTTCATCTATATCAGCATCTACCATAATACCATTGGCCAACTGATTTTACTCACACTTAAGTTGGGCAAATTCCTCGGCTAGTTGACCCACTTGAATCACCAAAGCTTCATGAGCTTTGTCTCTGATTTCATTTGCTCTCTTCATATCTTTGATATTATCATGGTATTCTTTGATCATGATTGCAAGAGCATCGAGCTTAGAATATGTTAAATTTTAAGGGTCTTCGTATGCCGGTTGAGGTTGATTAAGATAATAATCATTATATTCCTCATGGTTTGGATATGGTTGCGTCCTTTGGCTAAATGAACTCCCTTGACATCTGTTATTTAACTGATAATAGCCTTGGGAGTTTGAATAGCGTGACTGGCGATGTGAAGAAGATAAATGTGAACCTCTAGGTTTCTCGAGCCCAAAAATAATACGATCTTGTCGTTCTTTAAATGCTTCCATTTTCTTATGGGCCACTGGACAATCTCGCCACAAATGATATGGGCTCCCACAACAAGGACAAGTATTATCATCATTTACCCAATACATCGTGATGATGACGAGCAAGTCTTGCTAATTTCCCAATCTTCGGATTTTACACAAGTGGTATGCATGCATTATTTGTCATCTGCACACTTAACATACCACGCGTAACAACGAACAAAAATAAATAACAAAGACAAATTAAATATTTAATCACAATAATCAACTAAAATCACAAACACCAAGCGCACTAGCTCCCCGGTAACGACGCCATTTGATGAGCCGGCCGTGATGGTTCATACAAAACCTAAATAACCTAGGTAGATAGGAAAAGTAGGGTATCAATCCAAGGAGCGTGTGGTTAATGGATATTATTTAGCTGATTAAACGGTGTTACGTTTGAAGATTGCTAGAGAACTTATGAAGTTTGTACTTGGTTGATTTAAGAATTGGATTGAAAGGGTTTTGTTTGTTATATTAAAAACTTGAATTGAGGTTATATGAATGAAAAATAATGTAGTTTGTAAACAATTTAATTAAAATGATGACACGTAGGTTTCAACAACTGAAGTCTAAGGTTTTCACAAATGGGTCAAACAAATGTAGTGCAATTGGTGGTAACGGGGTGGCTGTTCAATAGGCTTAGGTGTCAAGTTTCATCAACATCAGAGATGGACTAAACTACACTTCATTACCTATAACATACAACCCTATGTTTGTATTAGAGCAAGAAAACATGTTCATGACATTAGAAATTGGCACAAGATCAATTAACTAAAATGAATTCAACATAAGATTAATCGCAATCTAATACAATGGTTCAAACACACAATCACACAATTAAAAGTTTAAAGAAATACCCAAATGTTAAACCCTAAAACTTCAATTGTTTACTTCCTAGGCATGATACAAAGAGACTAGCCACTCATGGCCATGGAGCTTGATTCTTCGATGATTGGGTCTTGAATCTTGAAATCTTGAATGATAGGAGGATTTGATGTTCTTGAATGGTATGGAATGATTAGCAATGATAGGATGGATTGGTTATGAAAGAGATCCCCAATTATAGGCCTTCCATGTGTTAAAAAGTCAACAAAATCGCAAATCTCGCTTTGATACGCATTAAAATCATTAAAATGGAATGTTGACTAGAAGTGCGATAGCCGACGCGAGATTTTGTTGTGGCCGACGCGAGTGACCGACGCGAGTGGCGTCGCCGACGCGAGAATCTGTAGTGGCCAACCCGAGATCAGTTTTGGCTACAAGGAATTTTCTGTCCTACGACACCTTGGCACCATCCTACGCAAATGGAGTAGGCGACGCCAGATTTTGTAGTGGCCGACGCCAACTTGCCCCAGACACTCATTTCAGCTTTTCTTGTTCGGTTTATCACTCCTTGTGCTCCCGAGATGTTCCAAAAGCTCCAGATTTGCACTCTTTTTGTGTTAATACCTGAAAATCATAAGACACATCAAAGTAGTGCTATTCCATACTCATTTGTGCATTAATCAATCAATTTAGCTTTGTTAACTCTCGAGTTTTTACCAACCCATCAGTATCCAGCTAATGGAACCATTGAGCTTTTAGGGTACTGAGATAGTGATTTTGCTGGTTGTCACACCACAAGGAAGTCAACGTCAGGAGGGTGCCAATTCATAGGTAGTGCCCTAGTTTCTTGGCAAAGCAAAAAGCAAGCGGTTGTTTCAACCTCTACAACAGAAGCTGAATACATTACTACTGCAAGCTGCACATCTCAACTTATGTGGCTTCAAAACCAGCTATTGGATTTTGGTATCACTGCCTTAAAAGACTCCACTGATGTTGGACAGTCAAGCAGCTGAAAATATCATCAAAAATCCAGTATCCCATTCCACAACAAAGCACATTGACATCAGACATCACTTTGTGAGGGACAACTATGAAAAAGGTTGGATTTCTCTGCATCATGTTCCAACAACGGATCAGCTAGCAGATGTGTTGACAAAGGCCTTAGACACATCTACTTTTGAAAGCTTGATCTCTAGAACTGGGATGTTAAATATGGAATAACAACAAAAATCTGTTTCTCCATAAAGATGTTGCTAAAATATTCAAAAAATTCATACTTAAAAGTAGTTTTTGGTTAAACATCTGTTCAGAAATTCTAAAAGTTTACTCAGATATAAACAACCACAGTCTCGGATTGTCAGCATCGGTTGCTTCATGTCAACCACTGATAAACACAGAACATTACTTTGTAACATTTGTTGAAATTCTACAAAGGTTTCAAAACAACTGTCATCCATTAAAACCTTAAACCATGTTTAACTGATGGGACAGACCTGGACCGTCAGATTCTTCATCAGATGTTGCCACGTCTGATAAAAAGCAGTTTCCCTGGCCACGTCATCATCGCTTTTTCAAACATTATAAAACCCCTGCTTCATCTAAATAGAGCTTACACTACCTATTCGAATTCAAAAACTTCCATATAGCAGTTTTCTTTCTTGTTTACGAAAAACCCAAAATCTCTCTTCCGATCATGGATCTTCAAGTCAAGTTGCCACACAACTACCTTCCATACTTGGTGAAAACTGACCAGAACACCCAATTTCACTCCATCATTGACGTTCTAAAGAACTCAAAATATCTCACCATCCTCAACGCAGATGCACCAATATATTTTGATACCTTGCAAGAATTCTGGTTGACTGCTAAAGTTATACTCATAGAAAACACACTAACTGCAATCTCGGCAAAAATTGGTATAACTACCATTGAAATCACTCCATTGGTCATTTCCACTAGTTTTTTCACTCAATGACGTAGAAGGAAAAATCACTTTCTTAAAAGATGAGCTTCACACAAAATTTTTGGAAAGAGGGTACAAGGAACAAATTACAAAGGCAACACTTTACAAACCATACTTTCCACTAGAAATGAAAATTTTCTTTAATAATCTGCTTCAATATCTCTCTTCCAAGACAACCTCATTTAATGAGATTCCTTTGAAAGTTCAATGTCTGGGATATGCTATCTTAATAGATACTGATTATAATCTACCCCAGGCATTGTTTGTGGACTTGGTTGCAAATGTGAAGCTTATGGAAAAGGAGTCAAACAATTCCTTCTTACTTTATCCTATACTACTTAGTGTTCTCTTAACAAAACTTTTACCAGAAAAAGATTTTAAAAAAGGTCAAGCATCTAGGATGAAAAGCTTAACAAATGAAACTTTTACTAGAATGATGGGTCCTAAGACCCAAGAAACAGTCTCAAAATTCAAAGTTTCAAAAACAAAATCAAAGAGTGTTAAGACAACATATGTTGTTTCAACCTCTTATGATGAGCCAGTGCTCCTGGTGATCATGACATTACAACCAGTGCTGTGAAACCCACACCATAATCTTCAAAAAGAAAACAACAATCCACTAAGCCCAAAAAAAAAAAAGGTTACTCTAGAGGATGAGATACCAGAGGATACCACTGTTGTAGCACAAAGACAACAGAAAACCATTGTTGATACTTCATCTCAACAAGTAGGAAAATCTCCACCTAGACAAACTCCTCAGGATTCCTCTTAAAAGGAACCTGTTGTAAGCCAAAGGAAACCACAACATGAAACATTTGTAACAACCTGGCACAAACCCCCAAGAATTTTTCGCGTTTGTATTATTTTTTTATAATAAATGATAACCAAATAAATATTAGAAGTAATATTATGTGCGAAACTAAAAACCGAACCATTATATACAACATATTATTAGATAACACGCGTCACGAGATGAAACTAATACGCGTTATGAACCCAAACCAAACCCGAACAAACTTGATTAGTCACTCCCCCGGGCATGTGTCACCACCGGACATATGTCACCATCTCATGGTGACACATGCCCACCCTAATGTTTTAACACCTTAAACTCTCCTCTATTATAAAAACCCACCCTTCTCACATATAAAAAAAACACACACACACCACACTTACTGATTATAAATCAAGAGAGAGAGAGAGAGGATGAGCTAGAGAGAGAAAGGAGCCGGAGGTCTCCTCCTCCTCCGGCGGTGCTCCGGCGACCGTGCCCTACAAGCCCACCACCACGTGTTGGGTAATCTTGATGGGTCGGTTCATGGGTCAGTTGTTACCGGGTCATGGTATTGAATTAGTCCAAAGTTGACTGAATTAGTGGGGTATGTGAACGTTAGAATGCTGCAAAAAAGGAGGAGTTTGAATATTTATGTTATGCGTATTATTTGCTTATTACCGTTGGGTTGGTTAGTCTTGTATATGGCTTATAAATAGTTGTTTTGTTTATTGAATAAATCACCCTTTCATTCACATATTGCAAGCCTTCTTTTCTTTTCTATTTAAAAACCTTCTGCGACTGGAGATCGAGAGAGAGAGAGAGAGAGAGAGAAGGAGAGAGTTCGGATCAGAGGAAAGAAAGAAGAGATTGGGAAAGAGGAGGCGGAGCAGAGAGAGATACCGAAGAGATTGGATAGTGGTTCCCGGCGGCGGCGGAGACGCCTTCATCACCTAATCATCAAACACAAGGTAAAACCCCTTCTTTTATTGCATTAGGAGCTGATGGCAGCGAGGGTTGGGTCGTGGTGGTGACGGGGGTGGTTACTGGCAGCTAGTGGTATTGACGGGTGATGATTGTTGATGCTGGGGGTCGTAACCAGTGATGGTTTTGTTTTGGATTATAACAGGGGGTGACGATTGTTGGTGTCGGTAGTGCAGCGATGATGGTCCAGGTGATGGGTCCGAAGGTTGGTGGTCCAGAAGCGAGTTTTGAAGTCGAGTCAAACCAAGGGTCAATGAAGTAAGTCAACGTTGGTCAAACAGAGGTTGGACATTAGACTTTTGGAATGGACATCAACCTGCAGACACTTTGGACTAGAAATGAGCATAATACAATGGTGTACTTGACATGGAACATTTGAATGTGCCTACGAATGTTGTAACTTTAATAATGGGACTTAACGAGCCTAATAACGACCCTAAACATGAAAATAGATGTATTCCGGATGGTGTTAATTAATATTAAACTTGAGTATTGAGATTATAGATTCGGACACTTGGTTTATAAGACAAATTGAGACTTAAAATGAAGGGACTTGGGACATTGAATATGAATATTAGAAACCTGAGAGTTGGACTTAGTACTTGAAGCTTGGACAATACACAACTTGATTAATGAAGATCCAAAAGCTGGTCGCACCTCAGAGAAGAGGTAGAAGACGACTAGCTTGATAAGACCTTTGAGTAATCAACCTGCAAAACTAGACAAACCGTTAGGCTCGTCACAAGGGGGACAGGGAGGGCCTTTCTGTGACCACCCTCCGGCGTGAGGATAAGTATTTGTTTGGAGAAGAAAAGAGAATAGAGAGAGAGAGAGAGAGAGAGGGAGGTTCGGAGTGTGTCAGAACGTGTCTTACTTGTACTTATGAGGGGGTATTTATACTAGTCAGAATTTGTTGTACTATCCTTCGTCCAGGTGTACTAACCTTCATCCTAGTGACCTCCGGTCGTTAGTGGTGAGCACGTGTCTTTGTGAGTCGCGTCATATTGTCATCATGCCGCGTCCGGAGAGGCTGAGGTTCGGACGGGAGGTTTTATACCTCTTCAATTAACAACGACAAATATTAAGAACTATTGTATAAACATATGGTCATAAATAAAAGAGACTTGAGAAGACGTAAGTTTATGCAAACATATAGACACATAAAAGAGTGCATTACCCATGACCTCTTGGTCTAGTGGTATGGTATCCCCTTACAAATGTGAGGTTGTGGGTTCAAATCCTTGCAAATGCAATGTTGGGTGAAATTAAGGTGGTATAAAAAATTTGCCGTTCAAAAAAAAAAAAAAAAAAAAAGAGTGCATTCATTCTAGTTGAGACACTAAGACTAGAGAATCCGGACAAGATTAGAACCGACACATCATAAGATCTAAGATTAAAAATATATATTAGAATTGGACATTGGCGCATAAGACTCGGACGTGGTTTATAAGTAACTAGTAAATTGTAACCCATGCTCCGCCGCGGGAAAAAAAACACACGCTGTACGTGTTTTTATCAATCTAAAATCATAAAAACAAACACCAGAGGTGCCAGTTTCAATACCATTGACATCTTTAGTTTATTGGCACCTACCAACATTCGAGATTACATAATTGTTACGATTAATATTGATAGTATTAAACATCTACACATACATTGAGTATTAACCGTGAAAAAAAAACTATGTATACTCGTATTAGCTTCTTGATTTCTCCCATTTGCAAGCTAGTGTTATACTTGTGTTTTTAACCGTTCGTTCCCGTCAGTAATAAAAAAATCGCAACCACCTTCCAAACAATCAATCCAATCATCCACTATAAATGACCTGCGGCGGACGACAACGGCAGATATTTGAAACGGAATAAGAAGATTACGCAACCACCACCGCCACATCCACCACGAATCAATTACCTCATCAATTTACCCTAAGTAACAGGTCAGCTTGTTCTTCGGCTAAACCGCACGTTCAACGACGCTGACTGGTGATAACGTAGAGAATATTCTGGCTAACAGCGGAGTGACACCACGCGTGGCTGCGGATTACGACGGACTAACGGTTGATTTTCTTCGTACCAAGCGCGTGCTGGTCGTCGGATAACACAACGTAGAGACCCGAATTGTTCCGTCGGTGAACCAGCGGGTAACTGGAAATGTTAGCTGGTGACGGAATTTCATAAACGTCGAAGTACGAAGACCAAAAGACGTCGACATTGTGCAACTCGAAATTGTCAAAGTAGGAAGACCAAAAGACTCCGATGTAATGCAACTCGAAATTGTTGTCGTTGTTGAGATCCTACATATATTGGCTGCGAATTTGGATTATTGTTTGTTTTTGGTGATGAGGTTTAATATGGATAAGCAGGGGAGACGTGTAGAGTGCAACAAAAGAAAAAAAAAAGAAAACGACAACTTGCCACTGTAGATAAGGCCGACGAGAAATGTTATATATAATAATAAGTACGAACGGATAGATTATTAGAACGCATATTATATTAGAACCAAATATGGAAACATATATAAATAATAAACCATACGCTCGAGCTCGTCCCCACACGTAACCTTTGTGAGTGAAACCAAAGACTAATAATAATATGCGTGTCAACATAGGGCCCAACCAGGAGAGTGTCAATACACGATACTGAGCACTCGGTTTTTATAATTGAGCTATGCAACCAGGTGAGTTTCGTGAACTCCCCTCTTTTTACTTTTATAAACTGTTTTGGGGTGATGCATGTTTCCAGTTGTTTATACGTTATGGGTGTTAGTTTTACAGAGTGTGATTACCTGCTTGCTTGTTATGCATACTGAACCAGGCACTCATTAACTCTAGGATAGAGCCGACTTAATATATGGGTAGTACTACTTGGGGAATTCCCCACACACATTGGTCCGGCCTAGACCTGGAAACCCCCACTGAGACCGACGGGTCGTTGCGGCATATATTTTGCCATTTGGGAACCTATGAGGTAGGACATAGGTTGGGAAGCTATGACAGTAACGGGCATAGACTTTGTTGTTACATCTAGGCATGGTTAGGCATGGGCTAGGTGCCAAGGGTTGAGTGGCCAGCTTGTAGGACTGTAACACCATAACCAGGAAAAAGTGTTGAAAACTGTAAAACTTGTTTGGAATAACTGAAACTGTTTTGATAAACTATTTTGGGCGCCTATGTAACTAAACACAGGAACTCACCAACATTATTGTTGACAAAAGCATTTTAGGCATGTGTTCAAGTACCAGCTTCGGAGTTATGAAGAACGTATGATTGTAACTCACAGTCACAACCAGTGGACGAACCAGAAGACGATCGAGTAACCATAGAAACCAGTCGCACAAATACGATTCAGGACTAGATGTAGTTAAAGGAATTGTATTATGTAAATAAATTGTATTAATCATAGTAATAAAGTTAGATATTTTCATACCGCTTCCGCTGTTGCTTGCATTTGCGTGAATGTTGTACCAATCTATTGTTTCGTCCAGGCCCCCTCGGGCCGGGTTGTGACAACATTTGACTCAGTTGAGCATCTATTTCAGAGCCCATCTCCCACATTGTTTGATGTTATTTGTAACATTTGTACTTTTCGTACTTTCTGTTCTAGTCCTTGTATTCTTGTATCTTTCCATTTTATACCCTTGTAATCCCAAGCTTATGATCAATGGAAAAGTATTTTATCAATTGCATTTAATCTTAATCTATTTCATTTATTCTATAAATTCTATGTGACGCAAACTTTATGTAACATCGCATGATTTTTAATTTTCTTGTATTTTAAATTCTATATTAAACAAATTTCAAGTTCGCCCTTATTCGCTTCTTGTATGTTACTCCTACCCATTCACGACGAGTCGCCATTATAATTTACCCTATTCAATTTAGGCGTTATAACAAGAAACTTATTTAGTTAAGATCTTAATATATACTTATTATTATTAATAATATATATATATATATATATATATATATATATATATATATATATATATATATATATATAGGATTTTATTCGGCGCGCGTTGCGGCACCACGCTCTAAACTGTCATTCTATAACCTTTGTAAGATTTAAAATAACAGATGGTTGCATATCTCAATCACAATAATCCTTAAAAGGTGACCCAAGTGTAAGAAAATTTATATGCAAAATTTGCCTATTAAGATGGCATTGTAAATACCCCTAACATTCATCTAAAAACCAAACTCCAAAGACCTTTGTTTAAGCATGAGCTCTCATTTGTTTAAGCATGGTACCTGCAAAAGATCTGATGTGTTAAAATCTTCAAAGTGCTGATCCGTTTCTTTTTGCTACTAATCAGGTTCATTTCAACATGACCCATTTCAACTATTGCAGCTAATATTTAAGTCAAAGCTACAAAACTAAGTAGCACATATGATTTCAAAGAAGCTTAGAAACAATCAAAGACTTACTTTGTGAAAATGAAAGAATCTGTGATCCCCTACTTGATACGAAAAAACTCTTTAAAATAAATCCAATCCATGACTTCAATCCGTGAAAACTAACGCACCTGCATTGAACAAAAGCAAATACAATTTCTTTATCAGATTCTCTAGCTAATATATACATACAAACATTTACAAAATGTGGATTGAGATTTGATGTTAAAAATTCTAATTAATGATCTCTAAAACTAATTGAGCTAAAAGCATATACACAAGTAAGTGTTATTTAACAATAATTTCACTTGCCTTTTGCTTTAATATATCTCTCTCACTTCCTTTATATATGCACATAATGGAGTATTGCCTCAGTTGCATTAGAGGAATAAAATAACATGCAATTAACAGTAACAAATCATAAGGTCATTTGTAGACTTTATCATGTTAGATAAAGAATACATCAGAAAAGGGAATACAATAGATCTTCATCTCTTGTTGAGCAAAAACAATAAAAGCAAAATGTAAACTGTTATTGCACATACAAAATACGGGTGGGTTTATAGAATGTAAAGCTTACGCCATGGTGGTGGACCGGTAATGCAACAAAATACCTGATCATCTTGTTTAGGTGGTGGTGTTGGTCACTTGGTCCTCCTAGAGCCATGGTGTTGTTCCATAAGAAAATAACAAAAGTATAATAATATTTGATAAGTTGCGTCAATTCTGTGTGTAATTTACCTGAACACAATTATGGTTGGCTACAGTTATCAGCAGAAATGGAAAAAACATGGGCGGCGAAACACCTTCGCACTGATGGGCAGACCAACACCATCAGCAATTTTGCCGGTGGTCGCTGTCAACAGAACCGCCGCTACAAACATCATCAAAGTAAAAAATTAAAAGGAAAAAGAAAAAGAAAAAGAAACAACCAACTCATCTACAATAATCATCGCTGAACTGTTACTCTTTACTCCGCGCTTAAAATAACCGGCAGAACCTCTACCATCGCTTGAATGGGTGAGACGTCACCACTCCTAGGTGCGCCATACTTCGGCTGTGGGGTTTGGGTTGTTCACGCGCCAAAAAAAGGAAAGTGCGGCCGTCTGCGGCGGAGCTCGGCCGTCGGTTCGAGTCCCTCCCTCCCTCCCTCTAGATGGTGTAACAAAAAAAAAGTCAACATTGCAAAAACTACAACAAATACTCTTCAGGTTATCCAATGATTTAAAAGATCCTACTATTTATGATGTCATACATATATGCTGGTACTTATATTACAATCATTCACTTCCAAAATCAACGACTATCATGTACCATTTGACTACAAAATCAATCAAACTTTTCAATTTAAAAAGTGATGTAAGACTGGACTCACCAGATTTTGATAGAACCAAATCTGATCCCTTCATATTTAACACACTTAAATCTTCCCTGCAGTCCAAAATTAAAAGGCTCATTAAAGGACATAGTTTAGAATGTTGAATGATGAATGAATAAAATGGAATAAGATAAAGCACCCGAAAACATAGATGACAAAATTCAGGCTCTTTGAATAAAAGCTTGAATGGAAATAACAAAAAAAAACAAAAGTTACAGGAATGGTGATACTCAGAAACGTGGCTCATAATTAAGCCCCAATGCCCCCAATGCCTAACCCAGTTCATCAATCACATACCTACAAAAAGGCATACAAAGGTCAATCCAAATATGTGTGCATGTTCCCAATGAAGATATATGTTTAATGTTTTAATAACTTCCTACAATTAAATATATAGACAACTGAATGCTCCCTATGCTTCAACCCAGGCCCAACTATTGAAAAGACAACCAAAAACCAACGGAACGCACCAGCTAAAAACCCAAATCGGTGTAAAAAGAAAAAACCAACAGCACAAAAAAGAAGGATTACCATACGAATTCGACTACACATGAAAAAAAATATTTCTTGTTGGAGAGTTTTAAACGGCGAGATCCTCAAATTTTCCCGTCTTGAAGAGGCTATCAAAGAAATATGCAGTGCCTTCCGTTGATCGAATGCATTTCAGGCGCCTTAAATTTGTTTCCCATCCTGCATTCGCGAGTAAGCAGTTAAGGAAATAAAAGGTCCAATTATTCAAACTAATGAAAACAATCAAAATACAATTATAAAATAAAATGCTACCCAATGAGAAGAATAACTCGAAACTCAGTTGGCTGACTCCTTGGATCCATTGATGTCGGTAGGTAAGGAGTGAACTGTCGGCTACAAAACACAATATAAAACTTCCACAATTAAAAAAAGCCGAACATAATAAATTAACCATAAACATACAAAATTGAACAATTAATTCAATACCTTGCAGATGATTACCAGATAATGCATCGCACCTCTTGGTCCAACCATAACCGCATGATACTTATGATCAACTATTGCATACACGCATCCTCCGGGTTTCAATTCACGCACATCCAAAAACCCACTGATCAAGCCACACACATACTGGCACATGCATTTTTAGTTTTTTACACAAAGTAAACAATCTGGCATAGCAATAGCAATTAATTTAAAAAAAATATCAACAAAAAGTAAGAAAAACTGAATGATTTATAAACAAATAGCCCCAAAAATGATAAAATAACCAAGTCAATAAAATAAACAACAAAATGATACTGTAAATATTAAAAAAAAAAAACCCTAAGAATGTTACACTTACACTACTCACCTTACTCATTGGCCTTACCGAGGCCAAGCAGTCGCCGGAAACTGGTCTCTCCAAGGCAACACCTTCTCTGTTTGTCCCATCCGATCGCCGGTGAAGAAGGCAACACCTTATCTGTTTCTCCCATCCGATCGCCGGTGAAAGAGCATACGGTTGTCGCCTCCTTGGATCCTCTCTCTAGAAGTGTGTGTGAGAGTGTGTGGGTTTGTGGAGGAGAAATGGAGGTGGGTAGCTGATATTACGTATGGTGTTGGGTGGAGGGTTTTAAAACAGAACAGGTGGCCAGGTAGCAGAAGCAAAAACCAAAAACAACCCCACCTGAGCTGAGAAATTACCATACTGTCCCTGGAACTGTTCATCTTTTTTTTTTTTTTGAACGGTCAACGAATCAATTCCGAGCACTCTCGGGCACCCTTTTGGCGAATCAGGTACTCGAGAGTACCCGGGCCACCAATTGCCACCAATTCCCGGGAAAACCCGACCACTCACCCACCCGAAGGCACGACAGTGAAATAATCGGCAAAACCGGTCGGGATCAGGACTCGAACCCAAGCCAATAGTCGGGTCATCCCTCATTTCCCCTCCACCAATGTCCTTCAAATGTAGCTAGTAGAAATTGAACCCAAGCCTTCTATAGGAAACTTTAGGCCCTCAACCAACTGGACTACAAATGTTGAACTGAAAACTGTTCATCTAAGTTTCAAATTAATACAAACAAAGTTTAATTTAATGATACAAAAAAAAAACATAATATGAAAAAAATGGGCATTTGACTTTATGTAACCAAAAATACCATTTCAAAAAATGTCGTACGTTTTTTTTTCATTTTATATAAATATGAGTTTATTTATTTTATATTTACCACTTAATTCACTTCTAACCACCCTAATTAATTCATTAAATACCCAATCCCTTCACCCCAACTATAAATACACAACTCCCTACCCATTTTAACACTTGCTCAATCCTAAATCCTCTCTAAACCTCCAAATTCTTCAAGGAAATCCCAAGTGTGGAAGTCCACTTCTAAGTGAGTTTTCTCATAAACTCCAACTTTATTCTTCTTTCTTCACTTCTTTTCATCTTCTAACCCCTTGGAGAAACCTCTAGGACCTAACTCTTGTTTGCTATGGCAAATGAATACGAGTAGGACACCAAAATGAGGCCTCAAAGGTGGTTCATCTTCTATTGTTTTTATGTACTAGAAGGTTAGGTGAAGTGATACCAACCAAGTTCACCAACAACTTAATGTTGGATAGATTTGTGCTATGGTTAATGGTTAACAAAGGAAAGCCAAGGCTCTTCCAAACTAAGTCACCATACACTACTTTAACCCTATAGTTATATTATGTAAATACTAAAATATATACTTTCAAAATTCTATTAATCTATTAATTTGGAAGGTTTGTGGTTACACCCTACCTTACCAATCTCTTGACCTATCTTGTAACCCGGACTAATTCCATACAAGAATGGGAAAATCCCATGTCCAAGACCCATGTTTTATCTATAAACAAAGTAGTCACGACATGAAACACTCTTAAAATGGATTCACATTCCTAACTGTAACTCATACCATCCGAATCGCCTACATGGTGGTTTTGTGCTTGGTTATTAACTTTAGCTCTTGACCATCCGAATCATCTTAAAGATGATTTGTGTTTTGGTTCGCCTTAAAGGCATGCATGACACTCTTGAACTTATTAAAATAACACTCGACTCTAAAACTCATTCCTTTCCAACTCTAGTTAATCGGAGCTAAAGTTTCTCTCAAGACCCGTTTCGGGAACTTAACAAACGCACCCTAAGGTGAGTTCATACTTGTCCCATTTTTACTCTTTAACACTTTTGGGGCTCAACATGTATCCTATGCAAACATACACTAAACACTTTCATACTCACATGCTCAATCTATTAAACATGCTTATAAACTATGCCATGCTTATAAACTACTCAACATGTATCCTTTACATACAAATGCCGCTTAGCATACAACCCCTTTAACATGTATAGCGCTATAGGAGTAGCACCCCGCCCCCTAACTGGGTCATGTTAAGTTTTACCGGCCTACCACTTCGGTGTTAGGTCAAGCAGTGCAAACATGTGTTGATTATGCCTTTTGTATGATTCTATGTGTGCAAAGCTATAACATGACGATTTGAGTAAAATATTTTAATACTATGTATGTAAACCAAAACTAGTATGCTCACCAATACTTTATGTGTTGACGGATATTTTATACATGTTGCAGGAAATATTTGATGCGATGTCACAAGAAATCTTGTATGGATGGACTTAGAAACGCACCAATTTTATTATCATTACGTTGTTTGTTGTATTTCCTTTTCTTGAACAATTTGTATTTCCAACTTTGAATGCTATGAAATGAAATTTCCTTAAATCAATTTGTCACAAATCTAGTATAATGAAGTCTTTGAACAATCTATCACGAGTCGCGCCTCGATGTATTCCGCCATCGGTTAGGGTGTGACATTATTGATAAAACTCAGGTAGTGACTGAGAGTACACCCCAGATAGTGACTGGCTTGAGACAAATCAACTAGCTATCCCACAAGCAGAGGAGGCCACACCCCTTGAGTTACATGTAATTCTTGGAGGTTTTTTCAAGTGAAGCAGCCACTACAGCTGTAGAGACCAATGTATCACAAATGGACAATGGTTTCATCTTTCAGACTTCCTTGAAGGCAACAACCACAAGAGATACATCAGTAGTTTCTGAAAAGGTTGGAAGTCCCCAGTACCAAGAAAAAAGGGGATCTGATGACGTTCATATGGACTCACCTCCAAGAACTGAGCCAGATATAACTACCACCACAGGTAGGAATTCAGATGATCCTATTAACTTAGGTGATGAATTAAAATTCAAAGAATTAATGGAAAGAGTAAACCAGATTGAGTCACCAGTCAATGAAATAAAGACTTATATAAAGACTATGATGGTCACTCTGGTTGGCTTCACAAAAAGTCAACCTTCCCTTCAAGACATTTTTGCTGAGCTACGGAAGTCAGTAAGCCTGGTCATTATAGCTCACATAAGATTGGCTGACATGACCTAAGAAACATACATGAAGGAGATCAGAAACATGGTTGATGCCAGGTGCAAAGATACTCAGGCAGATATAAAAGCCATCAAAGATCATCTCCTGAAAACAACTGGTTCAGCCCCTACAACTATTCTCAGAGATGAAGATGATGATGAGTTTACAGCTGATGATGCCAAAAAGAGGGAGAGTGGCAAAGATAGACTCATAAAGCTACAGCCTCTTGGGAATCCACCTTCATTAAACACTGTTGAAAAGACTGCAGCTCCTGCTGAAAAATCTACTGCTCCTGATAAGCCAGCTGATAAAACTCAAAAAGCACCAGTGTCCACTGTTCAAACCACTGCCCAGCAACCAAAAGCAGACAAAGGAAAGAAGATTGATGAATCTGCAAATGCCATTGCTGAAAAGATTGCTGAAACAAAGCAGAAAAGAGAAGGGGACAAAAAGTCCAAGGCAGAAAGATTGGTTAATCAGAAGGTAGCTGAACAAAAGGAAAAAGAAGATGTGAGCTACTGAAAAAAGGAAGAAAATGCTTGCAAGACATGTTAGGCAACCTCCATCTGCTCTGAAAACAACTGCTGCAACCACATCCAAAACCATTGCGACCACTACAACACCCAAAACCAGTGTTGCCTCCAAAATTACATCTCCCAAATCATCATCACCAAAATCTCCACCACCAAAAACAACCACTTCACAACCACCATCAACACATACAAGAAAATCATCTCCCACAACCTTGTACACCAGAAAAAGAAAATTTGTGGTACATGAAGATGAAACTGAAACCACACCCATATCCATTCCCATATCTAAGCCATCAAAATATCCCATTCATGCCATTCCACGATCTTTATTCTCACCTCACATATCATCCTACACATCAACACCACAGCCATCCAAAAAACCACAATAATCCAGAAGACCACCAATAACCATACCTGTCACACCCTCAAATTTCCACTGCGGGGTTTATACCGTGAGGCGCATGACAAACCAGGATCCCATAGCCATAAGTCACATGAACAACTCTAAATGCCCAACCATTTAGTTCGTTATTGTAAAAACCAAGTTTTAACCAAACCAATAATAGTATAGCGGAAGCGAATAAAAATAGTAAATAAAGTCTGCGCAAAACACCGCGCCCAAAACCAAGAAATAGTAAATGTGCAAAATAGTTTAATGTTGGAGACCCATGATATGATGCATGACCTAACTGTGCTCCGTTCCTAGTTACCTGCAAAAGCATGCTATCGTGTGTCAACATAAAGCTGGTGAGTTCACAAAGTAAAGTAATTTAATATGCAAATGCGCTGGTTTTCCAAAAACCACGTAAGTAAAGTAATAACGTAGGTCCTCCAGACCAAAAAGTTAAAGAGTTGTCAGTTTAAGTGTGTCAGGGGTAGCTAGCCCACTCAATGTAACTAAACAAGATTATTGGGAAACCTTTAGGAAAAATAGTTATTTGCCTCAATGACTGGCGTCTATCAACACCAGTCAAAAATTGTGGTCAGAAGTTCATGCCCGTGCCTCAAGCACCTCAGACATGAGGTTGCTGCATCAACCTAATAGCGCTATCAACTAATACCCCGTTCACCTCCAGCGATTAACCCAATAATATGCAAGGACTTTCAATGATAGAGTGTTTAGATTACAAAGGACCAATAAGTTTTAAACTGACC
Organism: Ambrosia trifida; assembly: GCA_028751855.1. Taxonomy (NCBI): domain Eukaryota; kingdom Viridiplantae; phylum Streptophyta; class Magnoliopsida; order Asterales; family Asteraceae; genus Ambrosia; species Ambrosia trifida. The sequence goes on along the minus strand of CM054125.1, from coordinate 57,981,744 downwards.
GAAAACCCGATCCACACAAGGAATCGTAAAACCGACCCACACAAGGAGTCCATACCTGAGTAGTCCCAAATGGACTAGAAAATGTTTACCAAAGTTGTCTCTAATCCGAGACGCATGCTTTTGAGAAAAAGAGTAGTGAAACTCACCTTAACGTGCAAGCAAAAAAAATCCGAACCGCAAGTAAAGTATGCTACCGACACCCTAATAATAGTGTCACTAAGTGAGTATAGGCGTAATATCATTACACCATATAACTCGTTTGTCCAAGGCGTTTTAAACGTTCAAAAGTGTGTATGTGACGCCTAGTGATTCTACATGCAATAGTAAACCCTACGGACTCGTTGGTGAATGTATTGGTTACAATTAGTTTCTACCCTCAGTATGTGTCTCAAACAAGTGTACTTCAGTTACATGTCAATTCCATACCACTTAAGACCTCAATTAATCACATAAGCACATAATACACAATCTGTGTTTTCAGGACAGATTGTGCGCCATCAAAACGAATTTATTTAAAATAGTAAATCAGTGAGTTAACCTCCCAAATTTTTACTGAATTTTGTTTGGGATTCACTCAACAATACCTATTTTTTTTTTGTCTTAAATCCAAACAAAAAAATAATTAAAATTCATCTAATTCAGCTATGTTCAGAAAACCTTCCTAACAGGTCAGTTTGGTAGATAATTTCTCAAAAATTGTGTTTTCATCCAAACGGGATGAATCCACTTGGAAAACTCATATTACTCCGATATTAACCTTCTGTAAAAATTTCACAATCCAACTCTTAATAAAACTTGAGTTATGATGTTTCAAAGTTGACTCAGTTTGATACCCGAAATTCTGACCTGACCTATTTTCAATGAAAATTCCAAAAACGACTCAACCGACGTCCAAAATACTTGATTTTACACATTATGAAAAGCTAAGACCAAGTGTGACTCGACCATGCAAAGAAAATACCAAAATCATTATGTCAAGGTCGTGTTACAGCTCCTACAAGTTCGTCTAACCATTCTGTCCAGATTTTAGTTTCGCCTAAATCATACTTTAATCGACTATCGTGTGCATAAAAACAATCAACAAACATCAATCATCATTACCAAACATCCCTAATACTTATTATGATCAGATTATACTACTAAACATGTTAGGACAAAAAGGATTGGTGAAACCACTTTTGCAAACCTTTGTCTAATTCACTTCTGTCAAAATACTCTAAGTATAGAACTGCTGAAGAAGAAGGATCAAACTGCTGAAGAAGAGATTCAGAAGTACTGAAGAAGAAAGTCATCAGAAGTTCTGAAGTTCAAACCAGACACTTCTACTGAAGAACTACTGAAGACAAACTACTCATCAGTAGTTTGTCATTCATCAGTACTTACAGAAGATCTTTTCCACCGCCTTTGTATATCAGTAGTTTATTACTTTAGTATTTATTTTTGCTTTATGTACAAGTTCCAAGACTGCAACTTGTTGCAATTTGTTTCTGAACTTGCTTTTGGCAAGGTTCATGTATTTGTAAAGTCTATAAATAGAAGGGTTCATCCCTCTGTTTTAGACATTGATTTTAATACAAGAAATCCTTCAACTCTTATTATTGTTATTTCCATTTCATGTTTATTGAGAATCTGTCGAAGTGTTTCATTCTCATTCAATACTTAGATTCTCAATAAACACTTATCATTTATTAGTTCTTGAATCCAGGGGGAGTAATAACTCCTGTTGATAAGTGTAGATTTAAACTTATAAACATTCCGCTGTGCTATCACTCATCAAGAACTTGCTAAACACTTAAGTGTCAACTAGCAAGTTCAACAAAGAGCAATATACTGATCCAACAATTGGTATCAGAGCACTGGTTTATCTAATCACATATCAATCTAACACATTGAGAATCATACACAGGCTCTTATTGATATTCAATAAAGGATTATAAGCTCACTTTTGTCAACATCCATCACTTTTAGAGATATTTGACAAATCAATACTCTTTAAAATGGATCCTCATAATACTGGTTCTGCCACTAAACCTGCCATGCTTGTAAGAAATGAATATAACATATGGCAAAAGAGAATGGCACATACCTTATCATAGACCAACACAGGTTGTTGGAGATCTGTGATATATGGTCCTCATAAACTAGTAAATATAAATCTTGAAACTAAGGAAAAGATTCCAAAAGAACCAAAAGACTATACTGATGATGATTTCCTAAAACTTGAGCTTGATGCAAAAGCTTTTTCTATGTTGGAAATGGCACTCCCAAATGAAATCTATTCTGGCCTATTACATTGTGATAGTGCCAAAGAGCTTTGGGACTGCCTAAAAGAACAGTTTGGAGGAACTGAAGAGGTGATTGCCAACACCAGAGAAATCTTGGCTCAACAATATGAAACTTTTGCTCACATTAATGGGGAAACTTTAACTCAGCAATTTGAAAGATTTTCCTCATTAATATCTGAGCTAAAACTAAATGGTCAGACCTATACAACTGTATCTATGCTTCATAGATTTTTAAGGTCTTTACCTGATAAATGGGAAACATACTCAATAGTCTTAAGATCTTCACCAGACTTTAGCTCCCTCACTCTTACAAAACTTCATGGGAGATTACTTACTTTTGAGAGAGAAATTGATCAAAAGAAAAAGTTACAAAATTCTGGTAAAACTGCTGATGACTGTCTACCTGGTAGTACAACACTATTGGGACAAGACTCACCAACTTGTTCAAATAGTTTTGGATCTTTTGACCACATTGACATAACTGCTGGGATCTCATCTGAAAGATCATTCCCAGGTTATGACAATAATGACTTTGGTCAAACTGCTGATAACATGTGTTTTATCATGGATGACTTAAATAGTTTCAGCAGTGATGACCTAGAAGAAATGGATATTTTGCACCAACTGGCCATGTTAAGTTTAAAAACAAATAAATTTTACAAAAGGTCAGGAAGGAAGTTTCCAGGACTTAACAATTCTACAAAAATTGGTTTTGACAAATCTAAACTTAGATGTCACAAGTGTCAAAAGTTGGGACACGTTGCTAGAGAATGTAGAAGCTCTGGCTTTAACCAATCTCAGTCTGGAAACAATCTTAACCCCAATTATAATAGGAATAATGGAACACAAGGGAGTGCACATTTTGTACAGGCACAAGCTCCACAACACTAATATGTGCCACAAGTACAATATGTACAGATGCCTGCTCAACAGATGCAGAGCCAACAATCAATCCCTCCCTTTCCAGCTGCTCAACAACCTCCACAGCAACAACAACCCTCTCAACAAAGTCTATTTACTTCAGGGTATGTTGACTGGAGCAGTCTTCCTTTTGACACCACAGAGTGCAATCCTGATGCAGACAACAAAATGTTTGACATCAACTGGGGAGAGCCTGACAATGGCAGAAAGAACTTTGCCTTAATGGCATTTGAGGGATGCTCCTCAAAATCTGCTTTGTCACAGGTATCAAAAGAATCTTTGACAAAACTATGTTCAAATTCATGCAAAGAATCTTTTGCTCTCATAAGAGAGACAAATGTGCACTTACAAGGAAAAGCAAATGATTCTGAGAGAAAATTCACTCAGATGAAATGTGATTTAGAAAGAAAACTTGCTGCAAAAACAAAAGAAGTTTCTAAATTAACTAACTCTGCTATTGAAACCCAAGCACAAATTAAAATCATGATTAATGACCTAGGAAATGTCAGACAAGAGCTTGCTGACACCAAGGTCACATGTGAAAAATGGGTGGAATCGTGTAAGGGGTACCAATTATTGCTAAACAAACAAAGTGCTTCAAATGTTAGGTTTGACATAGGGTACAATCACACTGAAACACCAACAGATTTCTCTCCCAAAACTACTGAAGATGGGAGAAAAATTGTTTCAGGTGAAACTTCTGAAGAGGAAGAATGCACATCTTTCCATGAAAACTTTCTAAAATCACACAAAGAAAGTTCTTCAGAAGTACTGATTAAATCTGACTTTAAGCCATCAGTAGTTTCAACTACATCAGGAGTTGAGAACCTGAAAACTACTGATGACCTAAAACCAATCAAAACAGTCAGAGACTTGTCTTTGAAAGAAAAGACAAAAGAATGTGAAATTTGTGGTCTGTTCAACCACAAAACATAATTTTGCAGATATAGAAAGGGTATTCAGTTCAATAAGAAAAATCAACAACTGGTTGTGGGGAAACAAATCAAAAATGATTATGTAAAAACTTTTTCTCCCAAGAAACAACAACCAGCAAAAACCTTTTCTCAGAAAAAGACAAAATCTCAACAAAAGTCTTTTTCTCAAAATTCTCTCTCAGTAGTTAGACCTGAATCATCAGCAGTTTCACAAACTGCTGAGATTAAAGATCTTATGAACTTGGTACAACTACTGATGACCAAAGTTGATGGTGGTCCTCAAAAGGATACCACCATTGTTCTTAATGCAAAATCCATTGCCAAAAAGACATGGATTTCTAAACTTGGTAAAAAAACAAACTGTAAATGTTCTCAAGAGCAAACCCAAAGCCAAACTGGCTTGGGTTCCTAAATCTAACTAATTTGCTATCTTGTGCAGAGAGTTTCCAGAGGCTTAAATAGCATTTGGTATGTAGACAGTGGAGGCTCAATGCACATGACAGGATGCAGATACCTGATAAACAATTTTATCAGTCAAAGAGATGGATCTGTATCCTTTGGGAACAATGCTAAGGGATATGTGCTAGGACATGACAATGTCTCCTCTGGCAAAATACAGTTTGACAAGGTCAATCTGGTTGAAAACCTTGAGTACAACTTGCTGAGTGTGTCACAAATGTGTGATAAAGGATATTCTTCCTTTTTCACAAAGACAGCATGCAAGATCATATCACCAGAAGGCCAGAAGTTGATAGAGAAGATCATTGAAGATCATTGAAGATCATACTTTGTTAATATCCAAAAGATGTGGCAATGTCTATGCAGTGGACATTGAAAAAGACAAAGTACTGAACAACACTGCCTGTTTCTTCTCAAGGGCATCAACTTCAGAAACTGATCTCTGGCACAGGAGACTTGGCCATGTGAACTTTAAAACCATAAATAAAGTCACAAAAATGGGCTTGGTCGGAGGTCTACCCTTAAAAGTATACCAGTGTCAAGAACACTGTGTATCCTGTTTAAAGGGTAAACAGCATAAGTCCTCCTATAAGTCTATTGAAGAATCAAAAACAACTGCATGTCTTCAACTACTCCATATGGACTTATTTGGGCCTGTAAAAATCATCAGCCTTGGTAAGAAGAAGTACTGCTTAGTCATCATTGATGACTACTCAAGATTTACATGGGTATTCTTCTTATTTTCCAAGGATGAGGCTGCTGAAATCATCAAGTTCTTCATTCTACAAGTAGAGAAGCAATACTCTCTACCTGTCAAAACCATTAGAAGTGATAATGGGACAGAGTTCAAGAACAAAACTCTGGATGAATTCTGTTTGTCTAAAGGGATTATTAGACAATTCAGTGTTGCCAGAACTCCTGAACAAAATGGTGTGGTAGAAAGGAAGAACAGAACTTTAATAGAAGGAGCAAGAACAATGTTAGCTGATTCTGGCCTACCTTTATACTTTTGGGCAGAAGCAGTTAACACATCATGTAATGTTCAAAATAGAGTTCTTATTGTCAAGAGACATTCAAAGACTGCCTATGAAGTTCTTCATGGCATGAAGCCCCTTATCTCCTTTTTCAGGGCTTTTGGGTGTCAATGTTTCATCTTGAACATCAAGGAATCTATTTCAAAGTTTGCTGCCAAAGTTGACTCAGGTTACTTTCTTGGTTATTCCTCAACTAGAAAAGCCTACAAGGTTTTTAACTCAAAAACCAGGATAGTAGAAGAAACACTGAATGTCAAGTTCAATAAGTCAAAACACACTCTCATTCCAGCACATCCTGCTGAACTCTTTGACCTTGACAACTTCCATTTTGAACCTGAAAAGACTGTCACTTCATCCAAACCTACTTATTATGGTGATCAAAGGTTTGATGATGAGGATCCAGCACCATGGACTCCTCAGACAGTCATTAAGTCAACTTCAAAACCATCAGAAGTTTCACAAACTTCTGATTCAACAAATACTTAAGGACAAACTCAAACATCTGCTTCAGCACCTGCAACTACTGAAGACATTGAAACTGCTGAACCAGATATAATAGACCTCATAGTTTGTTTGAAGAACATGAGCCACCAACACCTGTCAGTGGTTTACAACAACTGATCGAACACAAAGACCATCCACTTGATCAAATCATGGGTGATATTGCATCAGGTGTTCTTACAAGAAACCAGCTTTCCAACTTTTGTCTATTCTCAGCATTTATTTCACAGTTGGAACCAAAGAAGTACCAGGAAGCCCTCAAAGACAACAATTGGGTGCAGGCAATGCAAGATGAATTGCTTCAATTCAACAAGCAACAGGTATGGGAAATCTGTCCCTTACCACCAAACAAGCAACCAATTGGCACAAGACGGGTTTTCAGGAACAAACAAGATGAAGCTGGTATTATAATAAAGAACAAGGCAAGACTGGTAGTACAAGGTTACTCTCAAGAAGAAGGAATTAACTATGATGAAACCTTTGCTCCAGTTGCAAGGCTTGAAGCCATCAAGTTATTTCTGGCCTATGCCATTTCCAACAAAATAAAAGTTTTTCAAATGGATGTCAAGAGTGCATTTTTGTATGGAAAGATAAAAGAGGAAGTGTATGTTTGTCAGCCACCTGGGTTTGAGGATCCTTCTCATCCTGAGTGGGTGTACAAACTAGACAAAGCTCTTTATGGGCTCAAACAGGCTCCAAGAGCCTGGTATGATACACTTTCAACCTTTTTACTCAAAAATAATTTCACAAGAGGTGCCATGGATAAAACTCTTTTCATAAAACATGTTGGAAATCATGTCTTATTTGTTCAAATATATGTTGATGATATCATTTTTGGTTCAACAAACACAAAATTGTGTGATGAATTTAAGAAACTCATGCAATCCAAATTTGAGATGAGTACAATGGGAGAACTGCAGTACTTTCTGGGACTGCAGATTAAACAACAAACAAATGGAACTTTTATACATCAATCAAAATATGTTAAAGAATTATTAAACAAATTTTCTTTACAAGACTATAAATCATGTTCCACTCCCATGACACCAACCACACAAGTTGAACCAGATGATCAAGGAAAACAGGTTGATCAAACCATGTATAGATGTATGATAGGTTCCCTTTTATATCTAACTGCATCTAGACCAGATATTATGTTTTCAACATGTGTCTGTGCTAGATATCAATCAGCTCCTAGGGAATCACACCTTATTGCAGTCAAAAGAATTTTCAGATATCTGAAAGGAATTCCCACACTTGGAATTTGGCATCCTGCTTCAAGCAATACCAAGTTATCAGCTTTTTCAGATAGTGACTATGCAGGGTGTAAAATGTCAAGAAAATCAACATCTGGTGGTTGTCAATTCTTGGGAAACTGTCTAGTGTCCTGGCAATCAAAGAAACAAACATCTGTTGCAACTTCAACTGCTGAAGCTGAATACATTGCAGCTGCAAGTTGTACATCACAGATACAATGGCTCCAATATCAACTTCTTGATTATGGAATCAAAGAGACCAAGACACCATTGCTTGTAGACAGCAAATCTGCCATTAGCATCATTCAAAATCCTGTTCAGTTTTCAAAGACTAAACACATTGAAATCAGGTATCATTTCATAAGAGATTGCTATGAAAAAGGCAAGATTGAAGTGAAACATGTAGCAACAACTAATCAAATAGCTGACATTTTCACTAAACCCCTTGACACATCAACATTTCAGAAGTTAGTATCCATGCTAGGGATGCTAAATTTGTAAGTGTTTCTCTTTATTTTTCTGCACAACTTTTTTGTTTTTCACTTACATCTATTTTCAAAAACTTGAAAAAGTTCTGAAAAGAGAGAAACTACTGATGAACAAAACATCAGTATGGGGATATTTTCTAAAAAGTGATTAACTTCTGATAAAACAACCTTCAGAAGTTATGAATAAAGTATTTATAAGTATTTCTCATCAGCTGTTCAAAACTGCTGAAGAGAAAATGGGAACTACTGATGAAGATAAATCTTTATCAGCAGTTTAGTCAAAAAGGGCAAATCAGACTTTTCCCATCATCAGAAGTTTGACCTAGTCGGTTTAAAACTTCTGATAAAGAGATTTTTAACCTAGGCGGTTTAAAACTTCTAATAAAGAAGATCCAAGCGGTTAAAAACTTCTGATAAATATCTTTTTTTCAACACTTATCCATTCAAACACAAAAATTCCCTCCTTCTCTCTCAAGAAAGCTCTCAAACCCCTGAACCTGCAACACAAACACTGTTCGATTCATCAACACACACACAAACCACATGGCTTTAGTTCTTAAATAGGGACACAATCTCAGAGCCTACTTAGAAAAACAAGAAGGCTGGTCCCAATACGATGAGATCATTGATCTCGTCGTCAAATCCCAATATTTCACCGCTCTCACAATAGACCCACCAATACATCCTGAAACTCTCAATGAGTTCTGGGCTAATGCTGAGACAGTGATGGTGGATGATGAAGTTATCTCCCTCAACTCAACAATTAAAGGGAGACAAATGGCCATTACACTGGCCATACTTGCAGACAGACTGGGGTTGAATGATGTGAATGCCCCTGAAAAGTTTGACAACTCTGCAATCCACCTAACCATGACTGAGTGTGGTTATCAAGGTACTCTCTCACAAGCTACTATCTTTAAAAAGTATTTTGAACCAAAATATAAACTTTTGTTTCATTATATAATTATGTGCTTGAGTCCTAAAACAGGGTCTTATGACCAGATGCCCTCAACCTTTCAACCAATCTTTCATTCCATTGTGAATGAAACAAATTTCAGGGCATCAAAACTTTTCTTTAATGAGTTGGTGTTACATCACAATAACACTAAGAAAAAGTTTTTGTTATATCCAAGGTTCATTATGCAATGCATAATATCTGAACTGGGTAATGAGGTGCTTGTGGGTAAAACTGAAATTTTGAAACCCTTAACCTCACAAGCATACTCAAGGCACAACAAACAGGCTGCCTGGCCAGAAGATGAACAAGGGGAACCAGAACCAGTCCCCATGGAACCCTCATCTTCCAAACCTACTCCACCAAAGGCCAAGAAACCCAAGATACAAAAACAAAAACCCACCAAACCTAAAAGAAAAGCTGTTCAGGAGGTTGAGATGCCTGAACAAACTATTGTGCAATCTGCACTTCTAAAAGATGTGACTGAAACATCCTCTCAGTCTCATCCATCTCAAACCCCACCAAGAGCACCAATAACAATCCTTTTCAAAAGAAAAAGACTTAAGAAAACTATTCCAATTGATTCTTCTTTTGAAACTGCTGAACCCACTGCCCAAACTACTGAACCAACACCCCAAATTTCTGAACCAGACATTGAAATAGCCAAACTTCTCTCTGGGCTAAAAGAGAAAGTCCCATCTACACATGTCAGTCCCCATCAACCACATAAAACAGGGGACATAGCCTCAGAAATTGACATGGATGTGGACACTCAAAGCCCTAACCAAAGAGATGAGGATGAACCAGAGTCTCTAAGCCCAAACTTAGAAACTTTCGGTACTTTTGAGGCTGCTACTACTCATTTACCACCCAGTGGTGGACCTGAGGACAGAAGTAACATAGCTAAGACCTCAACTGTGGCAACTACTGATGAAGGCTTAATGCCTGAGGTAGGAAATCCTCTGAACCAAGAAAAAGAGGTACATGAGACAACTGAGTTGGGCTCAGCTCATGATGTAACTGATACAGTCCTCATTGAGGATGTAATCAGGGATTCAGATGATTCCATTGATTTGGATGATGTTTCAAAACAACAAACTACTGAATTGACGGCTACAAGTGAAGGTCCTGCACCTGGTGTCTCTAAGCTCAAGAAGCTAGTCACACCATCTCAGGTTAAAGCCCACTCAATCCATGATTCCCCTAGAGTGGCATCTTCTGTACAACAAGAAGATCAACCAAAAACACACCCCTCACTACAAATGCCTACCTAATTCCCTGGGCAAACAAGCATAGACATGAACCAGCTATGCAGCCCAGATGGTCCCCTGTACCACATGATGAACACTCTCATCAAGAATCACTTCCAAACATACACAGCTAACTTGGAGCTGTCAATCAAGAACCAATTTGGAGTGATCAAGACCAAGATGAACGATCTGTCCAACAAGATTGAATTCAACAGCAGACAGATTGCTACTCTTACAGGTCATTTCTCCCAACCCTCAACTTCCAAACTTGATGAATCCAAAAGGGGGAGAAAATTAGGGAACCTAAGGAGTCATTCGAAGCCAGGATAAGGGCAAGAGTGGCTATCCTTGAAAGAGATCAAAAGAATAAAGCCAGAAATGAAAAACTGGCCCAATAATTTGGTGTCTCTATTCAAGAAATAGAAGATGCTGAAAAGTCTGATGAATCCCAAGGGCACAATGAAGAAACCTCTTATGGCCAAAGTTCTGATGAAGAATCAGAAAGTACTGAAGACAATCCTTCAGTAGTTGACAAACCTTCAGAAGTTGTCAACCCATCAGAAGTTAACACTTCCAAGACTCAAACTGCTGACCCTTCCAGATCAACTGCTCCTATTCAACCAACGTCTATTCCTACTAGGCCTACTACAACAGTTACCACAATGACTGTGCTAAACCCTTCTCCAATCTCTCAATAAGCCGAACTACTTGAGAAGAGTTTAGTGGCAGCCCAAAAGAAGGCCAGAGAAGATCAGATCTGGAAAACACTGGAAGAAAGGGATGACTTGGATCTAAGCCATGAAGAAAAACTTCAGGCTTATGAAGCTGAACTCCATAGGAAGGCTAGCCTAGACGAAATTGCTGAAAAAGATAAAAGACATCAACTGATGTCTTACATTACAAAGAACAACAAAATCAAAGCCTACACATTGAAGAGACTCTCTGTGGAAGAGCTGACAAGAAGAGCTCAACTTATTGCAGATAAACTTGCAACAAGTAAAGACACAAAGGCCAAGAGAGCTCAGATAATAGAAGAACTGGTAGCTAATGGTTATGGTTCAAAAGCCTCAGTGTCCAAATGGAAAGAAGAAAGATTGGTGGACACATATAGAAAATATAAGGCTGCAAGGGCTGCTAATCCAGAGAAGTTTCAAACTGCTGAAGTTTCAACTTCAGTAGTTAGAACTTCTGGTGTTCAAGGAAGACCAGCTACACAAAGAAAGAAATCAGAGGAGAAAGTGAAGACTGATTTCAGAATGGTACTACTAGAAGGTAGTACAGTAGTCCATTCTGATTTTGACATAGAAGAAAAGCCTCTGATCACACAATTCAGGGATCCTTCCACCTTTGCATATCAAATGTGATGGAACAATAGTAGGGAAGTGAATCCCACCTGAGAGTCACTGAAGTTGAAAACATTCAACACTCAGGAGAAACCCAGGGTACCACCATGGTTCCCTACACTGAAGACTTTGACAAGTCTAAAGTACCAATCATGAGATGGCCCTTTACTGATAGAAACTCAGTACTTGTGACAAGAAGAGATCAGACAAGCAGGGCCTATAGGTCGATGAATGAGCTGAAGAAACTATCAACCAAAGACCTGCTTACAATCCAACACTTAGAACCACAGAAAGGGTCTCTTACTGATGAACACCTGAACCAGCTCAAGAATTCCATGTTCAAAGGAATATGGAAAATTGTGAAGGACAGAAAAGAACAATAAGGAATTAGTAAGGTTTTGGCTTCATCAATCCAGGGGGAGATTGTTAGGACAAAAAGGATTGGTGAAACCACTTTTGCAAACCTTAGTCTAATTCACTTCTGTCAAAATACTCTAAGTATAGAACTGCTGAAGAAGAAGGATCAAACTGCTGAAGAAGAGATTCAGAAGTACTGAAGAAGAAAGTCATCGGAAGTTCTGAAGTTCAAACCAGACACTTCTACTGAAGAACTACTGAAGACAAACTACTCATCAGTAGTTTGTCATTCATCAGTACTTACAGAAGATCTTTTCCACCGCCTTTGTATATCAGTAGTTTATTACTTTAGTATTTCTTTTTGCTTTATGTACAAGTTCCAAGACTGCAACTTGTTGCAACTTGTTTCTGAACTTGCTTTTGGCAAGGTTCATGTATTTGTAAAGTCTATAAATAGAAGGGTTCATCCCTCTGTTTTAGACATTGATTTTAATACAAGAAATCCTTCAACTCTTATTATTGTTATTTCCATTTCATGTTTATTGAGAATCTGTCGAAGTGTTTCATTCTCATTCAATACTTAGATTCTCAATAAACACTTATCATTTATTAGTTCTTGAATCCAGGGGGAGTAATAACTCCTGTTGATAAGTGTAGCTTTAAACTTATAAACATTCCGCTGTGCTATCACTCATCAAGAACTTGCTAAACACTTAAGTGTCAACTAGCAAGTTCAACAAAGAGCAATATACTGATCCAACAAAACATGCAAAGATCACAACTTTAAAGACCAAAACATCAATAACTTGCGCAACAAGTATTCTATGATGTTACGAATCGTTTATTATTATGTTTGATCCATTTAATCTTCAAAAACTTCATGTTTTAATGATTATTAAAAACTTTCAGACCTGGACAAACTTTGTTACATGATTTTTATAACAAAAACACAAGATAAAAGTGTAAGGAATCAAAGATTATACCCTTGGCTCTTCGATTCGATCAACCGTGCGCCTTTGGAGCTTCCCAATTGATGATCTTGAGCCTTAGCAGGAGCTTTAGGGTTAATATTTCGTGTGGGGCAGTAAGAGGGCGATTAGGGTTGAGTTTAGGGGTTGCATGGGGGTTAATGATGCTTAAATAGGAGTTTAAGGCGGTTTAGACCCGTCAGACACGTGCGAGCGGCCGCTCGGGCCCTGTGAGCGGCCGCTCACAGGCCCGAGGCCCTCGTGCATGTCTCGTTTCGTCACCCGACGCGTTATCCTTCGACGTTTTCGTTATTTCGGACCGTAACAAGTGCAACCCCATGCGTTAAGACCCCAATCAACCTCATACTCCACTTTTAGTGATTTTTATTCACGTATTTGGTTTAGGTTCACATAATCACGTATGGTTTTCACATAAGTTCATCAAATATCACAAAGACACATAAGTTCGTTATTCACCAACGTCCGAGGTTCACTAATCATGTACCCGATATTAACTCACAACAATGCACGTGTGTCCTATCTAGTTAACCCTAGTTAAGTATAATGCAAGGAACGTAACTAGAGTTTAGTTAAAGTGAGAACCTGAATTTGCGGGGTATCACATCATCCCCAAGTTGAAAAGAATTTCGTCCCGAAATTCAACAAGTAAACAGTAAAGCCAGCTAGAAAAGTGTACGCTTGGTTCCCGGATGTCACATCATCCCCAAGTTGAAAGGAATTTCGCCCCGAAATTCACTTTGAGCGAGCTGCTTTATGTTCGGCATTTGATCTATGTACAGGTTCAGGTTCAGTAAAGAGGTGTGGGTATTTGAGCCGCATCTGATCTCTGCGCTCCCACGTGTATTCCGGTCCTAGACGGGAATTCCACCGTACCTTAACAATAGGTATAGTGCTTTGTCTGAGTTTCTTGACGCCCTGCTCAAGAATCTCCACTGGTTCTTCCACGAACCGTAGCTGATCGTCCACCTGGATCTCCTCCAGTGGCACTACCAGTGTCGTATCTGATAAGCATTTCTTTAAGTTCGAGACGTGGAATACATTGTGCACGCCACTGAGTTCATCTGGTAGATTTAACAATCTCGAAAGGTCCAACGTATCGTGGGTTCAACTTCCCATGTTTCCCAAAGCGTATCACTCCTTTCCAAGGTGACACCTTTAACAAAACCTTGTCCCCAACCTGGAACTCCAAGGGTTTTCTACGTTTATCAGCATAACTTTTCTGTCGATCCCGAGCAGCAGCCATCCGGTTTCTAATTTGCACTATCTTCTCAGAAGTTTCGTGCACGAGTTCGGGACCTATTAGTTGGCTATCCCCAACCTCAGTCCAACAGATGGGAGACCTACACTTGCGCCCATAAAGTGCCTCAAAAGGCGCACACTGTATCGAAGTGTGGTAACTGTTGTTGTAAGAGAATTCGATCAAGGGCAAGTGCTTATCCCAATTATTGCCAAAGTCCACCACGCATGCTCGTAGCAGATCCTCTAATGTTTGGATGGTACGTTCGCTCTGTCCATCCGTGTGCGGGTGATAGGCTGTGCTCATATCAAGACGAGTTCCTAAAGCATCTTGGAGAGTAGTCCAGAAACGAGAAGTGAATCGCCCATCGCGATCAGATATAATGGAAGTAGGCACCCCATGCCTAGAGACTATCTCCTTGATGTAAAGGTTTGCAAGTTTCTCCAATGAATCCGTTTCCTTTATTGCCAGGAAGTGGGCCGATTTGGTTAAACGGTCCACGATAACCCAAATCATGTTATGGCCCGTTGGCGTTTTAGGAAGCTTTGTAATAAAATCCATGGAAATCCCATCCCATTTCCACATCGGAATTTCTGGTTGTTGGAGTAGGCCCGAAGGTTTTTGATATTCAATCTTCACCTTCGCACAAGTCAAGCACTTACTAACATAAGTGGCTATCTCAGCTTTCATGTTTGGCCACCAGTAAAGAGTCTTAAGATCTTGGTACATCTTGTCCGAACCAGGATGCACCGAATAGCGAGAGGTATGTGCTTCGTCAAGCACCAGTTGTCTGAGATCCCCAAATCGTGGTATCCAGACTCGATCCATGAAGTACTGTAGGCCATCCGTTTTTAGTTCCAAGTGCTTATCAGCACCATGTAGGGTCTCAAGCCCGATGTTTTCTTCCTTCAAAGCTTCACCCTGGGCTTCACGTATCTTATCTGGAAGATGTGAATGGATGGTGAGTTGTAAAGCTCGCACCCTACTGGGTTTTGTTTCCTTTCGACTGAGGGCATCAGCTACTACGTTAGCCTTCCCTGGATGATACTTGATGGCACAGTCATAATCGTTCAAAAGTTCAACCCAGCGACGTTGTCGTATGTTCAGCACCTTCTGATCAAATATATGCTGAAGGCTCTTGTGATCAGTGAAAATTGTGCACTTCGTTCCTTAGAGGTAGTGTCTCCAGATTTTGAGAGCGAAAACCACCGCTCCCAGTTCCAAATCATGAGTGGGGTAATTCTTCTCATGGACCTTCAGTTGTCGCGATGCATATGCAATTACCTTATCACGTTGCATCAGTACGCACCCTAAGCCTTGGATAGACGCATCACAGTACACTACAAAGTCCTCTGTACCCTTAGGCAACGATAGTATCAGTGCACTGCAAAGTTTGGACTTTAGTAGCTGAAAGGCAGATTCTTGGGCATCTCCCCACTTATAAGTAATACTTTTCTGTGTTAGGGCGGTGAGAGGTTGAGCGATCTTAGAAAATCCCTCAATGAATCTACGATAGTATCCCGCGAGACCAAGAAATTGGCGCACTTCAGTAGGGGTCCTAGGAGCCTCCCACTTTTTGATAGCGTCAATCTTGGCTGGGTCAACATGTATTCCTGCCTCGTTGACCACATGCCCAAGGAATTGGACTTCTCGAATCCAAAAATCACATTTAGAAAACTTTGCATACAGCTGCTAATTCCTCAGTAGTTCCAAGATTAACCGCAGGTGCTGCTCGTGCTCCTCCCTGCTCTTGGAATAGATCAGTATGTCATCTATGAACACTATGACGAATTTGTCCAAGTAAGGCTTGCACACACGGTTCATTAGATCCATGAACACCGCCGGTGCATTAGTTAGCCCAAATGGCATAACCAAAAACTCATAATGTCCATAACGGGTTCGAAACGCCGTTTTCGCCACATCCTCTTCTCGGACTCTCAGCTGATGGTACCCTGACCTCAAGTCAATCTTAGAGTAGAAGCTCGATCCTTGCAGTTGGTCGAACAAGTCATCTATACGAGGCAAAGGATAACGGTTCTTAATCGTTACCTTGTTCAACTCCCGATAATCTATGCACATGCGAAAGCTCCCATCTTTCTTCTTAACAAACAGAACTGGAGCTCCCCATGGCGAAGAACTGGGCCTAATGAAACCCCTATCCAATAGCTCCTGGAGTTGGGTAGATAGTTCTTGAAGCTCCCCTGGTGCTAAACGGTACGGTGCGCGTACGACTGGCGCTGCTCCAGGTGCAAGGTCGATCTGGAAATCCACTTGACGAACGGGTGGAAGTCTAGGTAATTCCTCTGGGAATACATCTTGGAAGTCTCGGACCACTGGGATGTCCTCAATTCTAGTTTCAGTTTCAGCTCGAGTATCAGATATGTTAGCCAAAATGGCCGGACAGCCCTTGCGAATACACTTCTGGGCCTTCAGATAGGAGATGATGCCCACCATGGCACCACCTCGAGCACCCTGTATGGATAAAAGTTCTCCACTTGGGAGAGGAATGCGAACAATTTTCTCCTGACAGAGAATTTCCGCGTGTTGCTTGGACAACCAGTCCATGCCAACCACGAGATCAAAGCTACCTAGGGTGATAGGTAAGAGGTTGATGGCAAACAATTGCCCGTTCAGCTCGAGCTTACAGTCACGATGTACATGGGTTTCCTCGACAGGCTTCCCATCAGCCAGTTCAATAGAGTATGGGGTATCTAGAAGAGTAGGAACCATCCCTAATTGTTTACTAAGTTTTGATGAAACAAAACTATAGTCCGCACCAGTATCATATAAAATAGAAGCAAGAGTGTCGTTCAAGGAACACGTACCCGTCACGACGTTGTTATTGGTCCTAGCCTCCCCAGAGCCAATCACGAATGCTCTACCACGTGCCCCATTGTTGTTGTTCCCAACATTGGTGGTGTTGTTGTTTCCTGCCCTGTTACCACCACCGTTGTTGGTGTTACCCCTGTTGTTGCCATTACCATTACCGTTACCATTCAGTTGTGGGCAGTTCCTCTTGAAATGATTTTCACTCCCACATTGGTAACAACCTTTACCACCACTCTGCTGTTGCCCCTGCTGTGCAGCTAGCGGATTTCCCGGGATAAACACCCTGCAGTCCTTCTGCTTATGACCCATCTTGCCGCATCGTTCACACTTAAAGTTGCTACACGCCCCAGTGTGATGCCTACCACACCTGTTGCACTTAGGTAAAGTCCCCTCATAACCTCCCTGGTTGTTGCGATTGTTGCTACTGCCATGGCTGTCATGTTTCTTGCTGCTGACCGCCATTCCCTGGGGGTTTGCCAGATGCATTGTAACATTTCGCATTAAATAGTTGTACGTTACGTATAATTTGGATAAAAACGACAAGTTTTATTACTATGTACATTTTATTTATTCTTGTGGCATTTTGAACCCTAATACAATGATAATTATTCATATATATATATATATATAAAGGTTTTTAATAATAATAATAATAATAATAATAATAATAATAATAAATATAACAAAATCAGATTTTTTGACTAAACCCAACCCAAACAGCCAATATACATAAATCCAGCCCAGCCCATGTACGGCCCAAACCACCAGGCCCAACCCTTCTCCTTCCCACCTGTTTTTTTTTTTTTTAAAAAAATTTGGTGCTTGGGCCGGGACTCGAACCCGCACCCAATCCGGTTCAAACAAACAACACACACCAACCACCTGGTCTAGCCTTCATTTCTGTTTCAAACTCTGCCTTATTTCCTTTTAACCCGTCAAAGGTCTGTTCACAGTTGACATGGAAAGTCAACTGTGACAGCCTATACCCATAATTATCAACATTAACTCGTAATTGATTCAAAGAATGGAATGGGATCACAATTACCGGTCCATTATGACTCAAACACACGATGATTGACAATCAATTGATACCAATTTTACCATATACGCGTTCCACATTAAAGGTATTGTCAACGATTGCCAAATTCATCATTCCAGATCGTTGCACTATAAATTGATCATTGTAGGACCTTCACAACTCGCCATTACATCTCTCTCAATCCCCAATTCTTCACACAACACTCTGTTCTTGTTTATACGATCGCGTTTTGACTATTTGGTTTGACCGTCCAATCGTAGTAACAACAGCTTTGTAAGTATAATTATTTTAGTGGGTTTTGATCTTCGGCATTCACACATCAATAGCCCTAAGGTTAATTGGGTTATTGATGTGTGAATCAAACGATTGGAAAATCTAGGGCTCGTGGGTTTAATTTGGGGATAAACATGATTCTGCATAGTATATTTATTTTAATTAAAACGGAAATAATCACAACCACTGGTCCGGACCAAGTGGTTGTGTCTGATGCCTTGTTCCTAAGCCACCCGGGTTCGAGTCCCGGCAGTGGCATACCTTTTTATTCTTTTTCGTTTTTAAACAAACAAACCCAATTTATTATATATAATACATATAATTTTATAAATTCATTTTAATTATTAAAACTCTTTTATAAATTCTAAAAAAATTATTTTTAGATAATCTGATGTATAAGTTTCACCCACAAACTTTTAGTTTTCAAAAATTAATTTATTTAATATATATAATAATTAAATCAATTTTATTCTATTATATTTATAAAATTCCATTAAAATATCAAAACAATTTTGTAAATTTCCACAAAAATTATTCTGAGTTTGTATAATGATAAACTTTTCTGAAATGATTTTTAATTGTAAAAAATCATTTATTTAATATTTTTAATCAATTTTTGTTAGTTTTAATCATATTTAAATCATAATAAATTCAATTTTTAATATTTTTGCACCAAAATTTTATACAAATTATTTCTGAACATTTAGAACAGAAATATAAATTCTAAACTAATAATTCTTTAATTATAGTATTTTTTTAATATTAAAGTTTAAATCTTGATAATTTGTAATAAATAGATTTAATAATCTATTTTAAAGAAAATAATTTTATAAAAATTATTTTTATACTTTAAACACATTATTGTGACCATCCTAAATTTAAATTTCATAAAAAGATTTTTGGTTGTTTATTTACTAATATTCTCTCAATTATCAAACATTTTTTATATTAACCAAACGAGCATTTATCCCCAAATTCGAAGCCCTGGGAACTTATACATTTGTAGACTTGATAGACTTAGACATATTTATTACCTTATTATAGGGTGATACTTGATACATTTGGGCAACACCATTATTCAATTTTTCAACAGATATAACATTTTGCTAAGGTGAGTTTTACATAGCCCCTTTTCTATTTATCACCATTTTTGGGGTGAAACATGTTACAACATTATTTATGCAATTCAATCATCAATGTGTCTATGTGTATTTCTATGTTGCATTATGTCTTGAACATGACTAGGGTAAGCACAATTCTAGCATAAACATTTATCAGCCGACGGTATACATTGATAGATCTATTGGACTGACAATCCCACCCGGATACGTGCCTCCTACAAAGGTAGCGTGGGTGTTTGTTACTGCAATATAAACGAGTGAACCATGAGCGTATGGGATGTACCACAATACAACAGTCACAATGGTTGATTATGCACTCGATTTACTTCTAGTATGTTTTCACATATGGACTAGATTGCCATGACACATGAATTGCACAACAATTTTATTCGATTATCAAAACCTATGTAATTCTCACCAACTTTTGTTGACCCAAAATATTTTCAACTTAACATGTTTCAGGTTCTACTTGCTTGAAGATTAGAGTTAATACTTGAAGATGCGTAGCTAGTATTTATTCATTTTGATGTACAAATTCTTGTAGAACAATCGTATGTAATGTATTTAAATCAATTATTGAAATTTATTATTTACCATGAGCTACTGAACAATCATCAATACGTGACATCCCGATGTTTCCGCCATCGGTTGGAGTGTTACATGCATTCTCCCACTTCCTCTTGTTTTCATTGGTACCAGAAGATGAAGTACCACGAGGAGGTAACACTCCCTCTTCCACCTTCTGATCCGTCAGTTGATGAGCCATCCTAATAACCTGCTGGATGGTATTGAGGTTAGCAGCAGTGACCATGCTCTTGATCTGGGGCACCAAACCCTTGATATATAACTCAATCCTCTTGTAGGGCGGGTTGGAGTAATTTGGGCACATTGCTGCCAGTTCATGCGATCTGGCGGTGTATTTCTCAATCTCCGATCCCACCATCTTTAGATTGAGATACTCAGTTTCTAACTTCTGGATTTCGTCTCGAGGACAGTATTCCTCCTTCATCAGTTCCTTAAAATCTGCCCAAGGTGTTGCGTTAGCCACTTCCACACCTAGCATCTGCACTTAAGAGTTCCACCAGGTTAATGCCAAGTTCTCGAGAGTAGCAGTGGCATACTTCACCCTGTCAGCTGGTGGACAGTTACACATTGCAAAGCAAGATTCCAGTTTCTCGAACCACCGCAGTAGTCCGACAGCCCCTTCAGATCCACCAAAGTTATGAGGCTTGCAGCCATGAAGGACTTGTAGGTGCAGGCTGGAGGGTGATCTCCAGGTTGACCTGAGTGTAAAAGCGAAGGAATCACGAATGAATAAAAGAGCGTAACGTTGGAGCATAGAGGAAAGTTTAGAGCAAGATAAAGTTACCAGCTTGAAAAGCTGCGATAGCTTCTACTATCATGTCATTGATAAGGGCATTCAACTCTGCTTGAGTCATGTTGATGTTGCCTCTCCCGTGTCCTCTTCCCGCCATAGTAATTCTACATTTACACTATACTCATGAGAAAACAATAGTATGTCCCACATACGATCGTTCACACAGTACAAGTAAACTAGAATATAAATAACATGCGCGAGAATAAAATAAAGAAGTTAAGCAATAGTAGTAAATAAGAATCCAACCACAAAACAAAGAATCCTCGAGTCTCACAACGTTAGGGAGAAACAAAAGTCATAATAATAAAATATGAATACTAAAAATATATAAAAGAAATCAGTCGTCGTCGTCGTGATCCATGGAGATGCATGAGCTCTCATCCTCGCCCTCATCCTCAATCTCTATCTCCAATGGCTCCTCCTCCTCAGGCTCAAACTCTTCCTCGAGCGCCGCATCCAATGCTGCCTCGAGGTCATCAAATCCCCCAACTGCAGGCTCTTCCTCAGGATCCTCTTCCGGATCCTCCTCTGGATCCTCCTCTGGATCCTCCTCTGGATCCTCCTCTGGTTCTGCACCATTCTGAGCTAGAGCTTCCTCAAGCTTGTTACTGACCAGGGTCAACTCCTCCCTTAACAGTGCTGTCTCCTGAATAGTGATGTATTGTAAAATACATCTATTTCCAGTGTAAAGTTTGTATAATTTTCGAGTCGTTTAGATAGTGTTTTTATTAGTTTTAGGCTTGTATCGGTCTATTTTATTTAGTATTGGTTTTTATAGATTTTTATTAGTTTTGAGTCATTTTTAGTACTTATTTATTTATTTTATATTTTGGTAGGTGTTCGTGTGGACGTTGGAGCGTAAACGATGAACTTTGGTCAAGCCAAGAACACCTGAGTCTAAAGAGCGGAGTCATACTACTATATAATAATAATAATAATTAAAAAAAAATATATGAGATTAGCTGGGCTCGGCCCAACTAAACAAAACACAAAAAGTCGGTTTTCGATAATATGTGATGGATATATATTATAACTTTGACGGCAAATAAATGGAAGATATCATTCATTCACAAAAGTAGAACATTTGCAATTTATTCGATCGCACAGAACCAGATTATCATTCATTGATAATTCTTTGGAATCGCATAGGAACAAAAGGCGACCGGCCAAATACGGTGACGATCGAACGAGCACGGAAGGAGAAAAGGCCACGGGCACGCTAAAGATCAATAGCCAACGAGCCTTGGGTTAGGTTTAGTTTTCGCTCTATATTTTTATAGACATGATGAAATTGTTTTTTATAAACTTTCAATTTATGTTTCTAAATATTATGAGTAGCTAGACTTTTATGGTTGCTTAGGTTTATGAACTAGACACGTAATTTGCAGTTTTTAATGATTCTTAGTTTTTAATTTTGATGTGTAGGATTACATGATTTTAATTTTATTGTTGGATTTGATATATGTGTGTTGGTGTTAATTTTATTTGGGGTTTGTTTATTGGTTTTGTGGAACTAGGCATGTAGAGATACCCCCTAGGTCTTGAAATCAATCTAGTTCGTCAACTTAGGTTAGCGTGCTAGTATTTGGAGTTGGAGTACGACACAAGTATAACAAACTAATATAATAAATTAACTAAGACGTGCAGTCCATTCTTGAGGGTGAGAAATCTAACTCGAGTTTGCTAGGTAACTAACTAGGCATTGTTCGGTAGTTGGCAAGCGCTAGGGCGGGAGTCGCTACTTGTCCGTGTTTAGAGTTTTCCTAGGTTTTCATCAGTAGAGTTTAAGTCTGCTTCATAGTTTGAGGGTTTTAATCCAGGAGAGGTTTTAATCTGATTTCTGTGGGATTTTGGTACGCTAGGGCGATCCGGATCCATCTTAGCATTTCTACACTTGTCCCGCCTTGAGTCTAGTGAGCTATCTTTGACAGGAGGTTTATTAGATAAGAATAGGGTCTCAAGTTAATTACCAGATTCATGATTTATTGCTAGTGTCTAGGGATTTTACCTATGTAACCAGCCTTCTTCCTATCCGATTTCTTCAAGTTCCTAGTTCCCATAAGCAGCTGAGGTTACTTTATTTATATTTAGTTTCTTTTAAGTTTTTTAATCATTAGTTTAACCCCCCACATAAGTATATATTTATTTAGGCTAGTATTCGGTATAGGTTGTGATCTAGAGTTACATTCGCGTCTTTGGGTTCGATACTCGGTCTTATCTGTTTACTGCTTTGCGACCGGTACACTTGCTGTGCGTGTGTAGTTTTTAGGTGAGTCGTTTTAATTAAAACTTGTGCACATTTTTATATATACATTTACACACATCAAGTTTTTGGCGCCGTTGCCGGGGACTTTTTACTTGCACTTTTTGATTTTACTTGTTTTGTTTTGCTTGTTTACTTCTTGCTGGATCTGCCTGCGATTATCTGTGCTACTTGTGCTTTTAGTCTTAGGTTATTTGCTATCCATTAGTAACTCCAGCGTCGTTTTCACTTTCAGTGTATGCCACATACTCGCTCACAAGGACCACCTGAATTCACCACCTGCACGGATCCCAACCTCGACATCCACGAGCGCCTTAACGAGTTTCGAACGGTCATCCGGAAGAAAATTGATCAGGTACGCTCGTCTTCTCCATCCTTTTCATCCTTTTCTTTTTCTGAACCTAAACCCACCATCCATTCTCCACCAAAACCCATTCCTTTCCCACCACTCACTGCTGAAATGGCTGAAGGAAATGTCAGACGCACAGTGCACTCTCGTGCCACTGAGGGACTTACTGGGATTCGTTCTCCCATTGCCCGCCCTGCTACTGCTGACGCCAACAATTGGCAAATCCCCTCCCATGTCATGTCCACTATTACTAACGCCACTCAATTTCATGGTCTTGATGAGGAGGATGCTCATGGACATCTGTCCCGATTTGTGCGCATCTGTGACACTTTCAATCTTTCCCACATCACAAAGGAAGCCATTTATCTGCGTTTGTTCCCATTTAGTTTGTCTGGGCGTGCCGCCACTTGGTATGACACTCTGCCTAATAGTTCCACTGCTACTTGGGAGGACATGCTTGGAAAATTCTTGAAAAAATATCACCCAGCTTCCAAGGATTCCCGCATTAGGGAGCAGATTCACTCATTCCGTATGGATCCTGATGAGCCATACTACATGGCTTGGGAGCGTTTCCAGACCCCACTGAGCCGATGCCCTCATCATGGTCTTTCTGACTGGGCCCTTGTGGAGAAATTCTACAATGGCCTCACTTTTGAGACTCGAGTTCGTTTTAATACAGCTGCACAGGGTAATTTCATGGAAAAAATGGATATTGATGCAGCTAATGAGTTATTTGAGAGTTTTGCCCATTCTGAGAGACCACCAAAGCATACTGTTGGGAATTCAAATCCCATGACTAGTAACGCCTCTCCTACTACCCGAGGTGTTTATCAGATTGCACCTGATACTGGTCTGGCTGTGGTGATTGAGAATTTAACTAAGCAAGTGAGAGATCTTCAGATGAGGTTAGATAGGTGTGAAATATGTAAGGGGGGGTCATGACACATCTGAGTGTCCAATTCAGAGTCAGGAACAGGTAGATTCTCTAAATTCTGGGTGGCTTAAACCACCTTATCAAAACTACACTTCCAACTCGAACTCCAACTGGAGAAATCAGAACTCCAACTGGCAAGGGGGTAACTCTTCTAGATACCAACCTCGCCAGAATCTGTTCCAAGCTCCCAACTCTGGGGGTCCCACTAGTCGTACTGAGTCTGACCTTACTACCATTCTAGAGAACCAGTCCCAGATTCTTAGTAACATTCAGTCACAACTTGCTGAGAATGAAGCTTTTAGGAAAGGTCAACAAGCTGCGTTTCAAAACCTAGAGGCCAAAGTAGGAGAATTAGCTAATCAGGTTAACCAGAGACCACCAGGGGGCCTTCCTAGTAACACTGTCAATAATCCTAACTCCTCTAGTTCATCGTTTAGGCAGCATCAGGCGAAAGCCGTTACTACTAGGAGTGGGAAGGGGGTAGATGATTCGTTACCAGTAGGAGAGGATGAGTCTGTTGATGAGGGAGTTGAGAGAGAGACACCAGCTGGCGAGGTGCAACCTAGGCTCCGCCCAGCAAGTACAGCACAAACCAGCGGGTCTCAAGGTGAGAAGAGAGATGACACTCCGGTGAAGGCCTACAAGCCTAAGCCGCCATTTCCTGGTCGACTTGCTAGACCGGATGATTCTGATCAGTACCGTAAGTTCCTGGATATGCTGAAAAAGATCCAGGTGAACTTACCATTTGTTGAGGCTCTTTCGAAGATGCCTAAGTATGCCAAGTTTCTGAAAGATTTGCTCACAAACAAAAAGAAACTTGAAGAGATCTCTTCTGTTACTCTTCCTGAGCAGGTCTCTGCAGCGCTGCAGAATAAGCTGCCCCCGAAGATGACTGATCCTGGTAGCTTTACCATTCCCTGTCTGATAGGGAATCTCACTGTTAGTAATGCTCTTGCAGACCTTGGAGCTAGCATTAATTTAATGCCCTACTCTGTTTTTGCTAGGCTCAATGTAGGAGAGCTGTCTCCTACGCGCATGAGTATTCAGCTCGCCGACCGATCGGTGAAGTTTCCGCGTGGGATAGTGGAAAACTTGTTAGTTAAGGTTGATAAATTTGTTTTCCCGGTGGATTTTGTTATACTTGACATGGACGAGGACTCACAGGTTCCACTCATTCTTGGTCGTCCATTCTTAGCCACTGCTCGTGCTATTGTTGATGTCTTTGATGGCAAACTCACTCTTCGAGTTGCCGAAGAGCAGGTCACTTTTGATGTTCAGCACTCCATGAAGCACCCTAACCAGAACGATGATACTCTGTACTTCATTGATTCGTTCATGACTCAGGTGGGGAGCTTTCTCACTAGCTTCTGCGAGCGAGACACCCTTGACACACAGATGCTCGGTACCGAGTATAAAGGGTGCATTGAGATGACTGAGTTTGATCTTGAGCGGGACATGTCTCCACCCGCTTTTCAGTCTCACCTTTCTGATGAGGCCTCCCATGTTTTTGAGACCACTGATTCGGAGAGACCTCTAGAGACACCATCACTTGAGACACCCCCTACCCTTGAGCTTAAGGAGTTACCATCTCATCTAGAGTATGCATATTTAGGGGAGGACTCTCAGTTGCCTGTCATCATATCGTCTGAGTTGACAGAGGATGAGAAAGAGCGGTTGTTGTGTGTACTGAAAGCACACAAGCGTGCTATTGCGTGGAAGCTCTTTGACATTAAGGGCATCCACCCTTCTTTTTGCACGCATAAGATTCTGATGACTAAGGAGTTTAAGCCAGTTGTCCAGCCTCAGCGACGGCTAAACCCGAACATGCAGGATGTGGTTAAGAAAGAAGTGATTAAGTTGTTAGATGCAGGTTTGATTTATCCCATCTCTGATTCATCTTGGGTGAGTCCTGTCCAGATTGTTCCCAAGAAAGGGGGAATGACGGTTGTCACGAATGAGAAAAATGAGCTCATACCCACTAGGACTGTGACCGGATGGCGAGTTTGCATTGACTATCGCAAACTCAATGACGCCACCTGCAAGGACCACTTCCCCTTGCCCTTTATTGATCAGATGCTTGAGCGTTTGTCGGGTCAGCAGTTTTACTGCTTTCTGGATGGTTTCTCTGGTTACTTTCAGATCCCTATTGCACCTGAGGATCAAGAGAAAACCACATTCACATGCCCCTTTGGCACTTTTGCGTATCGACGCATGCCTTTTGGGCTATGTAATGCCCCAGCCACGTTTCAGCGATGTATGATGGCGATTTTCCATGAGTTGATCGAGGATTCCATGGAGGTTTTCATGGATGATTTTTCTGTCTTTGGGAGTTCCTTCGATCATTGTTTGCGTAATCTAGAGCGTGTTCTTACTCGGTGTGAGGAGACGAACCTGATGCTTAATTGGGAAAAGTGTCACTTCATGGTTCGTGAGGGTATTGTGCTTGGGCACAAGATTTCACAGGCGGGGATTGAGGTTGATAGAGCTAAAATCGACACCATTTCCCAACTCCCGCCGCCTACTTCTGTGAAGTCTATTCGTAGTTTTCTAGGTCACGCGGGTTTCTATAGGCGTTTCATTAAGGATTTTTCTAAGATTGCCCGCCCGATGACCCAGCTTCTTGAGAAATATCGACCATTCGAGTTTTCTGCTGAATGTGTCAAGGCATTTGAGTTGTTGAAGGAGCGTTTAGTGACGGCTCCCATTCTGGTCGCTCCAGATTGGTCTCTTCCTTTCGAGATCATGTGTGATGCTAGCGACTTTGCTGTTGGGGCTGTGTTGGGCCAGCGTAGGGACAAGCATTTCCATCCCATTTACTATGCTAGCAAAACACTCAATGATGCCCAAGAGAATTACACGACAACAGAGAAGGAGTTGCTAGCCGTCGTCTTTGCTTGTGATAAGTTTAGGTCGTATCTCGTGCTTTCTAAGACTATCATTTTTACTGACCATTCCGCTCTTAGGCATCTTTTCTCCAAGAAAGATGCAAAGCCTAGACTGATTAGGTGGATCCTTTTGCTTCAAGAGTTTGATATTGAGATTAGGGATAAGAGTGGAGCTGAGAATGTAGCTGCGGATCATCTATCTTGTTTAGAGAATCCAGAGTTAGAGAGAGCTAGGGAGGAGAGGATTAGGGATGATTTTCCTCATGAGAGTTTGATGTCTGTGGTAGCTAGGATCTGTAGGGACTTCCCTTGGTATGCCGACATAGCTAATTACTTAGTTTCGGGTGAGTTTAAGAGTGATATTACTTTTCAGGAGAAAAAGAAATTGATAGCTGACTCTAAGTACTACTTGTGGGATGATCCTTACTTGTTTAGGTTAGGACCAGATCAGGTTTTGAGGAGATGTGTTTTTGGTGAGGAGACGAGAGATATCCTTAGGCACTGTCATGAGGGTAGAGTAGGAGGTCACTACGGGGCGGCTAATACTGCCAAACGCGTGTTTGATGCGGGTTTCTACTGGCCGACCATTTTTAAGGATGCCCATGAGTTTGTGAGACATTGTGATGCCTGTCAGAGGACCGGTAATATCTCATCCCGTAATGAGATGCCCCAAAACCCTATTCAGACCATTGAAGTATTTGATATGTGGGGCATTGATTTCATGGGTCCATTCCCCAATTCTCGTGGGAATAGATACATCCTAGTTGCGGTTGACTATGTTTCTAAGTGGGTGGAAGCTCAAGCTTTGCCTACAAATGACGCACGGGTTGTTGTGAGGTTTTTAAAGACACTGTTTTCTAGGTTTGGTGCTCCTAAGTCCTTGATTAGCGATCGTGGTACACACTTTTGCAATGACCAGATGGAGAAAGCTTTGAAACGCTATGGGGTCACCCATCGGCTTTCTACGGCTTATCATCCACAAACAAGTGGTCAAGTGGAAAATACCAATCGCGGGATCAAGAGAATCCTAGAGAAAAACAGTGGGGCAGAACCGAAAGGATTGGTCAGATCACTTAGAGGATGCATTGTGGGCTTTTCGCACCACATTTAAGACACCGATAGGCACCACTCCTTTTCGGTTAGTTTATGGAAAAGCGTGCCATTTACCGGTTGAGTTAGAGCATAAGGCGTTTTGGGCATTGAAGAGGGTGAATTTAGATCTGGATAAGGCAGGTAAGCATAGATACCTTCAGTTGCATGAGTTAGAGGAGTTGAGGGATGATGCTTATATGAGATCGTGGGATTATAAAGAGAAAACTAAGAAGTTGCACGATAAGCGTCTGAAGATAGTGAAAGAATTTAAGTGTGGGGAGAAAGTGTTACAGTATAATTCTCGTCTTAGGTTGTTCTCAGGAAAGCTTAGGTCGCGTTGGACGGGTCCTTATGTTGTTACACAGGTTTTTCCCTACGGTACGATTGAGATTGAAGGTGAGGATGGCCAGCGATGGAAGGTGAACGACCATAGGTTGAAGCATTATGAGGATGGGATGAGCGTTGATGAGGAGGTGGAGGTTTCGGACCTCCCTGAGATCAATCCCGAGTAGGTTTGTGAGAGTGTGGGGATACCCCCATGTGTAGAGTTTGTATTTTCTTTTCATGTTCATTACTTAGTTGCGTCGTCTTTGTGTTTTTGCTTTTATTATGTGTCTAGGTTATTAGCTTGAGTCTTTTTATTTTATTTTATTATTATTATTTTTTTTTAGTTCGGTATTCTGCTGGGTT
The DNA here is from genome assembly GCA_028751855.1 of Ambrosia trifida. Taxonomy (NCBI): domain Eukaryota; kingdom Viridiplantae; phylum Streptophyta; class Magnoliopsida; order Asterales; family Asteraceae; genus Ambrosia; species Ambrosia trifida. The sequence goes on along the minus strand of CM054125.1, from coordinate 57,952,881 downwards.
TTTGTTTTATCTTGTGCAAGTTTGGATTGTACCGCTCGTACTCAATCTCCATTCGGGCGATTCTGGAGCTGTACGTTATAATGAAGCAACCCAAAAGTTTACTATTGTGTCAGAGCCGATCGCGACCAAAATGCTATACGATCGAGCTGGATTGGACTAGAGTTTTTGGAGTTTACGCGTTAATAAACCAGCTAAGTCCTTTCCAATTTTCCCTTGTCTTTTTATTTTTGTATTCGGAATTTATTTTTTCTTTTGTTTTGAGTCGTTTTCTATTCCTACATTGAGGGCAATGTAGAGTTTAAGTGTGGGGATGGGAAACTGTCGTTTAGTTTGTATATAAAGTCGTTTGAGTCAAAATATATATATATATATATATATATATATATATATATATATATATATATATATATAAAATTTGAAAAACCTGAAAAAAAATGTCCCTGATTTTGAAGTTTGCATTATAAAATATGGGAAATGATAGATAAAATCAAGTGTCTGGTTTTCAAATATTATATGTATTAGAAGAATAAATAATTGAAAGCGTGTTAACTTGGGATGTGTGGGTAGGCCCAGCCGGTAGAAAAGTTTCCTTTGAGATAATACACCTAAATATATTAGGATACCTTGTGGGTTCTCATCTAGAAAAAAATGGGGAAGCGGAAACCGCCAATAATAGTATAAGAAATACCGTTATAAGTTTAAAACCGTTAGAATTTTTAATCAAAAGAAAAAAAAAGAGCTGGATATAAAATAAGGGCAAGGCCAATGGTGTCGTTTCTAGGGATAGTGACTCCGGACTCGACTCCCTCTAGGATTGTCTGAAAATAAATATCTAAAAAAGCTCATGAAAAAAATTAGAAATCAAAGCGAAAATACTGAAGCTTAAGGTGCCTGGCCACTGGGATAGCGACTTGGATTGGTCACACCCTCTGAGTTAAGTATGCTGAGAAGAAGAAAACAAAAAACAACAAATGATTTTAAATTATCTCGGTTTTCTACATAAAACGGTTTGGAATAGTCAATTGGTTATTCCTTTTGTTTCATAAGCTTGAGGCGGGATTAGGTGAAACTGTGGCTTCTTTAGTGTGAGACCCTAGGTAGACTAAATGAACTTGAAAGTAAACTAACATGATAAGGGGCTTAGAAACCGGCGGTTGGGTTTAAGAGGACAAGTATACCTGCAATCGCAGTTGGCACGTGATTAGATTTTTAAAATTAAAGTAACCTATGTTTTGAGGCCAGATTATTTGATTGTGATTCCATAGCATAATTCTTTTTCAGGGACGAAAAAGAGTCAAGTGTGGGGATATTTGATGTATTGTAAAATACATCTATTTCCAGTGTAAAGTTTGTATAATTTTCGAGTCGTTTAGATAGTGTTTTTATTAGTTTTAGGCTTGTACCTGTCTATTTTATTTAGTATTGGTTTTTATAGATTTTTATTAGTTTTGAGTCATTTTTAGTACTTATTTATTTATTTTATATTTTGGTAGGTGTTCGTGTGGACGTTGGAGCGTAAACGATGAACTTTGGTCAAGCCAAGAACACCTGAGTCTAAAGAGCGGAGTCATACTACTATATAATAATAATAATAATTAAAAAAAATATGAGATTAGCTGGGCTCGGCCCAACTAAACAAAACACAAAAAGTCGGTTTTCGATAATATGTGATGGATATATATTATAACTTTGACGGCAAATAAATGGAAGATATCATTCATTCACAAAAGTAGAACATTTGCAATTTATTCGATCGCACAGAACCAGATTATCATTCATTGATAATTCTTTGGAATCGCATAGGAACAAAAGGCGACCGGCCAAATACGGTGACGATCGAACGAGCACGGAAGGAGAAAAGGCCACGGGCACGCTAAAGATCGATAGCCAACGAGCCTTGGGTTAGGTTTAGTTTTCGCTCTATATTTTTATAGACATGATGAAATTGTTTTTTATAAACTTTCAATTTATGTTTCTAAATATTATGAGTAGCTAGACTTTTATGGTTGCTTAGGTTTATGAACTAGACACGTAATTTGCAGTTTTTAATGATTCTTGGTTTTTAATTTTGATGTGTAGGATTACATGATTTTAATTTTATTGTTGGATTTGATATATGTGTGTTGGTGTTAATTTTATTTGAGGTTTGTTTATTGGTTTTGTGGAACTAGGCATGTAGAGATACCCCCTAGGTCTTGAAATCAATCTAGTTCGTCAACTTAGGTTAGCGTGCTAGTATTTGGAGTTGGAGTACGACACAAGTATAACAAACTAATATAATAAATTAACTAAGACGTGCAGTCCATTCTTGAGGGTGAGAAATCTAACTCGAGTTTGCTAGGTAACTAACTAGGCATTGTTCGGTAGTTGGCAAGCGCTAGGGCGGGAGTCGCTACTTGTCCGTGTTTAGAGTTTTCCTAGGTTTTCATCAGTAGAGTTTAAGTCTGCTTCATAGTTTGAGGGTTTTAATCCAGGAGAGGTTTTAATCTGATTTCTGTGGGATTTTGGTACGCTAGGGCGATCCGGATCCATCTTAGCATTTCTACACTTGTCCCGCCTTGAGTCTAGTGAGCTATCTTTGACAGGAGGTTTATTAGATAAGAATAGGGTCTCAAGTTAATTACCAGATTCATGATTTATTGCTAGTGTCTAGGGATTTTACCTAAGTAACCAGCCTTCTTCCTATCCGATTTCTTCAAGTTCCTAGTTCCCATAAGCAGCTGAGGTTACTTTATTTATATTTAGTTTCTTTTAAGTTTTTTAATCATTAGTTTAACCCCCCACATAAGTATATATTTATTTAGGCTAGTATTCGGTATAGGTTGTGATCTAGAGTTACATTCGCGTCTTTGGGTTCGATACTCGGTCTTATCTGTTTACTGCTTTGCGACCGGTACACTTGCCGTGCGTGTGTAGTTTTTAGGTGAGTCGTTTTAATTAAAACTTGTGCACATTTTTATATATACATTTACACACATCAAATAGCAATCGATCTCTCGTGCCTATCTTCTGCAGCTTCCCTTTCAACCCTTTCCAATTACTATTAACCTTCTCCAATTTACTATTAGTCTTTTCCAATTCACCAAACAAGTGGTCGATCTCTCTTTCCATACGCTTAATAGATCCATCGGCATTCTGCCTCCAAGACTGAAATTGCCTCACTGCATTATAGGCATTCTCTAGCTCTGTATGCACGTGCCTAACCATCCCCGCCAGAGACCTCTCCAATGAGTCAATAATGGGAGGGACCTGAGCTGGCACTCCGTACCCTACAACCCACGAATGTAACATATTTGTGAACCACACCCATCGATTAGTATTCTCCTCCGGGTTCCCTGTCTGAGCTGGTTGTTCGTACGGGTTCAAAGACGTGTCTTGCGAACTTCCAAGAGGGTGATAAGAAGAATAGTTACGATGAGCGGGGTTAGTCATGTTTTCCTGCAATACGTTAGATCAGCATACGTATCCAAGAAATAGCTAGTAGTGTGCTGAGAATAGTGAGTGTACTAATACTTATGCTATGATGATTATAGTCTAGATGCAAATCCTAGTTCACTATAACCAATGGCTCTGATACCAATCTGTCACACCCTCAAATTTCCACTGCGGGGTTTATACCGCGAGGCGCATGACAAACCAGGATCCCATAGCCATAAGTCACATGAACGACTCTAAATGCCGCACAATTTAGTTCGTTATTGTAAAAACCAAGTTTTAACCAAACCAATAATAGTATAGCGGAAGCGAATGAAAAATATTAAATAAAGTCTGCGCAAAACACCGCGCCCAAAACCAAGAAATAGTAAATGTGCAAAATAGTTTAATGTTGGAGACCCATGATATGATGCATGACCTAACTATGCTCCGTTCCTAGTTACCTGCAAAAGAATGCTATCGTGTGTCAACATAAAGCTGGTGAGTTCACAAAGTAAAGTAATTTAATATGCAAATGCGCTGGTTTTCCAAAAACCACGTAAGTAAAGTAATAACGTAGGTCCTCCAGACCAAAAAGTTAAAGAGTTGTCAGTTTAAGTGTGTCAGGGGTAGCTAGCCCACTCAATGTAACTAAACAAGATTATTGGGAAACCTTTAGGAAAATAGTTATTTGCCTCAATGACTGGCGTCTATCAACACCAGTCGGAAATTGTGGTCAGAAGTTCATGCCCGTGCCTCAAGCACCTCAGACACGAGGTTGCTGCATCAACCTAATAGCGCTATCAACTAATACCCCGTTCGCCTCCAGCGATTAACCCAATAATATGCAAGGACTTTCAATGATAGAGTGTTTAGATTACAAAGGACCAATAAGTTTTAAACTGACCGAAAACCCGATCCACACAAGGAATCGTAAAACCGACCCACACAAGGAGTCCATACCTGAGTAGTCCCAAATGGACTAGAAAATGTTTACCAAAGTTGTCTCTAATCCGAGACGCATGCTTTTGAGAAAAAGAGTAGTGAAACTCACCTTAACGTGCAAGCAAAAGAAATCCGAACCGCAAGTAAAGTATGCTACCGACACCCTAATAATAGTGTCACTAAGTGAGTATAGGCGTAATATCATTACACCATATAACTCGTTTGTCCAAGGCGTTTTAAACGTTCAAAAGTGTGTATGTGACGCCTAGTGATTCTACATGCAATAGTAAACCCTACGGACTCGTTGGTGAATGTATTGGTTACAATTAGTTTCTACCCTCAGTATGTGTCTCAAACAAGTGTACTTCAGTTACATGTCAATTCCATACCACTTAAGACCTCAATTAATCACATAAGCACATAATACACAATCTGTGTTTTCAGGACAGATTGTGCGCCATCAAAACGAATTTATTTAAAATAGTAAATCAGTGAGTTAACCTCCCAAATTTTTACTGAATTTTCTTTGGGATTCACTCAACAATACCTATTTTTGTTTTTCCAAACACAAAAATAATTAAAATTCATCTAATTCAGCTATGTTCAGAAAACCTTCCTAACAGGTCAGTTTGGTAGATAATTTCCCAAAAATTGTGTTTTCATCCAAACGGGATGAATCCTCTTGGAAAACTCATATTACTCCGATATTAACCTTCTGTAAAAATTTCACAATCCAACTCTTAATAAAACTTGAGTTATGATGTTTCAAAGTTGACTCAGTTTGATACCCGAAATTCTGACCTGACCTATTTTCAATGAAAATTCCAAAAACGACTCAACCGACGTCCAAAATACTTGATTTTACACATTATGAAAAGCTAAGACCAAGTGTGACTCGACCATGCAAAGAAAATACCAAAATCATTATGTCAAGGTCGTGTTACAGCTCCTACAAGTTCGTCTAACCATTCTGTCCAGATTTTAGTTTCGCCTAAATCATACTTTAATCGACTATCGTGTGCATAAAACAATCAACAAACATCAATCATCATTACCAAACATCCCTAATACTTATTATGATCAGATTCTACTACTAAACATGTTAGGACAAAAAGGATTGGTGAAACCACTTTTGCAAACCTTTGTCTAATTCACTTTTGTCAAAATACTCTAAGTACAGAACTGCTGAAGAACAAGGATCAAACTTCTGAAGAAGAGATTCAGAAGTACTGAAGAAGAAAGTCATCAGAAGTTCTGAAGTTCAAACCAGACACTTCTACTGAAGAACTACTGAAGACAAACTACTCATCAGTAGTTTGTCATTCATCAGTACTTACAGAAGATCTTTTCCACCGCCTTTGTATATCAGTAGTTTATTACTTTAGTATTTATTTTTGCTTTATGTACAAGTTCCAAGACTGCAACTTGTTGCAACTTGTTTCTGAACTTGCTTTTGGCAAGGTTCATGTATTTGTAAAGTCTATAAATAGAAGGGTTCATCCCTCTGTTTTAGACATTGATTTTAATACAAGAAATCCTTCAACTCTTATTATTGTTATTTCCATTTCATGTTTATTGAGAATCTGTCGAAGTGTTTCATTCTCATTCAATACTTAGATTCTCAATAAACACTTATCATTTATTAGTTCTTGAATCCAGGGGGAGTGCAACCCCATGCGTTATCCTTCGACGTTTTCGTTATTTCGGACCGTAACAAGTGCAACCCCATGCGTTAAGACCCTAATCAACCTCATACTCCACTTTTAGTGATTTTTATTCACGTATTCGGTTTAGGTTCACATAATCACGTATGGTTTTCACATAAGTTCATCAAATATCACAGAGACACATAAGTTCGTTATTCACCAACGTCCGAGGTTCACTAATCATGTACCCGATATTAACTCACAACAATGCACGTGTGTCTTATCTAGTTAACCCTAGTTAAGTATAATGCAAGGAACGTAACTAGAGTTTAGTTAAAGTGAGAACCTGAATTTGCGGGGTATCACAATACCAACCATGACTCCACTTGCTGAGAAGTATCCTCTTGAGTTAGATGTAATTTAAGGGGGGATTCAATCTATTTACAACATTGAAGATCCCTCTCAAACATCTTTTCCATCTCTCTCTGGCTGGCCCAGACCTGCAAATGTTGATGAATTCATAAAATTGAAGAATCAACAGGCAGAGATGATTGCTCAAGAGAAATCCAAAGGGAAGGATGACAGGTGTAACACCCCAACCAATGGCAGAAACATCGAGGTGTCACGTAGTGACGATTGTATAATAGCACATGGTAATAAAAGTTTCACATATTTTATTTATCTCAAAATTTGTACATACTATTACAAATTAAGCAAGATACAACAATCTCTAATTATTTTCTAAGACATCATGCATCCTATGTAATCCAAAAGCTCGTAAATCCCCCATGCGATAATAAACCCTAAAACATGTTAAATTCGAAAGATGGAGGGTTAACTATAAATAGTTGGTGAGAATACATAGGTTTTGATGTGACAAAAATTATAGTATGTTTAGCAATTAACAAGTCAATGTAGTATCTAAGGCAGTTTGTGAGAACAAAACCTACTGGGAATTAGTATGGATACCATCCATGTGACTAAAATGTATCAATGAATCTTTGAATCTTTGTATCAATGAATATCATGTATCAATGAATCTCATGAATCTTTGCATCAATGAATCTCAAATAGTATGTTCACCACAGTTAAGTTCAAGACAAATACACAAAGATAACACACAAAGACCTCATGTAATTGCTTATTGAATCAGGAAAAAAGTTTGAACATGTTTCACCCCAAAATGTAAAACAGTAAAAAGGGGCTATGTAAACTGACCTTAAATACTTGGTGATTTTTTATAGCTTGATAGTAATAGCAATGAATCCCGAGGAGTTATCCCTGTCTAAATAACTGAATAACTGTATGCATATAGGATCGGCTATTCAAACAAAGAATATGATCAAACAAGTTCAATTCAGGTGCGGAATTCCTGAATTGATCACAAAATGATAATAAAACTAGCAAAACACACAAATCATCATAAACACATTCATTTCATTCATTAACATAATCATTAATCACTTTGAAAGCTTGTTTACAATGTTATAAATCAGTTACAGACTTGACAAAGACCCTAGGGAGAAACACACCCTGAGAGGGAAACAAAATGACCAAAAGTTAACATTCAAAAAATGATTCAACCTTATATAGACCTGCACATTCGCCCAATTGACTTGGTCGAATGTGCAGGTTCGACCGTTCATAATGGGCGATTTGGACATATATACAAACAGATCTTCATTCGACCTCCCAGAGCCTCCTTCAACCAAACACATCTACCTTCGACCAGTTTCTTTCCACCTTCAACTGTCCGATATCAACAAAACATATTAGAATTTGCAATTCAATAGCACTAGTCGCACTTTCGTGTATCTACAATAACAATAAGTTTTAGGATTTAAACATGTCTAAGTTCTCTAAGGCTTTCTAGGGTTTCTAGTTGGGGAAATAGAAAGTTTATTTGAAAATAAAAATGATTTTTTTGTACATTTAATTATTAAGAAATCGAAATTGGGAACAATCCATAAATGTTAAAGTAGTACGATAATATGGGTGCTTGAATTATTTTTGTATAATTAATTTGATCTTTAAATGTAATAAAACTGTTTTTATTTAAAACAAATAAATACATAAAATGGGTTAAAAATAATAATTTTTCAATTTTTCTGAAGATAAATTTATATTTATGTTCTAACTTATTAAAAATAATTTTTGTGGAATTTTGGTATAAAAATGGTTATATACGGATTTACAATGAATTATTTATGATTAAAACAACAATAATAGATTAAAAATAATTAAATAAGTATTTTTGTAAATTAAAAATTATGATATAAAATTTTTCAGTTTAATAAACCCAAAATAATTTTTTTTTTTTATAAATTTTAGACCAGATTTGGTGATTAAACTGCATTTTAAAAGTTGTTAAAAATTATATATCCATGTAAAATCTATAAAAAAATAAAAAAAAAAAGAATGCTAAGGGCGAGGATCGAACCTAGGCCTCATGGTCGGCTTGATTTCTCCTCCTGTTGCACATACCAACTGGTCTACGAGTGAACTTTGAAATCTAAACGAATAAAAATGTTTTTAATCATTTGTCTCGGCTAACCCACTTCCCAAATATAAACCCCTTACAAACCCTAGCTTAAAAGCCAATCAATTGAACAGGTAAATGTTGATAATAGATTGATAAAACATGGGGCTTTTAAAAATGACAGGTTTACGAGTAAAATGCCTAAATAAACATACTTTGATGATGAAACGGAGGAGAATTGAGATGTGATGGCCGATGCTCGACTCAATCACAGATCCGATCAACGAGGGATGGTTTTGATTAATTAGTTGGTAACAAACATTCAAAGGGTACCGAGTTATAATAATGTAGGTTCAATATATAGTGGATTTGCCGAATTGGAAGTTTATGATTGTTTGACGAATCTTGGTCAAAAACGCGTCAAAATGAAGTAGAAAGGAAGGAATTGAAGCTGAAATCAAGGTAATTATGCGTTGGAATGATGCGTAATGGGGTGTCGATCTTGTCCGAGCAATTCAATTCGATTCATGGTTACCATATTAAGGTTGATTGATTGAGATGGAATCGTTTGACTTGGGTTGTTGACTTGGGTGAATCTGAGATTGTTTATATAATTTTTGAATTAGATTTTGTAGATGCGTTTTGTGACTAATGATTGGATATTAACATATGTTAAAGGTTGCTGATGGATTGAAGGTGGAAACTGACTGGGCGAATGTAGATATATGTGGGCGAAGGTAGAAAGTAATTGGGCGAATGAAGAATGGACCTGATCAAGTTACACGTTCGTACCTTATACTGGGCGAATGTGGAACTCTTCCACATTCGACCACAGCTTATGGGCGAATGTGCAGCATCTATAAATAGATTTTGTGTTTATGCAATAGATAGAGAGTTATTAGTTGTGTGGGTTTTGAGGTCAGGTTCCAGGTTTGTTTGAGAGTGTCTGTAATTGATCTAGATTAACCAAAGTGTCATTGTAATCAAGTTTATGAACAAGTTAATCTATGAAAAGCTTTGAAAATGATATTGATTGTGTTTTGATTTGAGTTTTTATCTGTTTGTTCAAAGCTAGGGTTTCCGCACCTGGTTTTGTAACTTGTATGATCAATTAATCCTGTTTTAGTCAAAATCTTTCGCTTACAAAGTGGTATCAGAGCTATACGGATCATACAACAACAAATTTGATAAACTCAGAGCTGATTTGGATCTAATTTTGATCAAAATACATCTGTTTTTGAATGAAAATGGTTTTTTTGAGTGTTTTTGATTGATTTGAAGTTGATTTTGTGGTTAAAATTCAAAATTCCAAGAATTAAAGTTGTTCCAAATCAATTCCGAATCATAACCTGATTAAGATCATTCAAATCCACAAACTTTTGAAAATCAGAGATCAAAATAACCGTTTTTCAAAGTGTAACCGTTTTTCAAACCTGAAATGGGCGAACCTGGAACATAAGTGGTCGAACCTTAGTGGTTTTGGGCGAACCTAGGTGGTTTTTGGTCGAACCTGAGGTAATTTTGGGCGAACCTGGAAATTGTTGGTTGAATTTTTCACTTTCGGGTCACATTTTCCACATCAGATTGATCGGGCGGGCGAACCTAGAATCATATTGGTCGAATCTAGAATTTTTCTGGGCGAAAGTGGAAAAGTGTTAGTTTGTTTTACTTTCTGGTGAACATCTACATTCGGGTGAGTTGTTTTTGGACGAAAGTGAATCAGAAGGGACGAAAGTGAGATACAAACGGGCGAACCTAGGACTATAGTTTGGAAAATTTTCTAAGTGTTGAATTTTTCGAAGTTCGTGATCATGTGGAATTTTCCGACTACTCCGAGACCAGCAACGACACAACCACAACAGCAAATGATGGACCCATGGACGGTGGCAACACAAAAGACGAGCACACAGTCTTCGCAACCGATTAACTATATGGCGATGACGAGCTCGATGCCTCAAAGCGTAGCACCTCCAGCACCACAACCTGACTACTGGGGAGTAGCAGCAGCGGTGGTAAACACTCAAACTACAAATGCTATTTCCACACTGATTAATGATTTGTCTTCAGGTAGCAGGAATCGGCCACCGAAGCTTATGGAGATACAAGAATACAATCAGTGGCAGAACAAGTTCAAGATTCACTTGGAAGGCATGGGAGTGGAGGGAGCAGAGGCATGGAGTATGATTGCTAAAGGTTACACAGCACCAGTTTTGGAGAATACAGGTGAACCAGTTCCATTGGAGAGTATGACTGAGGAAGAGAAAAAGAAGTTTGCTGTGGAAAAGAAAGCCTTTTCCCAATTGACTCAGGCAATCACAAATGATCTATTGCATCAATTTGGGACTTGTACAACGTCTAAGTAATTGTGGGATGTGCTTAAGAGGAGGCATGATGGGAATGAGAAGACTAGAAGTTTGAGGATGGATGAATTGAGAAAGGAGTTTGAGAATTTTTCTTATATTGGAAATGAAACTTTAAAAGAATTAACTCCTAGATATAGTCATTTGCTAACTGAATTGTCAAGTTATGGTATACAGATTCCTATGAAGAATTTGGTGGATAAGTTTGCAGATGCTCTACCACCTTACTGGGATCAGCATGTGGAAGTTCTTAGGGAAAAGGATGCATACCAATACTGGACTATTCAAGAGTTTATTCAGAAGCTGGAAAACAAGGAAATGGAAGAGAAGAGGAAAGCTAGAAGAGCACAGGTTCCTCAGAATCCTAGCTTATACTTTGGAGGCACTTCAGTTCCTGTGAGTAACTCAAGTTCAGGAGGGATAGTTGCACCACATGTTGCTTGCATTTCCAATGTTATGGAATCACCAAAACCTACCATCAATTACATGGCACAAACTTCATCCTATTCACAACCATCATACACACAACCACCACCACAACAACAATACAACAATTCCTACATTCCACCATTCTCCCCAATGCAACAAGCAGCTTTCTATACTGCTAGCCAATCTCAACAACCAATGAACCAAGTTACTCAACCTAATCAACAACAAGTGGTTTTGGAGACTTCTAACTTGGGCAATGTGACAGTGGAAGTTGCTCAGCAACATATTGCACTAGTCTCAGCAATGGTTTCATCTTACAACGGACTAGTTGCTAGTCAAATTGGGAATAACAACTTAACCAATGAAGACTATGCACAGATCGACAAGGAAGAGATGGAACTCATTGATATCCAATGGGCTTTTGCAAGTATTATGAGAAGAGCAACGGAGTTTATTGAAAAGACAGGTAGAACAGATTTGGGAACTTCTCCTAACACAACCTACGGGTTCAACAAGGAGAAAGTTACTTGTTTTAACTGTGGAGGAAAAGGTCACTTTAAACGAGAATGCACCCAGCCACCAAAACAAGGTAATAGAAACCCATTCAATGCAAGCTACCAGAATCGTCAACAACAAAACCAAAACCAAGTTTCTTACCAAAACAACAACAATTATCAAAACCGTCAAAATAACTCTAACAACAACCAAAACAGACAACCTAACACATCAAACCAGAACCAAAACCAATCTCCTAACAACACTAACCGAACAGTTATACCGATCACTACACCGAATGAGACACAACAGAACACGAGTCAGAATCAAGCATTGGTGACTCAACAAGATGAAAGGTTTGATTGGTCGGGAATGCAAATAGGAGTGGAGGAAATTACTACTGGTGGCAATGTGGCTTGCGTTGCTTGCAAGGTTGATATTGAAGAGTCGGTGACGGTGGATGAAAAGAAAGAAACTGAGTGTGAAAGTGATGAGTCTGAGGCTGAAATGGATGTGGAGAATGAACCTGTTGAGGTTAAGGTTGAGGAAGCTAATTCTGGAGTGGTGATTGATATTGTTTCTGATGTTCCTGAGGAATGTGAATCGGTTTATTCTGATTCAGACAGTGAATCGGATACGGAAGCAAGTGTTACATCACTAGATGATGACATTGATCAGTTGCTAGCAGAAGCGGATTTTCTGATGATGAGAAAGTCGTGCATTGCTGATGATGCTTTCACCAAGATTGACTATTCTAAATTCTTTACTGGAAAGGAAGCTCATTTCGCATTGATGGCCATGACTGATCCGCCAAAACCTGTAAGTTCTGAGTGTAGCACTGATATTAAAAGTGATAAATATTGTGGTACATGTGATAGATTAACTGAGGAGAATAAACAACTCCGTGTTCAACGTGATAGTGCTATCATGAACAGTCAATCTACTCGCAAAGAGTTGAATGCTTTCAACAAGGTATTAGATGGCTACAAAAAGGACATTTCCGACTTGAAAAACACTTTATCATTAAAACAATTGGCAATTAACAACTATATCAATGAAATTGAAAATACCAAGTTGGAAATGGCAGCCATAAAATGCTTTGCTGAGAAAGTAAACAAAAAGTTGGAAAGCTATAAGCACATTGCTTACGTGGTAGACCACATCATAGATGATCAAACCACTAATTACAAGTCTGTGCCATCTCCGGTGCTTTTTGAAAATCATAATTGTCACCAAGTTACACCGGAGAGCTCGGTAAAATCAGATTCATCATCGGAAATTGAATCTAATACCTCGAGTATTGGTGATCCTCATTCCGATGTGAGACCGATTTTAGGTTTGAATGATGAGGGTGTTACTGCTGAGAGTGTGGATTCAGACTCAGAGAGTGATGATACTGGTAATGATCAAACTGTTAATGCATGTGAAATTCCAATAGAAAATCACATCATTACTACTGAACCAGTTTCATCATCTCAACATGTGCATCCGATGGCAAATGCTCATCGTGAGAAAAAGTCTGAAAAGAATGTGATTAAAAAAGACCTTGAGAATAAAGATGTTAAGAATGAACCATGTGACAAACCTGTCAAGGTGTTCTATCGGATGGAAGGATCCGATAAAATCATCTCTGATGAAGAATTTCCAATCAAAAATGCTAACTATGCTAAAATAGAAAAGATTTGGCAAGAAAGCACCATTTGGTTCCCAAAACATGAGAGAACAAATGAGATTCCACCAGCAATTTTAAAGAAATTGTATTTGGATGTTCCTCAAGAACCAAAGGTCCATGTCACAGAGTTCATTCGACCCAATAACAGAGCTAATGGTTTTCATGAGCCTACTTACTCAAAAGGGCCACTCCCTGAGAGTTTGAGGAATCAACAGTACAATGATCAATATCCTGTTAGATCATTTGCTCAATCAAATGCTCCAAATGTTTTTGAAGAGTACCGTGCATGCTTTAAATGTGGGGAACGAGGGCATTTACTTGCTCAGTGTCCATATGTAAGGCATAAAAGGCAAATTCCATGAGAAAACCGATTGATCATTATGTTCCACCACACAGACGAGTTGTTCCTCAACAACAACAGTTTTATAATCAAAACAATTTTCATCAAATGAGGAACAATCGTCCAATTCAATATGATCGAAGAAATCGGATTGCTATGGAACAATCATGGAGGAAGCCTGTGGTGAACGCAACAATTGACAGGCAAAAGGTTCCACTAAAACCGATTGTCAAATCAAATGTTGGACCTAAGTCTGTTAAATCAGATAAGGTAACCAAGAAAGTTATGTTTGTTAACAATGTTCAGAAACCGACTGAGAATCCAAAATCTCAGATTCGCATTCTTAAAAGGTCTGAACAATCTTGGTCACCCAATGGTACTCCAGGAGCTTCTACTTCAAAGGTCAATGAGAAAAAGGAAACTGTTTTGAACAATCAGAAAAAGATTGATCCAAAACAAAAAGTTGTTGAAAATGTTAATGAGAATGTTTCTTTGAAAGCTGATGTTCAAAGGCCCAAGACTCAGGCTTGGGTCCCCCGAAAGAACTAAATGATTTACTTTTTGTGTGCAGGGAGCTTCAGCTGGCCCTATTAGCAGTCTTTGGATTGTTGATAGTGGAGCTTCAGGCCACATGACAGGGGATCTAGCGTTGTTGTTCGACGTGAAGAACATCAATGGAGGGTATGTCGCATTCGCTGGAAATAAAGGTGGATATATCACAATGGAGGGGAGCGTGAGTAATGGGATAGTGAGCTTTGAGCGGATATCTTATGTGAAGCAGATTGATTATAATCTGTTGAGTGTCAGTCAAATATGTGATAAACAATTTTCTGTGCATTTTGATGACAAATCCTGCTATATTCTCAAACCGGGCTTCAAAATTCCTAAGGAGTGGATAATGTTGATGGCACCTCGCGTCAACAATCTCTATATTCTTGATATGTCCAAGGCAATGACATCACAGGGGCAAATAACATGTTTTCTATCCAAAGCGACTGAGAAAGAATCGATAATGTGGCACCGAAGAATGGGGCACATTCATCTGAGAAAAATGAATCAACTTGTGAAAAATGGGCTTGTCGATGGAGTAAACGTGAAACATTTCCATCTGAATGACAAGTGTGTAAGCTGTAAGAAGGGGAAGCAACACAAACAGTCCCACAAAGTGAAGAAAGTCAACTCTGTAGAGATGCCACTTGAGCGATTGCACATGGACCTATTCGGACCAGTCAAGCGCAAAAGTCATCTTGGAGAGCTTTATTGTTTAGTTGTCACTGATGACTACTCAAGATTTTCATGGGTGATGTGTTTGCAAAACAAAAGTGACACCTTTAACAACTTAAAAGTTCTGTTCACTCGATTGGAGAATCTCTACAATGTGAAGATAAAGAGAATTCGGAGTGACAATGGGACGGAGTTCAAAAATGCCAAGATGGATGAACTTTGTGAAAGCAAAGGGATACATCATGAATATTCGGCTCCGTACACCCCACAACAGAACGGTGTTGCTGAACGAAAGAATAGGACTCTAATTGAAGCGGCTAGAACAATGCTTGCTGATTCAAATCTTCCGGTAATGTTCTGGAACGAGGCAATTTATGCAGCTAATTATACACTAAATCGGGTTCTAACAGTGAAGAAGTTTGGAAAAACATCTTATGAACTGTTACACCGACGAAAGCCAAACTTAGAGTATCTAGAACCTTTTGGGGCGCCATGCACGATGTTGAATCCAAGTGAGAAATTTAGTCCTAAAGCTGAGGAGGGATACTTTGTTGGATATGCAACCCCGCTCAAACGGGTATTCAACAAGCGAACTCGTCAAGTGGAGGATTGGGCTAACGTGGAAGTTCAACGATATACTCAAAATTTGCAAGGCACGGGTCCTGATTGGATGTTTGATTACAAAGATTTCTTTGAATCATTCAATCTAGATAGCTTGGTTGAAGAAGCTGTTATCAGATTACTTTACGAGTGTGAAAATGCGACGACTTCATCGTTGGTGCGTCCAATCACCGTGAACCCCCTACCACCTTCTAATGATACCAATGCTCCTATACAAGAGGAAGAAGAGTTTCAAGAGGCTTTAACTTCATTAGACTCTTCAGAATCTGAAGTTGAACAATTTGAAGAAGTCATTCTTGAACATGCAGAAGAACCAGAGGCACTGCCAGTGAACCCAACTCCAACTCCAGATGTTGCTTCATCATCAAACACGGGTCATGATATGGATGCTGTAGAAAACTTGACTGCTCAGACGGGAGTTACTGTACCTGATTTTCCGGAATCTCGGATTCATCGTATTCACCCGCTGGAGCAAGTTATCGGTGATCCTGGAAGCGGTGTTATGACCAGAGGGCAGCTGAGAAGCGTTAACTCGCCAGAGAGTTTTGGTGCTTTAGCATTATATGCCAAAATTCAAAAATCTGGTAGTCCAAATGATTGGTCGTTTGCGTGTTATGTGTCGCAGGTAGAGCCAAGGACATACAAGGACGCTTTGAATGAAGATGCCTGGGTTGAAGCTGTGCAGGAGGAGTTATTACAATTCCAGAAATTGGGGGTTTGGACGCTCACGGATTTGCCGCCGGGAAGGAAGAAAATAGGCACTAAATGGGTGTTTAAGTGCAAGAAGGATGATCGTGGGGTTATTGTTCGTAACAAAGCCAGATTGGTCGTGCAGGGTTTCCATCAAATCGAAGGGATTGATTATAACGAAATCTATGCACCGGTAGCACGGATTGAAGCTATTCGGATGTTCCTTGCGTTTGCTTCATACAAGAAATTTAAAGTTTATCAAATGGACGTTAAGAGCGCATTTCTGTACGGGAAAGTCAAGGAAGAGGTTTATGTCGGGCAGCCACCAGGCTTTGAGGACCCAATCCACCGGGATAAGGTCTACGTGCTGAACAAAGCTCTATATGGTTTGCACCAGGCTCCGAGACAGTGGTACGAGGAGCTAAGTACATACCTCATCTCCAAAGGATTTAAGCGCGGCCTCGTCGATTGCACTCTCTTCACGAAAAAGACGGGAGATGATTTGCTTCTAGTGCAGATTTACGTTGATGATATAATATTTGGTTCAACTAACGAGCTTTTATGCAGGGAATTCGAAACTGTCATGCAAGAAAAGTTCGAAATGAGCGCAATGGGGGAGATGCAGTTTTTCCTAGGCTTGCAGGTGGACCAAAGACCCGACGGGATCTTCATTCACCAGACGAAATACGTATCCGACATCTTGAGCCGGTTCCAGATGGAGGACTCTAAGCCGATGGATACCCCGATTCAACCCAATCACGGGATTGGAGTGGACGCTAAGGGGGAGCTGACGGACCCATTTACATACAGAGCAATCATCGGATCTCTGATGTATCTGACGGCGTCTCGACCAGATATTATGTATGCAACATGTCTTTGTGCTCGCTATCAATCGAAGCCGAAACAAAGTCATCTGACGGCGGTCAAGCGTATCCTTAGATATCTGAAGGGTTGTCCCTCAAAAGGACTTTGGTACCCTAATGATGATGATTTTGATTTTATTGCTTTTAGTGATGCAGATTGGGGCGGCTGTGACAAAGATAGCAAATCTACTACAGCTGGTTGCCAGTTTTTAGGGAGCAGGTTAATTACCTGGCAGTGCAAGAAACAGACTTCCGTGGCGCTGTCTACTTGTGAAGCTGAGTACATTGCAGCCTCGAGTTGTTGTTCGCAAGTACTCTGGATCCAACAGCAGATGGTGGATTACGGTTTGCAGTTTCTTAAAACCCCTATACACTGTGACAACGAAGCCGCAATTGCATTAACTAAAAATACTGAAAATCATTCTAAGGCGAAACATATCCGGATCAAATATCATTTTATCCGTGATTGTTACGCTAAGGAATTGATAGATATGGTCAAAATCCATACTGACTACCAACGTGCAGATTTGTTTACAAAAGCTTTTGATAGATCCCGCTTTGAATATCTTTTAAAAGTAAACAATATAAAAGAAAAACAGGACTAATCGGCACCTCGGTTTATCGCTTTTTAGTTTTAGTTTTTTATTTTTAATATTTTTGCTAATTGGGAATTTCTCTTTGTTAATTGGGAATTTCTCTTTTCTATCGTTATCCTCAAAGAAGTTGATGCTTTCGAGTGGATTGTTTCTTTCAAAATTTTTGTTTTGTTTTTCTGAAAAATTAAAAACCCAAAAATATGTTCTTTAATTTTAGGGGGAGCCTTTTTATCAGAAAAACCAAAAACATTGAAAAATTCAAAAGTTCTAAAAATTAGAAAAACCAAAATGATTTCCTGGATAAAAAGAGGAAATGATAGTACATCAGTGGGGATCTGACACAGGCTAACGAATTGTATAGTATAATGAGGCGTATGTTGACTACGTGTGATATGCTGATAGGCTTCGTAGACTAAATATTGCGTGCATTAGTGATACAAACATAACAAACTACGCGTTCGTGGCTGAACACCTCATGGGCATATGGTCTTAGTACCGTAATTTCGTTTGATAGGATTGCCAAAATCTGAGGTTTCGGGTCGTTATGTTATGGTTATCCGGGATATTCTGATTAAACTTTTGTCGTATTGATTTACGGACCTAGTTTCATCAGAATATTTGCAAAAGAGCTTAATTGCCAAAACCGAAGGTTACCGAATTGAGGAACTTTATGTTTTATTGATCAAAGATCATTATTACATCGTATTGACTTTCTGATGCAAATCAGGGGTTAATATCAGCCTCAACCTAGTGTATATGCACATGTTACTCTGCTGCATTCGTTTGCTGACCTGTACACCTCTGTGCTATATACTTTGTAATTTTTACGGATAACTCTGGCATAATCACGCGTTACGACGAAGCTTTGTGCAATTACTTGATACGGGAGTATGTCATGTGTGTGGGCACCACAATGTGTTAGTCTAATACACCTAACTCGTATCATTTTAAAGCATTGCGTAATTGTCTGCATGTGAGCTTAAGTGGACCACAATATCAGCAATTGCCGTGTCACATATTGTTTCTAATGATAATATTAAACAAACAGATCAACGCTGTGATCAGATTTCTCAGAAAACTGATATGATCCTCTTACCGGATATCACAAAATGTTTACTGCTTTCATTTACTTTGATGCATTTTACTTTGTTGCATTTTACTTTTATTGTCAAAAAGATACAAAATCCAAAAAGATTTTAGGTGTGTTTTGATAAAATTTCAGAAAACTCAAAATTTTTGCATTTCTGCTTTATTTTTTATAACCGACGGTGCTTGATGGTCAATTTCTGAGATTTGATAACACCATCTGGGCTTTGTATCATTCAAAAAGTGAAAATATGAGTTTTTGAAGTTTAACAGATTGAAAAATGTTGAACGGGATTCGAATTCGTGATTTGGCAAAATTTTCAGATTTTTCCATTTCACATTCGCCCCTTAATTGGGTCGAATGTGGAAAAATCTTTACCTTCGGCTGTTTAAACTTGGACGAATGTGGGCATTTTAAAACAAAAATTCACCTTCGGGTGAAAGTTTCACCTTCGGGTCATTTATTTGGGACGAAGGTGGAATAGACTCACTTTCGACCACTAAAACGGGCGAAGGTGGCTTTCTTATATATACCAGTTGCAGGTTCGAACCCTCAGTATACTTTTTCTAAATTTTTCTTTCGATCTGGACACCTTGTTGCTTTGATTCCTTGTACTTGTGCGTTTGATTACTGAGTGTTTACTGATCATTTTCCTATAAAAATCACAGGTAATGGATCAAGATTGCGACCGGAATCATCGTTTTTGTAACCGGACTTAGGGTTTTAGATTTTAGGATCTTAGAGTGTTTGTTTTTGATTGATTTTGATTACATTTCAATATACATCAGTTTTAGGGGGAGATGTTTGAACGAATTAGGTTTTTAACATCGTTTGAATGATAATTTGATTGAATGAAACAGTTTTAACCTAATTCGTCTTTAAAACCGATGTAAATTGAAATTAAAGGACAATTGATGATGGACGAAGGTTAATCGGTCATATTAGAACACATCCTAATCAAAATTACATGTTAAAAACAAAGTTGAGAATTTTTCAAATTTTTGGGGAAGAACAGTTTTACCTTCGGTCAATAAAACGGGCGAAGGTGAAGGAGTTTGGGCGAATGTAGCTTCAAAACGGACGAATGTGATTTTTATTCAAAATCTTTTCACATTCGACCAGAAAATCTCATATTCGACCAGAAAAATTCACATTCGACCAGTTCAAAACGGGCGAATGTGGAACCTTAAAAACTTAAAATTTTGAAATTTTGTCGATTTTGTATTTTGACGTATTTCTTTGTTTTTGATGTACAGATGGCAGATCAAACTAAGAATATTGAGACTCCAGTGGAGAATATTGTTACAGATCCAGTTCCAGAGAATGTTCAAGAGGCTGAATCATCTACACCGATAAGCTGGCCGTTTGAGAAAACACACAACTGCTGTGCTTATCTCGGCGATGTTGAAAAGAATGTAGAGTTTACTGGTATCATTGAATTCTTGAAGAGGAGCAGAGTTGTCTATGCTTTAGCTACTCCGACTATCATTTACAAAGACATCATTGAAGATTTCTACAAGAACGCGAAGTATGACTTCTGGGATAATCAGACAATCATTAGAAGCAAGATACAAGACATGGAGATGTTTATTACAGAATCTGATATTAGAGAAGCGCTCCAGATAAAGTTTGAAGTGAGTGAAGATCCAAGAGAATTATCCTGGACTGAACAGAAAGCATGTTTCCTCAGAATGAAGTATAAAGGAGCGATTACTGATGGTTCCATACATAAGGGAAAGTTGGGCGTGCAATTCAAATATTTTGCACATGTCATTATCCACATGTTTGGATGTGTGAGCGGTGGATATGATGTGATGAGGAGAAGTCTAAGCTCGTTGATGGTTGCGTTGACTCTTAACAAACCATTTAACGTGTCTGGGATGATACTGGATCATATGCTGGAAATGTTAAAGAGTTTGAAGAAGAAGCAATTCATGCTATACCCGAGGTTTCTCATGATGATCTTTGACCACAAGTATCCAGAATTGAAGAAGGATCCAACTATGATCCTAGGTCAAGATCACATGAACATTCGTACATTGGTGAGAATGAAAGGATATAAGGGTGTGCCAGACAATGAAAAGCCACCTCACATGAGACTCTTTGGAGCTTTGGCTAGTCAGGATTACACTGATCCTGGCAAGAACAAAGCAAGACATGACAACAGTGATTCTGATAATGATGATCCCTTGGTGTATGTTGATGCAAGCACTAAGAGGAAGAGACAGGTAGTTAATCCCGGAGCCAAAGGGAAGGGTAAGGGAAAGACTGATCAAGGGAGCTCTAAGCAACAGGTGGTGAGAAAGAAAACAACTGCTAAGAAAGGTACTGGTTTGGTGGATGAAGAATCAGTGGATTCAGAAGAAACTGAGGAAGAAGAACGATGGGATTCGGATGCTGAGAATGTTAGGACCACCAAACGTAAGGCCACTATGGTTGGTGAGTCTGAATCTTTAAACAAATCAATTGAGGAAGCTGAGAAAAGTAAGAAGTCGTTGAATGTTGAAGATGAAGGATTAGGCATTGACATGGATGAGTTGAATACTGGAGAGACTGTGGTAGTAAACTTGCCCAAGCCTAAGCACAAGACCATGTCTAAGAAGACAAGTACTAAGCAGTTGAGAGAGAAAGAATTAGCACAACTTTTGAAGGGAAAAAGAGTACCCGATGCTGGTACGTCATCGAAGCTGTCTTCACCAGTCACTAAAAAGCAAAAGAAATCTAAAGAGGCAGAGACATTATCAGCTGATCAATTAAATGTTGCACTGGATAATGTACTTGACATGTTTAGAAAGCCTCAGAAAGAAAAGGAAGTTGAAGTTGAGCCATCTAGATCCAAATCTAAGAAGGTCACTGTGGATGATGATGTAATGAAGCAGGTGAACAAGAAAATGGATGACATGATGAAGATGATAGTGGCTCAACAAGCTGAAATAGCCAAGTTCAAGAAGAATGAAAAAAAGATGCTTCAGATAGTGGTAGCTTCTAAGTCAAATCAAGATGAGATTAACGAGAAGGTTAAGAAGCTTGAAGCAAAGAATAAAAAGCTTGAGGGTAAATGTTCAAGAAACAAGAACAGGCTAAAGTTGATCAAAGAAGACAACAAAGAACTAAAGGCTGAGAACAAACGCCTTAGTGATTTGATTGATGATTTGTACAATGTTGCACCCAAGTTGAAGGAGGGAGAAGAAGATAAAGAAATAGAAGAAGAGAAAATTGACTTTGAACCGTCGGAATCGGACGAAGATAAAGATGATGATGATGATGATGATGATGATGATGATGAAGAGTCAGAGAAAAGTGATGATGAGGATGATAAGAATGATGATGATGATGATGCAGAAGGGTCTGGGAGTCAGAAAGAGGATGATAGTGGTAGTGATGATGATGATAATGATGGAGGAGATGATACGTCAAAGTTTACATTTGAAGAGAGAACACCTAAAAGGAAGAATGCTGGAGAATCAAGTTCGAAGAAAAAGAAAGGTGAGAACGTTGATTCAGATGAGAGTATCTTCTGGAATGAAAAGGTGAGATCTTTAACAGATGATGCTAAACAAGTATATATAGATATGTTGGAAAGAAGAGAATGGACTATTGAGTTCACAGGATGTTTTGCTGAGATATTCCAAACAGATGACATGAGATATGAATTGGAATACAACGATCCTAATCTTGAAGAAGGTGAAGTACCTGCTTCTGTGGCAAAGGAAATTCTGGATGGACTTGCACAGAGAGTAGGGAAAACATTTGAGGAGTTTATTGTAGATGAGTCGATTCCAGATATTTCTGAAAAGGATATTGGAAGTCACTCAGATGACAAGAATACTCCTGAGCTTGATGAAGTGGAAGTTGAAGATATAACGCATGAAGAATTTCCACAGTACTTCAGACAAACTGATGAAGATGAGATATTTCCTGATTTTACTGAGACACCAAACATTTCGGCGAAGAATAAGGCAAAGCAAAGAAGTGCAGAGTTTGTAGAGAAGGTGTTTGGTGCTGATAAGCAAGAGTCTTCAAATCAATCTGATGAATTGAAGAGTTATTTGAAGAAATTAAGAGAAATGGATGAAAACCGACCGAAGCCTGAAGCTCAAGGAAACTTCTATAGATTTCACAATGCCAAGTTCAAAGGCAGAGCTCTTGGGTGGACATATTTGGGCAGGCTGAAGTGTATAGCTGCCAAATGGGAAACAGGGATCTTGTATTTTAACAGATTCATTGATTTGCTAACTCTACCGTACTGGGCAGTCAGAGATTTATGCAGATTCCCTATGTCAGGTGCTTCAGTGAACGGTACACATGTCGGTTGGTGTGTAGACAAGCTGGTTTGGGAAAGTAGAACGAGATGGAATAGATTCAAGCCACAATATCCCCGAAGGAAAGTTCATAGGGATATTGATCCTCAAACTAAGCTGAAGCGGGTTACTTTGATATACAAGGCACCTGAAGTGATGAGGAAAATACCTTTGATGCCCATGCCACAACATTTCAGTGCTGACTTTATTTTCTGGTATTATGATTGGAGGAAGGCTGAAGCAGTGATAGTGTTGAGAGACGGGAAGGACAAATACAAGCATGTTCATGTATTTGATCCGATGTGGTTGATTAACTGTACTTTTGAAGACATCATCATGCTTTTCTATAATCCGATTTATTTTGAGCCGAAAGACGCTGATCAAGCAAAGAAGTATACTCAAGTGGTTGGAGTTTGCTTTGCATATGATATTAATGCGGGGAGTAATTTGGAGAACAAACTTGGCAAGACGGTGAAGATGGCAAATGTGTCGAAACCGGTGAAAAGAAAGTTAGAGCCTGAAATGACCAAAGAGCAGAAGAAACAGCTCAGAATTAAGTTGTTGAACAAAGCCATGGACGAAGACAGAAGACAATCCAATCAATAGTCGAGGGGGAGTTTGTAGATGCGTTTTGCGACTAATGATTGGATATTAACATATGTTAAAGGTTGCTGATGGATTGAAGGTGGAAACTGACTGGGCGAATGTAGATATATGTGGGCGAAGGTAGAAAGTAATTGGGCGAATGAAGAATGGACCTGATCAAGTTACACGTTCGTACCTTATACTGGGCGAATGTGGAACTCTTCCACATTCGACCACAACTTATGGGCGAATGTGCAGCATCTATAAATAGATTTTGTGTTTATGCAATAGATAGAGAGTTATTAGTTGTGTGTGTTTTGAGGTCAGGTTCCAGGTTTGTTTGAGAGTGTCTGTAATTGATCTAGATTAACCAAAGTGTCATTGTAATCAAGTTTATGAACTAGTTAATCTATGAAAAGCTTTGAAAATGATATTGATTGTGTTTTGATTTGAGTTTTTATCTGTTTGTTCAAAGCTAGGGTTTCCGCACCTGGTTTTGTAACTTGTATGATCAATTAATCCTGTTTTAGTCAAAATCTTTCGCTTACAGATTTGAAACAACTAGAAGCTTTGGTTGAGTGGTTGTGGTGTTTGTTTGTTGTGTTTGACCCGGTTACTAACCCAGGTTCGAGCCTTGTAGATGACTTTCCCTCTTTTTTTACTTAACTTTTGAATGTTCTTATCAACAAGATTTATAGACACTAATCATTATTATTATTATTAGATAATAAAAAGGTTTAAAGCATGTATAATTTATTGAGAAAACTATGTATTTATTATAATTTTTGACATGACTAAAAATTAAAATTTTAGGAATGATAAGTGATTTATATAAAAATACATGAGAAAGTGACATAGCGAATAAAAATGGGATTTTTTTTTTAAATTTGGGGAATTTACATAAAGTTACAGTCTTCCCTGCTTTTACGAACTTCGTCCCGAAGTTAAAAGAAAACTTAGGGTTGATGGTGTGTTGTGGAAGTCGTGGTTGGTGATAGTGGTTAGGTTATGTTTGCAAGAGGTAAACAAAAAGGATGGAGATTCTAAAAAGGACACTAGATTCTAAGTCTCTTGAATGAGAGTCAAATTGTTAAGGATAGCTAACCAAGATAAATCATAACGGATTAACAAACAAACTAAGTTAACATTGAGTCATGACCAATGGGGTCTAGATTTGGAGTAAACATAGATCACGAAGTTTTTATTATAATGTTGAAGCACTTATGATAATTGAATCTAGGTTACAATGCATCTTTGTTGAACTACTTAACTAGGACTAATGCTTGGTTTGATTCCCATTTCATTTTCTACACACTCTTAGTGTTTATATATAGGGTGTACAGCAGCTAACCCACCACATCTTAAGTATTTCGAAAATGTAATGATCGTCTACCCGAGCGTCCGGTTCGATCCCCGGTCTCACTTTCGCAGCACTATTAGTGTTTATATATAGGGTGTACCGCAACTAACCCACCACACTTTTGGTACCTTGAAAATATACTGGACATCTTACCAACGTCCTAATAGAAATCCATCCCACCTTAACGTACCTATAAATTCACGATTACCTTCTGGACCATAATCGCCAATTTACCTTACATTAGGGTGTTATGTCTTTCCAATCAGAACAACATACTGAGTCACATGGTTGGTATCGTAATGGACATGTTCCCTTTGTCTCGTATATCAAATTTCCTAGTTTTATGCATCAAAATCTGCGTTCAATCACGTTTCAAGTAACGACTTGCAAGCATCTAAACAATTAAGTCTCATATATTAAGTTCCTAAACACTTGAAACAAATAGGTCTATAAGCATCGAGTCCCTATTAACGTCACATATGATTATAAGCAAAACATGATGTTCCAAATTTCAAGTATCATGGTAGTTAAAATCAAACAAGTCCTAGGTATTATTTGAAACATTTGAAGCCAAGGTTTAAATAGAGGTAGTCACAATTCACTCCAAAACTTAGCTATTACGTAAACTAAGGCAAAAATTTAAATACAAAAAGAATGTGGGGGATGGTTGACGTCAAAAAGACCGTTTGCTTTAGTGGTTCCAATAGACTCGCCCTTTAAGCAGGAGGATTGTGGTTTAGATCCGAATGTTCCAGTGGGTCAGGAATTTTAAACACAATGTTGGGTTTTGAGAATCAAGATTTTGGTGAGGTGTTTTGCATGATTGACTCATTTGCATAGAAAAGAAGTGATTTCTTTTCTTTTGTTTTTTTTGTTAGAACATTTTGAAAATCCTTTATTACTCAATAAATTGTTACTCAAACATTTGAAATTTAGAAAGGACTCTCGATAAAAATATATATTTTTTGCAATAGTTTGTGAAATTTCCTGATGGTGAAGAGTTGACGAAATACGAGAATCTTGGGTAAGATAGCGTTTTATTATTGAGGATCCTTTCATAGATAAATAAATAAATGATTAATTAAATGGAAAATGTAGGGGGAGGTATAAAATAAGATTGACAAGAAACGCCAAAGGTAATAGATTTAAAATATATAATACGCTGTAACAGAAATAATATAACTTGAGTCAGATGTTGAAAATAATGAAATATGTGGGTAATGTTGTAAAATTTACAAATGATCATGAAATCAGGTTAATAAGTAAGTTATATAAGCAGTGAAATGGATTTGAGTTGTAAAAATTTTGAGGTTCAAAACTCAGGTTTTTATGAGTGTGAGGCATTTTCTAAAACACAATGAGAACAAAGGTCATAAGATCGTGTAAATTATTAATAAGATGGAAGCAATGAAATAAATCATAAGGAGTGTAATCATTTATTCATTAATTAAGACGAATAGACGAAAACGTTGACTTATCAAAGTTTCTAGATTCTAATAACATAGCGAAGACGTGCTTTAGCCTATAAGTGAACACTCATCCCGAGAATTCCCACGTAGGCATACGAGTCCCTCGTCTGATTGGGATTTATGTGAAATGCCAGGCCTTAGACAGAAAACTCAGAATACAAGCGTTCACCCTTCTAGATTACACATGTTCATTATTAGGATCTAGGACTTTGACGAGATTATCAAGACAGTTCAGGCTAGTATCTGAGGAGTTTGTCCTATTAATTTAAGGGTAGACCAGGATTGTAGCAGTAGATAGACATCTTTTAGGGGTTATGGTAGGGATAGAGAGTAGGGTAGAGATAGAGTTGCAAGTATGAGGAGCAATTACTGATTAAAATCTTAGGGTTATAGACTAGATTATTTTTCTAATAACCTAATTCCCTATAACCATGGCTCTGATACCAATCTGTAACACCCCAACCGATGGCGGAAACATTGAGGTGTCACGTAGTGACGATTGTATAATAACACAAGGTACCAGAAGTTTCACATATTTTATTTATCTCAAAATTTGGTACATACTATTACAAATTAAGCAAGATACAACAATCTCTAATTATTTTCTAAGACTTCATGCATCCTATCTAATCCAAAAGCTCGTAAATCCTCCATGCGATAATAAACTCTGAAACATGTTAATTTGGAAAGATGGGGGGTCAACTATAAATAGTTGGTGAGAATACATAGGTTTTGATGTGACAAAAATTATAGTATGTTTAGCAATTAACAAGTCAATGTAGTATCTAAGGCAGTTTGTGAGAACAAAACCTACTGGGAATTAGTATGGATACCAACCATGTGACTAAAATGTATCAATGAATCTTTAAATCTTTGTATCAATGAATCTTTGCATCAATAAATCTCAAATAGTATGTTCACCACAGTTAAGTTCAAGACAAGTGCACAAAGATAACACACAAAGACGTCATGTAATTGCTTATTGAATCAGGAAAAAAAGTTTGAACATATTTCACCCCAAAATGTAAAACAGTAAAAAGGGGCTATGTAAACTCACCTTGAATACTTGGTGATTTTGTTATAGCGTGATCGTAATAGCAATGAATCCCGGGGAGTTATCCCAGTCTGAATAATTTAATAACAATAAGTTTTGGGATTTAAACGTGTCTAAGTTCTCTAAGGCTTTCTATGGTTTCTAGTTGAGGAAATAGAAAGTTTATTTGAAAATAAAAATGATTTTTTGTACATTTAATTATTTGGAAAAGAAATCGATATCAGGCACAATCCATAAATGTTAAAGTAGTACGATAATATGGGTGCTTGAATTATTTTTGTATAATTAATTTGATGTTTAAATGTAATAAAACTGTTTTTGTTTAAAACAAATAAATACATAAAATGAGTTAAAAATAATAATTTTTCTATTTTTCTGAAGATAAATTTATATTTCTGTTCTAACTTATTAAAAATAATTTGTGTGAAATTTTGGTATATAAATGGTTAAAAACGGATTTATAACGAATTATTTATGATTAAAACAACAATAATAGATTAAAAATAATTAAATAATTATTTTTGAAAATTAAAAATTATGATAAAAAATTTTTCAGTTTAATAAACCCAAAATAATTTTTTTATAAAATTTTAGACCATATTTGGTGATTAAAATGCATTTTTAAAGTTGTTAAAAATTATATATGCATGTAAAATCTATATAAAAAAAGAATGCTAAGGGCGAGGATCGAACCCAGGCCTCATGGCTGGCTTGAATTCTCCTCCTGTTGCACAAACCAACTGGTCTATGAGTGAACTTTGAAATCTTAATAAATAAAAATATTTTTAATCATTTGTCTCGGCTAACCCACTTCCCAAATATAAACCCCTTAGAAACCCTAGCTTAAAAGCCAATCAATTGAACAGGTAAATGTTGATAATAGATTGATAAAACATGGGGCTTTTAAAAATGACAGGTTTACGAGTAAAATGCCTAAATAAACATACTTTGATGATGAAACGGAGGAGAATTGAGATGTGATGGCCGATGCTCGACTCAATCACGGATCCGATCAACGAGGGATGGTTTTGATTAATTAGTTGGTAACAAACATTCAAAGGGTACCGAGTTATGATAATGTAGGTTCAATATATAGTGGATTTGCCGAATTGGAAGTTTATGATTGTTTGACGAATCTTGGTCAAAAACGCGTCAAAATGAAGTAGAAAGGAAGGAATTGAAGCTGAAATCAAGGTAATTATGCGTTGGAATGATGCGTAATGGGGTGTCGATCTTGTCCGAGCAATTCAATTCGATTCATGGTTACCATATTAAGGTTGATTGATTGAGATGGAATCGTTTGACTTGGGTTGTTGACTTGGGTGAATCTGAGATTGTTTATATAATTTTTGAATTAGATTTGAAACAACTAGAAGCTTTGGTTGAGTGGTTGTGGTGTTTGTTTGTTGTGTTTGACCCGGTTACTAACCCAGGTTCGAGCCTTGTAGATGACTTTCCCTCTTTTTTTACTTAACTTTTGAATGTTCTTATCAACAAGATTTATAGACACTTATCATTATTATTATTATTAGATAATAAAAAGGTTTAAAGCATGTATAATTTATTGAGAAAACTATGTATTTATTATAATTTTTGACATGACTAAAAATTAAAATTTTAGGAATGATAAGTGATTTATATAAAAATACATGAGAAAGTGACATAGCGAATAAAAATGGGATTTTTTTTTTTAAATTTGGGGAATTTACATAAGGTTACAACAGGGCTGCTGAGGGTATCTTATCAGCAGAACTTAGCAAACTCAGAAGAATTGAGGACTTTGTTAAGGATCTGAGAAAATCCATGTCCAACAAATCCATAAGTAGTGAAGCAGAAAAGGAATTCAGGGAAGCATGCCTTGATCATATCATGGCCAACAAACCTTACAAGGCCTTTAGAAAACAGTTTGCTGGCTAGACAACTCAAGCGTACAAGAAGGAATAAAGAGGATTGAAGATCTGACCAAAGCTAATGCTAAGGTCAATCCTCCTAACTTTAGAAAAGGAAAAGATCCCATCATAGCTTTACAGCTCAAAAGAATGAGAGAAGAGTTGGTAGCAAATGACTATGGTGAAATGAAATCAGTTGCCTAATGGTTAGAAGTAAGATTGGTGGAGACCTACAAAACTCTTGATGAAAGAAGAAAGGTGGATCCTACACTTCCAAGAAAACCAATCTACCCTGATGATGACAAAGTGATAACACATCCCAGACAGACCCTGACAATTGATAGTCTTCTCTCAACATTTGTCCTCACCATTGTTGCCAAGAAACATTTCAAAAGGCAGAAGCAGATGTTTGAAGAAGACAACAAAAGGTTTGAGGATTCCTATGTCAAGGAATGGATACATTATCAAGTACAATTCTTCACTGATCTTGTAAGTGATGAATTTAGAAGAATGATTTGCAGGCCCTCATCACCAAACTCATCATAAATAGACTTGCAACCCAAAAATCCCTCAGATCCAAAAATTCTAAAGTGGAAGTCCAAGAAAGACACCCGCGAATTGACTCTGCTTAGGTTGATGGAAATGCTCAAGTGATAAGCATGGAAGAGGCTTATGGTCTGTCAGCAAGTGATCTCCAATATTTTCTTAACTTAGAGCTAGAAAGGGATGCAGAAGATATGGTATCCCTTACCTTTGAACTCTCATTCAAAGGACAAGAAAGGGAGAACTTGATGAGTAATAAAAATCAGAAAAAATCAGAAATAAAAACTAAGTTTTGGCATTATCTGTTCTAGGGAGAGATTGTTAGGTTTGTTGAACCAAAGAAGAATAGATGAAGTGAAAACCAAACCATGCTAAACATTTGATTAATAAAACAATGCTTAGGATACAAGCTCTCCCAAAGGACTGCTGACTGTGATCTGCTGGAATATAATCAACTGATCTGGAAGTAACTGTCGCTGAAAGGTCTGCTGAGAAGAACTGTTGAAGCCAACATATGTTAGGCTTCAATAGATATTTCCAATAATAGATGTTTGACTTATGTAACAGTACCTTCATAAGAATAGTTGTTTATTTCAAGTTAATTAGCTGTCTAGTTACAAAGTTCCCCTATAGACATTCTCCAGCATTAGATCATCATAGTTTGTAATTGTCTATAAATAGAATGATGCTTGTATCATTCTATTCATCACTTTCACACTCATTCTTTGTACAATTAAAACTGTGGGTGATCAGTCTGAGGGGGAGAATTGTAATACTTTGTGCTAAACTTTCATGGTTTATAAAAGTACTTGTTGAAAGAAATTCTTCTGATTTGTTATGTTTTAAAGTTTACATTCCGCTACACTTTCTATATCAGGTTATCATTCATTTACTGTTTCATTTATTAAACATCACAACAAATCAACCTCAGATCCTAACATATATAGAATGTGTCCCAAGTTGTCTCTTCTTAAGGATCTAAGATGAAAAGCTTACATGAGACATAAGAACATTAAATCACATGATGAAAAGTTTTATTATTTAGCATCATAAAGAAATTGAAGGATGTTAATTCTACAACCTTGGTGAAACTAAGATTTTCATATATTGTAAAGTAACCTTCTTATAGAAATCATTCCTCACGAAAGGTATCAATTAGAGATATGGTGAATCTGGAAGAAATTTTAGAACCACAAGATCCTTCACGTTAGAACTTCCTGATCAATAATGAGGTGTTATACCTGAACTAGTGACACTATAGGAGACAACTATAACATTAAGCATCTATGAGCCTAATAGGATTCGCCAAAAACAGAGAAATAGGATTTCATGTAGCTATGGATGAATGGTTTAGTTAATTATTAATGAAACCACGAACTATAAACACCATAGTTTCATATTTGAAATATGATAAATGGCTTAAAGCTAAGGACGTTGATTTGCAATCTGTGACATTCAGCAAAATTAAGGTAAATTTGTACATAATTAGTATATGTAATTAGCTGTTTTAAGCAAGAATTAATATCAATTAAGTGTAATTGAGTACTCAGAAAATAGCGCAGTCTAATAAATGTCATAAGAATGCCTTAGTTTAATTAGAAGCGCGAAGTTATCGCCTAGGAATAAACTAGTCCGAAACGGACGTTGGAGATTACCCAGTAACAATTAAATAACCGAAAACGATCCCGAATGCTCGGGATATGAAATAAATGGTATTTTTATAAAATATAAAGTGTTTTGGAACTCCAAAACCCTAAATGAAAATTCCAAATCAAAATCTCATGGTAACAAATAAAGTTTAAGTATCGCACCCGATACTGGTATAAAATATAATTTCACCCAACAAGAGCCCAAATAAGCTAATAATACTTCAACTAGTCAATATTTAATGGTAATTAGAGGCTAATAATATGTCCGAAATAACTCGTAATGAAAGCGTGATAAAATCCCGAAAACCCTAACCGAAAGACTTGAATTCTAACTAGAACATTATAAGATATTTCGCAAAAATAGTGGGCCCCACTTTGGTCTCTTTTGGTCGGCCCTAGGGTGGTGTTCAAGCCACACTAATGTTGCTTAAGGGACTAAACAAAATCATGATGTTAGAAAGCATGCTTTATGTTTTGTCCCATCCTATGTACAAAGTTGAACTTTATAAACAACCACACCTTATCATAATGCACCAAACATCACAAACCCTTCTCTTTCTCCATCAATCGACCATATTACATTACCATTTTAGTATTCCTAAGCACACTACCTCATAATCAAAGTTTGGTTCACTTAATTACTTTAGTGATTTTTAACCAAAACAGTAACTTGCTTTATCATTGTCTCAATGGATCTAGTCAAAGAGATGTTTTTATAGTGGTATGATATTTTGTCCTAAGACCTTAGAATCATATTGGAACAACTACTGGCCTAAGGTTATTCATTGATCTTATCTAACGCTACATCGTGACAGGGTAACAATAAGGGTACTTGATTGTGGATGGTTCTGAAGCTAAATGGGAGTTGTATACTGCCTAAGGGATTGTGTGCTTCTTTACAAAGAAATGAGAACATTTTGGCGCCCTCTTAGATTCAAGTAGTATGAAATGTATAGCCATTAGGAGTCTAGGAGTAGTTTGTCATACTACTATTAATCTAAAATGAGCTAGAAATGATTGAGCAACATATGAGAATGAAATTGATCTATGTCTCATGTTCAATAAAGTGAATATTTGATAAGGTTATCGCACGACTATAAGCTTGGTTAAGTAAGGAGTTACTTGGACACAAAGAAATAGTTGATGAAAATAAATCGTCATACTTTGATAGTGAAAATGTGATGCAGCTGGGCGTCCAACTCTGTCGAGTATTATAAGTTATAATTGAGATTTGTCTAAGTGGGATACTGTTGGAAATAAGTTTCCAATTATCGATTATATAATGTGACTATCAAATTACGATCCAAAGAGTTACACTAAACATTGAATATTAATAATCACGAATAACTTCATTGTGGAAATAAATATTTGGAGAAAAATTCAGTAAAAAAATTATTTGGAATAATCGGTGATGATTGATTGGAGAAACAATTGCTCGGGATCTGGATTAATTGTTTAGAATAATAAAATTATATCGTTTAAGACGTTAAACAATGGAATGATTTTTATTGGATAATAATTATAAAGGTGGACTTATTATCGGATTAATAAATATGTCGTATGTGGATAAGTGGCATTTTTGTTTAATGGTTAAATGGTAATACTTTTTATTATTAGATAATAAAACATAGACTTATATATTTAATAGTTAAAGTTAATTATATGAATGTATTGGGTTGAGATTAATTAAAGTTTATTAATTAAGGTCAATCGATGATGGACAAGCCAAAAATGTAGGGATTAAAGTGAAAATATGATTATTATATATTCATCATATTCTCCTAATCCCATATAACTAATGCAAAACCCTAGCCACCAAAAGGAATAGGGATAGTTTTAATCAAAACAAACCACCACCATCGATAAACACCCTAGGCCGACAATCAACCGGCGTCGCCCTCCCTTTCTCGGCTAGCCCCCTTGAGCCGACGCGCAACCACGCGCCAACAACCATGCTCGTAGCCATGCATTGTCATCGTGCAACCTCCTTGCTCGGTGTCTCATTTTGCGCCACATCTCGTATTGGTGTACTTGACTGGATTTTGTGTTCAGGTTATTGGATCATGAAGTTGGAGATTCAACGATTTGGCTAACTAGCGAAGTCGTTCGTTAATCCATCATACGGGTTTTTTGTTTTCATCAAGGTAACGATTTAAACCCCCTATTGTTGTGGTTATCATTTTATTTGATTGCTTTCTTGTATTAGGATCACTGGATTGGGAATAAATCTGTTTTTAGTGTTTGTACACACTTCCACATTATATATATATATATATAGGCTATGTATCCATTGGAAACCATGTTGAGTTGGAGAAACCATTGAAACTCATCCTAGGGTCACCATCTCTCCACATATATCATCTTACTTTTGGCATGAAGGGTAAGATGGTAACTTCAACCCACCCCACCCCACCCCAATCCCCAATAAAGAGGAACAAGATCTGATTTATTTTTAAAAATCACTTTTCATTCTCTCTCTCTCTCTCTCTCTCTCTCTCTCTCTCTCTCTCTAAATCAAACAAGAAAACCATGGTAACTTCAACAGATCTGTCTCTCTATACTCCATCTCCTTCTCTAACACCTCTTTTCCACTCTCTTGTTGCAGAATGAACGGCCGACCACCACTACCTTGGTGGCGGCGACGCTGTTTTAGGCTCTTGTAAGGGGGAGGGGGAGGAGATTGTGAAGGCGGTTGTGATCGGGTTAGGTTTTCGTTGGGGTTTCTATGGTGGTTGGTGATGGCTGGTAGTGGTTGTTTGGCCTCGATGGTGGCTTTGGGGATGGCCACAGTGGTGGTTGTTTAGGGTGACGCGGATGGTGGAAATGATGAAGATGGTGGTTTGGTCTCAGGTAGGTTGTTATTGTTATGTTGGCTTTCTTTTACCGGGTAGCGGGTAGACCCGAGTTCTGGGTTTTGGGGGTTGGTTCATGCTTTGTAAGTTGTTGTTCTACTGTTATTATTATTATTATTATTATTATTATTATTATTATTATTATTATTATTATTATTATTATTATCATCTCTTTGCCCAATCTTGTACTAAATCTGCCGGCTAAGGGGCAATGATGTGTTTCTTTTGTTTGTATCCCACCAAACTAATGACTAAAAGACATTATACTTTGGCATTATTCTTTGTGAATAGCATTATACATGTGTTGTTTTCAAATCTATTATTATTATTATTGATTTTCTTGTTGTTGTTTTCAAATCTAGAGATTTTGAAGGGTATAATATCTTTTGGTTTTAGTTCGTGGGGTCAGATCTGGTTTTTATTAATGGCTTGCACATAACTTTTGGTCGATCCAGGTTCTTTCAGGTCGATCCGGTTTTGAAGATGTGTACAAGTTTGAAGATCCGGTACGGTTGTGTGTGTACAAGTTTGAAGATGTTTATGAAATAAAATTACAAATCTATTTTATTGTTTGGTTGTCATTTTTGTTTGATTTTAATTTAATTATTTGATTTGTTTTTTGTTGTTGTTTATGAAATAAAATTACAAATCTATTTTACTGGTTTAGATAGTTACATAAGCACCATTAACTATGATACTTATGTAAATATGTAAAATTGCTTTTTTTACAGTGTGGTAAGAATGTAACAATATGCGGACTTAGTTAATCGATCAACAATTACATAAGCACCACTTGAAAATGTAACAATGTAACAATGTAAATACATAAAATGTAACAATTAACAACGTAACGCATAAGTTGTTACAGATCAATCTGACTTATTTTGTTACCTATAAAAAGGTTAAAAAATTGAAAAAAAAATGTAAAAGCAAGGAAAAAAGATAGGAGAGAGGAGAGAGAGTCAGGAGAGAGAAGAGAGATGAGAGAGATTTAGGAGAGAGAGGAGATATGGACAAAATGCAATTTTCCTAAAATACCCTTTTGCTTCAAACAAATAAAAAAGATAACTCTTTTAATAATATAATATTAGTTGATCAATCTCATCCATTGATCGTGCAACCTCCTTGCTCGGTGTCTCATTTTGCGCCACATCTCGTATTGGTGTACTTGACTGGATTTTGTGTTCAGGTTATTGGATCATGAAGTTGGAGATTCAACGATTTGGCTAACTAGCGAAGTCATTCGTTAATCCATCATACGGGTTTTTTGTTTTCATCAAGGTAACGATTTAAACCCCCAATTGTTGTGGTTATCATTTTATTTGATTGCTTTCTTGTATTAGGATCATTGGATTGGGAATAAATCTGTTTTTAGTGTTTGTACACACTTCCACATTATATATATATATATATATATATATATATATATATATATATATATATATATATAGGCTATGTATCCATTGGAAACCATGTTGAGTTGGAGAAACCATTGAAACTCATCCTAGGGTCACCATCTCTCCACATATATCATCTTACTTTTGGCATGAAGGGTAAGATGGTAACTTCAACCCACCCCACCCTACCCCAATCCCCAATAAAGAGGAACAAGATCTGATTTATTTTTAAAAATCACTTTTCATTCTCTCTCTCTCTCTCTCTCTCTCTCTCTCTCTCTCTCTCTAAATCAAACAAGAAAACCATGGTAACTTCAACAGATCTGTCTCTCTATACTCCATCTCCTTCTCTAACACCTCTTTTCCACTCTCTTGTTGCAGAATGAACGGCCGACCACCACTACCTTGGTGGCGGCGACGCTGTTTCAGGCTCGTGTAAGGGGGAGGGGGAGGAGATTGTGAAGGCGGTTGTGATCGGGTTAGGTTTTCGTTGGGGTTTCTATGGTGGTTGGTGATGGCCGGTAGTGGTTGTTTGGCCTCGATGGTGGCTTTGGGGATGGCCACAGTGGTGGTTGTTTAGGGTGACGCGGATGGTGGAAATGATGAAGATGGTGGTTTGGTCTCAGGTAGGTTGTTATTCTTATGTTGGCTTTCTTTTATCGGGTAGCGGGTAGACCCGAGTTCTGGGTTTTGGGGGTTGGTTCATGCTTTGTAAGTTGTTGTTCTACTGTTATTATTATTATTATTATTATTATTATTATTATTATTATTATTATTATTATTATTATTATTATTATTTTTATTATTATTATTATTATTATTATCATCTCTTTGCCCAATCTTGTACTAAATCTGCCGGCTAAGGGGCAATGATGTGTTTCTTTTGTTTGTATCCCACCAAACTAATGACTAAAAGACATTATACTTTGGCATTATTCTTTGTGAATAGCATTATACATGTGTTGTTTTCAAATCTATTATTATTATTATTGATTTTCTTGTTGTTGTTTTCAAATCTAGAGATTTTGAAGGGTATAATATCTTTTGGTTTTAGTTCGTGGGGTCAGATCTGGTTTTTATTAATGGCTTGCACATAACTTTTGGTCGATCCAGGTTCTTTCAGGTCGATCCGGTTTTGAAGATGTGTACAAGTTTGAAGATCCGGTACGGTTGTGTGTGTACAAGTTTGAAGATGTTTATGAAATAAAATTACAAATCTATTTTATTGTTTGGTTGTCATTTTTGTTTGATTTTAATTTAATTATTTGATTTGTTTTTTGTTGTTGTTTATGAAATAAAATTACAAATCTATTTTACTGGTTTAGATAGTTACATAAGCACCATTAACTATGATACTTATGTAAATATGTAAAATTGCTTTTTTTACAGTGTGGTAAGAATGTAACAATATGCGGACTTAGTTAATCGATCAACAATTACATAAGCACCACTTGAAAATGTAACAATGTAACAATGTAAATACATAAAATGTAACAATGTAACAACGTAACGCATAAGTTGTTACAGATCAAACTGACTTATTTTGTTACCTATAAAAATGTTAAAAAATTGAAAAAAAATGTAAAAGCAAGGAAAAAAGATAGGAGAGAGGAGAGAGAGTCAGGAGAGAGAAGAGAGATGAGAGAGATTTAGGAGAGAGAGGAGATATGGACAAAATGCAATTTTCCTAAAATACCCTTTTGCTTCAAACAAATAAAAAAGATAACTCTTTTAATAATATAATATTAGTTGATCAATCTCATCCATTGATCGTGCAACCTCCTTGCTCGGTGTCTCATTTTGCACCACATCTCGTATTGGTGTACTTGACTGGATTTTGTGTTCAGGTTATTGGATCATGAAGTTGGAGATTCAACGATTTGGCTAACTAGCGAAGTCATTCGTTAATCCATCATACGGGTTTTTTGTTTTCATCAAGGTAACGATTTAAACCCCCTATTGTTGTGGTTATCATTTTATTTGATTGCTTTCTTGTATTAGGATCACTGGATTGGGAATAAATCTGTTTTTAGTGTTTGTACACACTTCCACATTATATATATATATATATTAATAAGATATTATTAATATTTGACTAAATATAAAAAATATCGATTTTAGATAAACTGGAAGGAGTCATCCAAGAGACCGACCCGTAAGGTCGGATTCAAATCCATAACTTTGAATGGAAGTAGTAGGGCGACTATTCATCATTGGGGTTTAGTATTAAATAAAAATTAGCCATAGGGGATTCATTACACCGATCACTATGAACCCTTAAGATTGATCTTATCTTTGCAAGAATAGTGAGAATGAAATAAAAAAAAAAAGTCCTTAGCACTTAGATTTTTCCACCACGTTAAGGCAAGAATTTACCATACTTAAAGTCCCGAGCCATAATCTCTAACCTTCTTTCAAGCCATTAACGTGTTACTACTGCATAGACATAAAAAACATGAATATTTGAGTCAACAAACACAAGGTTGATGATATGTTTTTAAGAATTTGGAAAACTCGCTTTAAATATGTTAATTAATACTTAAAGACATTCCCAATACACATGCCCCTCATTAATCCATAACCAGTTTAGTTAAGTATTCGTTAAGGGGTATTTTCCCAAGTGGCCAAAAATAACTTTAGCCACTCAAAGCTTCAGAGATGTTCATTAATAAACTTGATTTGGTCATAATAATCATCTAATTAATTTTTTTTTT
Organism: Ambrosia trifida; assembly: GCA_028751855.1. Taxonomy (NCBI): domain Eukaryota; kingdom Viridiplantae; phylum Streptophyta; class Magnoliopsida; order Asterales; family Asteraceae; genus Ambrosia; species Ambrosia trifida. Next base: position 57,914,207 of record CM054125.1, on the reverse strand, counting down.
ACAATCTAGTGTCTGTTTGGTATGAGGTAATGGAATGAAGGGGGAATGGAATAGATGAGGTAATGAAATAGGCAAGGTAATGGAATGAATCATTATCATTCCATGTCTTGTTTGGTTGTCATGTTGAAATGAAACAAAACATTACTTTGAGTTGTTAGATAGGCAGGAAAAGACGAAGGAATAAAATCGGAGGTGAGTGGTTGTGGTGGTTGGTGGCGGTGATGGTGGCTGGTGATATGTGGCGATAGTGGCGGTGGTGGGTGGCAGCGGCGGTGGTAACGACAGTGGAAGGTGGAGGTGGACGGCCGTTATGGTGGGTGGGCGACGATGGTGAGTAATGGCGGTGGTGGGTGGTGGCGTGCTGGCGGTGTGTGGTGGTAGCATGGTGGTGGGTGGCGACGGCGATGGTGGGTGGTGGTAGTGACGGTGGTGGGTGGTGGCAACGATGGCGATGGGTGGAGGTGGAAGTGGATGGAGGTGATGGTGGGTGGGTAACGATGGTGAGTAGTGGCGGAGATGGGCGACGACGGTAGTGGTGGGTAAAGGAAATTGTGGTGAATGACGGTGGCAGGTGGTGGAGGCAGCGGTGGGTGGGTGACGGTGGTGGGTGGTGTTGGATGGCGACGGTGGTGGCTGGTAGCGGTTGGTGGCAACGACGACGATGAAGGTGGTAGGTGATGGCGGCATTGGTGGTGGGCGACGGTGGTGGGTGGTAGTGGCGGCAGCGGTGGTGGGTGGTGATGATGGTGGTGGGTGGTGGGTGTTGGTGTTGTTAGTAAAAGGTGAATGAGGGATGGAATGAAAAAAAACATGGGGTGTGGATAGAATGGTTTTGAAGGAATGAAATGCCTTGTGGAATGAGTGATTCCATTCCTTTAACCAACCAAACACACTATTTCATTACCTCGTAATAGTCCATTCCATTCCCCCTTCCATTCCATCATACCAAACGTTACCTTAGGATTACAAAACTAAAGTAGAAAGAGGTAGAATTAGAGTATAGTCTAGAGAGAAAGGGGAGAAGTGACATAATGGACAGAGGAGGCTTGAATTTATAGGCAGAACAAGGCGACCAGACATGACCCATGCCTTGATGACATGGAAACCAAATCTGACCGACACGACGTGGTACTGAGACATGGGGCATTGTTAAAACTTTTGAGCCCTAGGAGATCTTCAAATGTCAAAGTGAATCCATTTTGTTCTTTGTGGGTAGAGGCACGTGGTTTGCCTGAGCGCACGACCCATCCCTGTCTGTTTTCTTCACATAACTTTGTTTTTTCTCTATTTTTGTTTCGTTTGTTCGGGTTTGACCCAATTGTCCTGAAAATAAATTTTAAACTACATTAATCCTATTTTATTTATATTTCCATGAAAACCATTAAAAATGGGATTAACATGCTATTAAAAATCGGTATAATTTTATGCATTTCAAATATCCAACTGAAGAGATATGTACCCGCGCGTGCGCAGAAAGGAAGCCCACACACACGACAGCGCAGGAACGTGACGTGGCATTCTAGAAGACGGCGCACGCAGCCACAAAAAGGACAGGTGTCACCCAACAGGAGCAGAATCCATAGCCAATCAGAGGCATCAATTCCCTGCTCCATAATCACCTGTCAGTACGAGGTACGAGAAAGGACGAAAAGGACAATTACAGGACACGTGGACCAATCATAGAAGGACAACGCAAGAATTGACAACGGCCACAATAGTACAGGACAGCTGCCATTCCTCTCACAGCCAATCATAGGCCACCTGATGAGCCTATAAATACCCACCTTCGTCATCAGAGGAGGGGGTCGAGGATCAGAGAGATAATTCATATCACAAGCTGTGAGAAATAGATTATAGTCGAAACTCTTGTAATAATCCAATAACAGTGTCTTGTATTTGTCTTATCAATTAATGAGAATCACGTCCTTTCTTATACTCATACATTAGCATTGTTATACTAGATTGTTAGTTTGGTGTTTCTTCATTGGCGCCATCCGTCTTTTGAGTTATCAAGAACAGCAACTAAAAAACTTCTATTTCTCAGAAAAACAGCCATGAGTTCTTTACCAACAACAATAAACTCCCCAACGGGCATGTCTGGCACTGGTGTTGCTCAGGCAAACACCAGCCAGCCCAACAGCCATGCGGAGGAGCTGTTTCACGGCACAGACATGGGCCGCACTCCGTCCTCCGGGACGATGCAAACCCCGTCGTTTCATTTTGCAACTGACAATGTTCAAGCTTCACCCGCTGGTCAGACCGCGCCGATGGTTAGTCCGGAGGTGTGGTATGCGCAGCAAAAAGAAGCTCTGAAACAAGCATTTATAAACAAGATCAAAGAACAACAGCTAAGAGAGGCATCTCGCGCTCTGTCCTTCAGCGAAGGAAGGCCCATCACCATGTCAGAAGGGCCATCCAGAGCTGCAGGACACATCGGTGGAAGCAATCACATCACTGATCCAACCTGGAGGGAAGACTCCGATGAGTCACAGAGTCGTTTTCAACGTGACACAAGCCAGTACTTGACCAACACCGTTGATCGAGCACACTTGTTGTCCGGAGAAGACGACCTCACACAACCCTACTATCCTCCCTCGTTCAGTGAAAAATCAAAGTTCACCCCACGCATCGCACTGGCCACGCTGCCCGCGCGAACAAAAATCCCAAGTACTTTGGGAAAGTTTGATGGCACCGGCGATCCTGACGACCACCTAAGAAGCTTTGAGATCGCAGGAAAATGCGCACGGTGGAGCCTACCAGCGTGGTGTCACATGTTCGCGCAAACGCTTACGGGCGCAGCGCGAGTATGGTTTGATAGCCTACCAAACGGCAAGATCGACAATCTGAAGGAATTGACCGACAAATTCTCGAACCACTTCAGCCAAAACAAAAGGATTGAGTGCGATTCCACAGACATCTTGCAAGTCAAGAGGCGCGAGAATGAATCCATCGAAGACTACATCACCAGGTTCAACAGAGAAGCCTTGCAGATCGGACCGATTGGGTTCGAACTTATGAAAGCAGCATTCACCCAAGGAGTGAGGTGTGACTCACTGATCCGCACTCTAGCCGGATGTACGGGCATGCCTGTAACATTACGCATTAATACTTGTACGTTACGCATTGACATTAATAAAACGTCAAGTTTTCATATTTATATTCGCATTTATTATTTTTGTCGCGATTATGGAACCCTAATACTATATATAATATTATATATATGTGTGTTTTGTATAATTATATCAAAAAAATAAATTGCCTTGGCCGGGATTCGAACCCGCGCCAAAGGCCGGGTGGATCAAACACAAGTGCACAAACCAACTGGGCTAGCCTACTTTGTTGATATAACCCAGACTCGTTATAATTTTATACGCGGATTGAATCCTCACAGTTGACAAGGAAAGTCAACTGTGGGATTCCTTGGTGATCAATCCATCAATTAACGAGTGATTATGCTATCTTTGGTAAATTCGTGTATTAACCGGCCCAATCCAACACAATTACACGTCAATTGTTGACTTTTTATTCAATTATACGCGTAACATTCAATTGAAAGTCAAACCTTCTAATTAACCCTAACCCTAATCCTCTAGTATAAATAGATGGTCTGCGAGTCTTGGCAAATCGCTCACAACTCTCTCTCAATCTCTATTTCACTCTAATTCACTCTGATATTGATTATTTTGCTCGTGGTTGACTTTCTCTTTGACCCGACTATCAACATTAATACCACACTGTGAGTATGCTTTCTTTTGTGGGTTTAGTTCATCGGCATTCCAGCAACAATAGCCCTAATATTAATCGGGCTATTGTTGTCTGAATCATTCAATTGTAAATTTAGGGTTCATCGTGTTATAATTGGGGATAAACTTGATTAGCGTAGTGTATATAATTAAATTGAAACCAGAAATCTCACAACCACCGGCCTAGGCCAAGTGGTTGTGACTCTGGCCCTTCACACAGGTCACCCGGGTTCGAGTCCCGGCTCTGACCGGGTTTTTGTTCTTTTCTTTTCTTTTCTTTTTAAACAAAACAATTACATTATATATATATATTAAATCCTATTAATCATTTAAATTCTTTTTAAAATACCAAAACTAATTTTTAAATTCTAAAAAAATTATTATTGTTTAATCTGTAATAAAAGTTTTATTTGTAATTTTTATTTTTCAGAAAATCATTTATTTAATATTTATTATAATTAAATCATTTCTATACTATTATATTTATAAAAATCCATTTATATATCAAAACAGTTTTATTAATTTCCCCAAAAATTATCCTAACTTTTTATAAAGTTAAACTTTACTGAAATAATTTTTAATTCAGTAAAATCATTTATTTTATATTTTTAATCAATTTTTGTTAGATTTAATCATAATTAATTCATAATAAATCCAATTTTCATCATTTTTGCACCAAAATTTTATACAAATTATTTTTAATCATTTAGAACAGAAATATGATTTTTAAGATAGAAATTCTTTAATTTTAGTATTTTTGAATATTAAAGTTAATAATTGGCTATTTATAAATAAATAGATTTAAAAATCTATTTTAAATGAAATAATTTTATAAAAATTATTTTATTGCTTCAAACACTTTATTGTGCACATTCAAAATTCAAATTTTATAAAAAGACTATTTTTCATTAATTTTCCTTTATTAATTATGCATTTTAATTTAAATCTCAACAATTGATTATCCCCAAATCGAAACCCTAGGATACACATATTAGTTAATTAGACTTAGACTTATTATATATTACCTCATTATAGGGTAATATTTGGAATCACTTTGGGCAACACAATTATCATATCTTTTCAACAAGTTAACATTTGCTAAGGTGAGTTTACATAGCCCCTTTTATCACCATTTTTGGGGTGAGACATGTTATAACATTTTCATTGCAATTCAATCATCAATGTGTCTATGTGTTTTCTATGTTGCATATTGTCTTGAGCATGATTAGAGTAAGCACCATTCTAGCATAATCATTAACATTGATCAGCCGACGGTATACATTGATAGATCTATTGGACTGACAATCCCACTCGGATACGTGCCTCCTACAAAGGTTACGTGGGTGTTTGTTATCGCATAACATATTCATTGGGACCATAAGTGTATGGTATGTATCATTTATAACAGTCAACAGGGTTGATTATGCACTCGATTTATTTCTAATATGTTCTCACATATGGGCTAGATTAACATGACACATGAATTGCCTAACATTTTATTCATTTTATCATCAAAAACCTATGTAATTCTCACCAACTTATGTTGACCCAAAATACTTTCAAAATTAACATGTTTCAGGTAACAATGAAGCTGAGGCTTGAGTTAGCATGAGGATTTTTCTTGAAGTTATTTGAAGTTCTTTTGAAGTTGCTATTTGATGTTATGTATTTGAATTCTTAGACATTATTTCACATTTTGGATATTTATGTTTGAATAAATTATTTAAAATTTATATTATACCATGTGCTACTGAAAACAATCATCAATACGTGGCACCCCGATGTTTCCGCCATCGGTTGGGGTGTTACAGATTGGTATCAGAGCCTTGGTTATAGGGAATTAGGTTATTAGAAATAATCTAGACTATAACCTTACGGACTAAAACAGTACTTGCTTCTCCTACTTGTAACCCTAATTGCTTCCCTAATCCTATCCTTATCCTATGCCTTAAACCTACATGTGACTACTCTTAATTGTCTGCTGCAATCCTGATCCACCATTAGATTTATAGGACAAAATCCTCAGGTTTAACCTGAACCCCTTGAGATCTCGTCGAAGTTCTAGATTTTAATAACGAACACGTGCAATCTGGAAGGGTGAACGCCTGTATTCTGAGTCTTCTGTCTAGGCTGGCATTGCGCATATATCCCAATCAGACGAGGGACCCGGATGCCTACCTGGGAATTCTCGGGATGAGTGTTCACTTATAGGCTAAAGCATGTCTTCATATGTTATTAGAATTTAGAATCTTTGATAAGTCAACGTTTTCGTTTATTCGTTTTAATTAATGAATAAATGATTACATTCCTTATATAAACTCTCATTCATTTCATTGTGTCTATTACAGATCATGCCTCCTCGTCGCAGCACTCGCAACAGCACTGGTGAGAACCACGATGAAGGTAGTGACAACCATGGTCATGAACAAGGTCCTGGTCACAACACTAATGGGGTCGATGCTCAACTGGCTGCGATCATTTCCCAACAAATGGCGCAGCAAATCGCAACTCTGGTTCCCAACTTACTTGCTCAGGTCATCCAAATGAACGGCAACGGGAATGGTCACAACAATGGGAATGGCAATGGCAATGGCAATGGTAATGGACCCCAAGCTTGCACCCTTAAACATTTCAACTCTTGTAACCCTCCAAAGTTCAGCGGTGAAGAAGGAGCTACTGGACTTCTCCAATGGTTTGAGGGTATTGAAAATACCTTCATCAACAGTGAGTGCCCCAACAATTTCAAGGTTCGTTACGCCATGAGTGTTCTCCATAAACGAGCACTCACATGGTGGAATGAAGAAAAGCGTACTCGTGGGGCCGAGGTTGCTCTTGCTATGACATGGGACCAGGTCAAAGAGATCATGAAGGAGGAGTTCTGTCCTCGCAATGAAGTTAAAAAGCTTGAGGATGAGTTCCACACCTTAGCTCAAGATAGTGGGGAAAACCTCGCCTACAACACCCGCTTTCATGAGCTTAGCTTATTGTTGCCACACAAGGTTACTCCTCTGCCGGTAGCCATCGAGAAGTACATCGGTGGTCTGCCCATGCAAATCCAGGACACTGTTTGGGGTAGAAATCCTGCAACTCTGGAAGAGGCCAAACGTCTAGCGGCCACTCTTACTGATAATCATGTGAAGAACGGTACTCTCGTTCGCAAGGGCACTAAGAAGACGGTTGCCAAAGATACTCCACAGCCTGCAATTGAAATCAAGCCTGAGACCTCCAGCAACAAGAAGCGCAAGGCTAGAAACTATATGGTTGCTGCTACTCCACCTGCTGCCCAAAACCCAGCCAAGAAACCATACACCGGACCTCACCCTTTGTGCAACACTTGCAAGTACCACCATCCCACACAGGTGCCATGTCGATTTTGTACTAAGTGTCAACGATATGGTCATCTGGTGAACGTCTGCCGATCTCCTGCTGCCCAAGACAACAACAACCCAGCTCCCAACCAACAAAACAACAGGCCTACTCGTGGTCAATGCTACGAGTGTGGTAACCCTAATCACTACATCAACAACTGCCCTAACCGTAACCGTAATCAAAACCAAAATCAGAACCAAAACCAAAACCAAAACCAAAACCAAAACCAGAACCGCAACCAGAACCAAGGTGCTCGAGGTCGCGCCTACAATCTCAACGCTAATCAGGCCCGTGACAACAACGAAGTGGTGAATGGTACGTTTCTCATTAATAATCACTATGCATCCATATTATTTGATTCAGGAGCTGATAAGTCATTCGTGTCACTGAAGTTTGAACCTTTACTTAACCTACCCCACACTAATCTAGAAGACCCTTTCGTGGTAGAGGTAGCTAACGGGAAGTCTATTTCGATCGGTTCTATTATTCGTAACTGCTTGTTGAATCTCGATGATCATACCTTCCCTATCGATCTCATCCCCATGCATCTTGGTAGTTTTGATGTTATAGTAGGCATGGACTGGTTGTCAACTCATCGTGCCGAAATTCTGTGCTTCGAGAAAGTCATACGCATTCCTCTCGAATCTGGTGAGATTTTGAAGATTTATGGTGAGAAACCCTGTGGTGAGCTTAAGCTTATGTCTTGTACTACTGCCCAAAAGTACTTACGAAAGGGGTATACAGCCTTCTTAGCTAACGTGATAGAGAAGAAGGACAAAGGCAAAAGTATCCAAGACATTCCTATTATTCGAGACTATCCTGAAGTCTTTCCAGAGGATTTACCTGGTTTGCCTCCTGCTCGACAAGTGGAGTTTCGTATTGATCTTGTTCCTGGTGCTAATCCGATAGCTAAAGCTCCTTATCGTCTTGCACCCTCTGAGATGCAAGAACTTGCTAGTCAATTACAGGAACTTTCTGATAAAGGGTTCATTCGCCCTAGTTCTTCTCCATGGGGAGCCCCTGTCTTATTCGTTAAAAAGAAGGATGGTTCTCTTCGGATGTGTATTGACTACCGTGAACTCAACAAACTCACCATCAAAAATCGTTATCCACTTCCTAGGATTGACGATCTCTTCGATCAACTTCAAGGAGCAACCCACTTCTCGAAGATTGATCTCCGTTCTGGTTATCATCAGCTTAGAGTCCACGATGAAGATATTCCCAAGACAGCTTTTCGCACTCGCTACGGTCACTATGAATTCATGGTTATGCCTTTCGGTTTGACCAATGCTCCCGCAGTATTTATGGATTTAATGAATCGGGTTTGCAGACCCTATCTCGACAAATTCGTGATCGTTTTCATCGATGATATTTTGATTTACTCTAAGTCAAAATCCGATCACGAGCAACATCTTCACTCTATCTTGAGTCTCCTAAAGAAAGAACAACTGTACGCCAAGTTCTCCAAATGTGAATTTTGGCTTAAGGAAGTTCAATTTTTGGGACATGTCATTGATATGAACGGGATTCATGTTGATCCTGCAAAGATCGAAGCTGTGAAGAATTGGAGTGTTCCTACCACTCCAACAGAAGTCCGTTCTTTTCTTGGGTTGGCTGGTTATTATCGTCGATTCATCGCCAACTTCTCCAAGATCGCTGTTCCTCTCACTACCTTAACTCACAAGGGTAAACCCTATGAGTGGGGACCTAAACAAGAGGAAGCATTTGAAACTCTTAAGCTGAAACTCTGTGAAGCTCCTGTCTTATCTCTACCTGATGGTAATGATGATTTCGTGGTCTACTGTGATGCATCGAACCAAGGTCTTGGTTGTGTTCTCATGCAACGAGGAAAGGTTATTGCTTATGCGTCTCGACAACTCAAGACTCACGAGAAAAATTATACCACCCATGATCTTGAATTGGGTGCTGTTGTCTTCGCACTCAAGATTTGGAGACATTATCTGTATGGGACCAAATGTGTGGTGTTCACGGACCACAAAAGTCTCCAACATGTCTTCGACCAAAAGAATCTTAACATGAGGCAACGACGTTGGGTTGAATTACTTAACGACTATGATTGCGAAATTCGCTACCATCCTGGCAAGGCGAATGTTGTGGCTGACGCACTTAGTCGTAAAGAGCGTGTCAAACTCCAATGTGCTAGAGTTCGTACTGATCTTCAAGATCGCATTCTCCAGGCTCAACACACATCAGTCACCCAAGGTAACATGTACGATGAAATGTCTTGTGGTGCTGAAACTCAACTTGAAACCAAACCCGATGGTCTCCTTTATTTCCTTAACCGACTGTGGATTCCCGACCGTGATGATCTTCGTACTTTTCTCATGAACGAGGCTCATAAGTCTCGTTATTCTGTTCATCCTGGAGCTGACAAGATGTACCAAGATCTTCGTTATTCTTATTGGTGGCCTGGTATGAAGAAGGACATTGCTCTATTCGTTGCAAAATGCCTCACTTGTTCCAAGGTTAAGGCTGAACATCAACGACCATCTGGTATGCTTGAACAACCAGAGATTCCTGTCTGGAAATGGGAGAGCATAGCTATGGATTTCATCACCAAACTCCCTCGCACACCCAAAGGTTTTGACAGTATTTGGGTAATCGTCGATCGTTTGACCAAGTCAGCTCACTTTCTACCTATTCGCGAGAAGTATTCTGTGGAAAGGTTGGCAAAGATGTACGTAAGTGAAATCGTATGTCGACACGGTATACCTTTGGATATTATTTCTGATCGCGATGGTCGTTTCACCTCTCACTTTTGGGGATCTCTACAAGATGCTTTGGGTACTAAGTTGAACCTGAGCACTGCTTATCACCCTCAGACGGATGGTCAGACTGAACGAACCATCCAGACACTTGAGGACATGCTCAGGGCATGTGTCATCGATTTTGGTGGCGCATGGGATTCACATCTTCCTTTGGTTGAGTTCTCATACAACAACAGTTATCACGCCAGCATAAACATGGCTCCTTTTGAGGCACTCTATGGTCGGAAATGTCGTTCTCCTGTCTGTTGGACTTAGGTTGGTGAAGCTCGTATTACTGGACCCGAACTAATCCAGGAAACCACAGACAAAATCCAGCTTATCCAGGATAATCTTCTCAAGGCTAGAAGTCGCCAAAAGAGTTATGCTGATAAACGTCGTAAACCCTTGGAATTTCAAGTTGGGGACCTTGTGCTACTTAAGGTATCCCCTTGGAAAGGAGTTATTCGTTTCGGTAGAAAGGGAAAGCTAGCTCCTCGATACGTAGGCCCCTTCAAAATTCTTGACAGAGTTGGAAAGGTGGCTTACAAGCTTGACCTTCCACCTGAGCTAAGCAATGTTCATCCGACCTTCCATGTTTCGAATCTCAAGAAATGCTTAGCAGATGAGAACCTTCATGTTCCTCTTGAGGATGTGCAAATCGATGAAAGCATGCACATTATCGAGAAACCCGTCGAGATTGTTGACACTGGAGTCAAGAAACTCAAGCGCAGTCGTATTCCGATCGTTAAGGTTCGTTGGGAATCTAAACGAGGCCCAGAGTTCACTTGGGAACGTAAAGACCAGATGAAGTCGAAGTATCCGCATCTTTTTCCACCAGACTCTCCAACTCCAACTTCGGGACGAAGTTCCTAAAAGTAGGGGAGACTGTAACATTACGCATTAATACTTGTACGTTACGCATTGACATTAATAAAACGTCAAGTTTTCATATTTATATTCGCATTTATTATTTTTGTCGCGATTATGGAACCCTAATACTATATATAATATTATATATATGTGTGTTTTGTATAATTATATCAAAAAAATAAATTGCCTTGGCCGGGATTCGAACCCGCGCCAAAGGCCGGGTGGATCAAACACAAGTGCACAAACCAACTGGGCTAGCCTACTTTGTTGATATAACCCAGACTCGTTATAATTTTATACGCGGATTGAATCCTCACAGTTGACAAGGAAAGTCAACTGTGGGATTCCTTGGTGATCAATCCATCAATTAACGAGTGATTATGCTATCTTTGGTAAATTCGTGTATTAACCGGCCCAATCCAACACAATTACACGTCAATTGTTGACTTTTTATTCAATTATACGCGTAACATTCAATTGAAAGTCAAACCTTCTAATTAACCCTAACCCTAATCCTCTAGTATAAATAGATGGTCTGCGAGTCTTGGCAAATCGCTCACAACTCTCTCTCAATCTCTATTTCACTCTAATTCACTCTGATATTGATTATTTTGCTCGTGGTTGACTTTCTCTTTGACCCGACTATCAACATTAATACCACACTGTGAGTATGCTTTCTTTTGTGGGTTTAGTTCATCGGCATTCCAGCAACAATAGCCCTAATATTAATCGGGCTATTGTTGTCTGAATCATTCAATTGTAAATTTAGGGTTCATCGTGTTATAATTGGGGATAAACTTGATTAGCGTAGTGTATATAATTAAATTGAAACCAGAAATCTCACAACCACCGGCCTAGGCCAAGTGGTTGTGACTCTGGCCCTTCACACAGGTCACCCGGGTTCGAGTCCCGGCTCTGACCGGGTTTTTGTTCTTTTCTTTTCTTTTCTTTTTAAACAAAACAATTACATTATATATATATATTAAATCCTATTAATCATTTAAATTCTTTTTAAAATACCAAAACTAATTTTTAAATTCTAAAAAAATTATTATTGTTTAATCTGTAATAAAAGTTTTATTTGTAATTTTTATTTTTCAGAAAATCATTTATTTAATATTTATTATAATTAAATCATTTCTATACTATTATATTTATAAAAATCCATTTATATATCAAAACAGTTTTATTAATTTCCCCAAAAATTATCCTAACTTTTTATAAAGTTAAACTTTACTGAAATAATTTTTAATTCAGTAAAATCATTTATTTTATATTTTTAATCAATTTTTGTTAGATTTAATCATAATTAATTCATAATAAATCCAATTTTCATCATTTTTGCACCAAAATTTTATACAAATTATTTTTAATCATTTAGAACAGAAATATGATTTTTAAGATAGAAATTCTTTAATTTTAGTATTTTTGAATATTAAAGTTAATAATTGGCTATTTATAAATAAATAGATTTAAAAATCTATTTTAAATGAAATAATTTTATAAAAATTATTTTATTGCTTCAAACACTTTATTGTGCACATTCAAAATTCAAATTTTATAAAAAGACTATTTTTCATTAATTTTCCTTTATTAATTATGCATTTTAATTTAAATCTCAACAATTGATTATCCCCAAATCGAAACCCTAGGATACACATATTAGTTAATTAGACTTAGACTTATTATATATTACCTCATTATAGGGTAATATTTGGAATCACTTTGGGCAACACAATTATCATATCTTTTCAACAAGTTAACATTTGCTAAGGTGAGTTTACATAGCCCCTTTTATCACCATTTTTGGGGTGAGACATGTTATAACATTTTCATTGCAATTCAATCATCAATGTGTCTATGTGTTTTCTATGTTGCATATTGTCTTGAGCATGATTAGAGTAAGCACCATTCTAGCATAATCATTAACATTGATCAGCCGACGGTATACATTGATAGATCTATTGGACTGACAATCCCACTCGGATACGTGCCTCCTACAAAGGTTACGTGGGTGTTTGTTATCGCATAACATATTCATTGGGACCATAAGTGTATGGTATGTATCATTTATAACAGTCAACAGGGTTGATTATGCACTCGATTTATTTCTAATATGTTCTCACATATGGGCTAGATTAACATGACACATGAATTGCCTAACATTTTATTCATTTTATCATCAAAAACCTATGTAATTCTCACCAACTTATGTTGACCCAAAATACTTTCAAAATTAACATGTTTCAGGTAACAATGAAGCTGAGGCTTGAGTTAGCATGAGGATTTTTCTTGAAGTTATTTGAAGTTCTTTTGAAGTTGCTATTTGATGTTATGTATTTGAATTCTTAGACATTATTTCACATTTTGGATATTTATGTTTGAATAAATTATTTAAAATTTATATTATACCATGTGCTACTGAAAACAATCATCAATACCTGGCACCCCGATGTTTCCGCCATCGGTTGGGGTGTTACAATGCCCAACACTTAGGAAGAGATCATGCGCGGCGCAAAAAACTACGCTAAAACCGAGCGAGAACTTTCTGTTTGGAGCAGAATTCAAGCGCCGCAGTACACGGACACTCAAGCACAAGCAGTGCGCAGCAGAAATAACAGGAATGAGCGAAGGGGAAAAGGGAATGTCTGGACGAGGCTCCAAGGAGCCAACCAGACAGTGACAAAGCCCACCGCACTCCAAGAATATCAGCACAACACGTCACTTGTGCATAAATCTGGTAGGCGGAGTCACAACAACTGGACTCCTTTAACAAAAACACCAGCGCAAGTCTTAGCCACAGAAAATGTTGACTTCCCGGAACCAAAAGTCATCAAGCGCAGGGAAGGGCTCGACCATAACAAGTTCTGCGCCTACCATCAAGACATTGGCCATGACACTGACAAATGCTATCAGCTGAGGCAAGCAATCGAGGATGCGCTAAAAACCGGTAAGCTGGGACATCTGCTGCAAAATGTGGAGCGTAAACAAACAGCGGGCCCACCGCCCAAAAAGATAAAAAATGTGAGTATGATGATACATAGCAGTGGGTACCGACTTCAAAAGCGAAAGCCAGAAACCACAGCAGAATGGAAAGAGCAACAAGTGTGCTTCCCGGTAGTCAAAGGCGGCCCGTCCGGTACGCAGGCAATCATTGTCACGGCCATCTTCGACCACTACAGAACTACCAGAGCTTTCATGGATACCGGCAGCAACTCGGATATCATGTACGGGCAATGTTTCAACTTATTGGACGAGGAAGACAAGAAAAGACTGCGTCCTATCAACTCCCCAATCATGGGATTTTCGAACGAAGTCGTGACCCCGCTAGGGGAAATTTCTTTCCCCCTCACCTTGGGAGCACATGGGCATTCACGAACTGAAGAAGTCACCTTCCTTGTCATCCCGACGAAGTCCAAGTATGATATCATCCTGGGACGAGACTCTATGGCTTCATACAACATGGTCACCTCTACAGTCCATGGCGCAATCGGTTTCCCCACCCCAAGTGGTGTGGCAATCGTGTGGGCTAACAGAGAATGTGCCATAACAACAGAGTCCCATCCGGCCAAGATGCTAAAGTCATGCCCGCGCACAGAGCCAGAAAAATGGATCCTGAATACAAAATTCCCTGATCAAACCATCACGCTGGGACCAACAATCTCAGAAGGCATCAGGGATAAACTAAAATAGCATCTCCGAAAGAACATGGACGTGTTCGCGTGGCAGCCATCAGACATGACCGGCGTCCCACGCGAACTCACCCAGCACAAACTCAACACATACCGCTCTGTCGAACCCATCGCGCAAAAGCGCCGAAGCATGGGTGCCAAGAAAACACAGGCGATGAATGAGCAAGTCGGAGAACTGTTGAAAGCCGGAATCCTAAGGGAAACACGGTACCAAACCTGGGTTGCTAACCCAGTAATGGTAAAGAAAAGCAATGGTGGTTGGAGGATGTGCGTAGATTACACCGACCTCAACAAGGCATGCCCAAAGGACTGCTACCCTTTGCCGGAGATTGATCTAAAAATAGACTCCCTAGCGCCTTTCCGTTTCAAATGCTTCCTAGATGCGTACAAAGGATACCATCAGATCCAGATGGCGCTAGAAGACGAAGACAAAACAGCCTTCCGCACTGACAAGGGGGTTTTCTGTTACACCAAGATGCCATTCGGCCTAAAAAATGCGGGGGCCACATACCAACAGTTAATGGACCGCGCATTTGCCAAACAGATAGGGAGAAACCTAGAAGTCTATGTGGATGATCTGGTCGTCAAGAGCAAGGAAGAGGATCAAATGCTAACAGATATCGAAGAAACCTTCAAGCATTTGAAAGAAATCCACATGAAACTGAATCCAAACAAGTGCGCCTTTGGGATGGAAGAGGGAAAGTTCCTGGGCGTGGTGGTCACTAAAGATGGTTTCAGGCCAAACCCTGAAAAAATACAGGCCATCGCGCAAATGCCCTCCCCATCCACCCTGAAAGAAGTTTAAACATTGAACGGGCGCCTAGTAGCAATCAACCGATTTCTGTCGCACCACGCAAGCAAGTCCATCCCATTCATCGAAACGCTAAAAAACTGCCTAAAAAAGAACCATTTTAAATGGACCGCAGAGGCGGAGACAGCCTTTTAAGAGATGAAGGAATGTTTGATGGACTTACCGACACTCACCGTTCCACTCCCTAGGGAGCCATTAACGATGTATCTATGCGCCACAGAGCAAGCAGTGAGCGCGGTATTGATGGTAGACAGGAAGTTTGTCCAGACACCTATTTATTATGTCAGTCGAGTATTGACAGACGCAGAGTCAAGGTATACCACCATGGAGAAGCTAGTATTAGCCCTCGTTCACGCATCACGAAGGTTGCGCCGCTACTTCCAGGGCCACCCCATCAACGTGCTAAGCGACTACAAGCTAAACAACGTCCTATCAAAGCCGGAGGTCTCTGGAAGATTAGCAAAATGGGCTATCGAGCTGGGCGAGCACACCATTCACTACAAAATGCGCCCAGCAATCAAAGGACAGATATTAGCTGACTTCATAGCGGAAGTACCACAAGAAAAGGTTGAAGAATGCAAAGCAGAACAAGACCCGCAGCCAACGTGTGATGAGAAAGCCATTTGGAATCTCTATACAGATGGGGCCTCAAACGAAGACGGTGTAGGTGCGGGAATACGCCTAGTTAGTCCGGAGGGCGCAGAGTTTACCTATGCGATCAGACTCGAATTCAAAGCCACCAATAACGAGGCTGAATACGAGGCATTCCTCGCCGGACTACGCATCGCGCAGAAACTGGGCGCAAAGCACATCTTCGCACATGTCGATTCAATGTTGGTAGCAGGTCACATCACTGGGAAATATGAAGCAAAAGAACCTTCCATGATCATGTATCTCCAGCGAGCCAAAGAGCTCATGGCCGCTTTTCCTAGCTGCACCATCGACCACATTAAACGCAGCCAAAACAAGCCGGCGGACGCTCTAAGCAAAATGGCATCTACAAGTTTCAGCCATTTAGCAAAAGAGGTCCGAGTGGAAACCTTAAGCGAACCGTCTGTTCCACCCAAGGAAGTCAATGTCATCCAAACGGGTGTTGACAGCTGGATGACTCCGATAGTTTCTTACTTGACCACCGGCGCGCTGCCTGAACAACGCGCCGAGGCCAGGAAGATACAACAAAAAGCCCTACAATACCAAATGCAAGATGGCATGCTCTATCGGAAGTCATACTTGGGGCCATTACTGCGGTGCGTGGATGCGGTTGACGCGGATTATCTGGTGCGTGAGATACATGAAGGGATATGCGGGATACACGCTGGGCCGCACATGGTGGTCGCAAAGATTATGAATGCGGGATATTACTGGCCAGGCATGCACCTGGACGCCTTAAAAATCATCCGCAAATGCGACTCTTGCCAGCGCCATGCCCCCAACACCTTGCGCCCTAAAAACGATCTAATCCCGGTAACCTCAGCATGGCCATTTCAGAAATGGGCCATCGACTTAGTGGGACCATTCCCAATGACGACAGGCAAAAGAAAATTCCTGATAGTCGCCATTGACTACTTTACCAAATGGGTAGAAGCCAAGCCACTTGCTGAGATTACGGCCAATCATGTGAAAAAGTTCATCTGGGAGTTCATCATCTGCCGCTTCGGGTTACCTATGTCAATTGTCACAGACAACGGGACCCAATTTGCGGACAAGGGGTTGCTAAAATGGTATGCGGACTTGCACATCCAACCCACATTCACCTCGGTCGCGCATCCTCAGGGAAACGGCCAGGTCGAGCGTGCAAACCGAAGCATTGTCAAGGGCATCAAGGCAAGACTGGGGACCAAAGGAAAGGCTTGGGCAGAGGAATTATCGAGCGTGCTATGGGCCAATCGCACTCTAACAAAAACGAGCACCGGTGAAACCCCGTTCAGCCTCACATACGGCTCTGAAGCCATGATACCCGCGGAGATTGGATGCCCATCTGCAAGAGTCCTTTCAGCAACCATAACAGACAACGATCGAGAGCTGCGCACGAATTTAAACCTGGCAGAAATACGACGAGAAAGCGCAGCAATACGAGAAGCAAACTACAAGCAAAAGTTGGAAACGTATTACAACGAGAAGGTCAAGCCTTGCACATTCCATGAAGGGGATTTTGTTTTACGCAACAACGAAGCCAGCGGCGCCTTCCCCAAAGGAAAACTGGCCCCAACTTGGGAAGGGCCATACCGCATACAAGAGGTCCTCGGCAAGGGAGCCTACAAACTCTCAACCTTAGAAGAAAAACCAGTTCCACGCACATGGAACGCGGCTCAATTACGAAAACGCTATATGTAATACTATCCTGTGATGTAACAAAGGCCGACGTGCCAAACTTATGAAATGAAATATGGCAGTTCCTTTACTTTACAAGCACTTACTCTCATAAACATTGTATGGTTAAGATACAATGTCCTAAACTAGAAATTGCATCGAGAAATCTGCAATTTCCCTAAACTGCGCGTTGCATGGTTAAGATGCAACGCGCACCCTAAACATTGTATGATTAAGATACAATGTCCTAAACTGGAAACTGCATCGAGAAATCTGCAATTTCCCTAAACTGCACGTTGCATGGTTAAGATGCAACGCGCACCCTAAACATTGTATGGTTAAGATACAATGTCCTAAACTGGAAACTGCATCGAGAAATCTGCAATTTCCCTAAATTGCGCGTTGCATGGTTAAGATGCAACGCGCACCCTAAACATTGTATGGTTAAGATACAATGTCCTAAACTGGAAACTGCATCGAGAAATCTGCAATTTCCCTAAACTGCGCGTTGCATGGTTAAGATGCAACGCGCACCCTAAACATTGTATGGTTAAGATACAATGTCCTAAACTGGAAATTGCATCGAGAAATCTGCAATTTCCCTAAACTGCGCGTTGCATGGTTAAGATGCAACGCGCACCCTAAACATTGTATGGTTAAGATACAATGTCCTAAACTGGAAATTGCATCGAGAAATCTGCAATTTCCCTAAACTGCGCGTTGCATGGTTAAGATGCAACGCGCACCCTAAACATTGTATGGTTAAGATACAATGTCCTAAACTGGAAACTGCATCGAGAAATCTGCAATTTCCCTAAACTGCGCGTTGCATGGTTAAGATGCAACGCGCACCCTAAACATTGTATGGTTAAGATACAATGTCCTAAACTGGAAATTGCATCGAGAAATCTGCAATTTCCCTAAACTGCGCGTTGCATGGTTAAGATGCAACGCGCACCCTAAACATTGTATGGTTAAGATACAATGTCCTAAACTGGAAACTGCATCGAGAAATCTGCAATTTCCCTAAACTGCGCGTTGCATGGTTAAGATGCAACACGCACCCTAAACATTGTATGGTAAAGATACAATGTCTTAAACTTAGAAGTTGCATCGAGAAATCTGCAATTTCCTTAAAGTACGCGTTGCATGGGTAAGATGCAACGCGCGCCCTAAACATCGTATGGCTAAGGTACAATGTCTTCAGACTAGGAGTTGCATCGAGAATTCTGCAACTTCCTTAAAGTTCGCGTTGCATGGTTAAGATGCAACACGCATCTTAAGCATTGTATGATTTAAACACGATGTCCTAAATACAAGCAAATCATATGAGTACGACTCAAATTTACACTTAAACATATGCTACGCGTTAGCAAAAAACACATTACTTGCACAACCAAGTTTCGAAAACAAAAATATATACATACCCAAAAACAAGTCAAGATTACAAATATGGCAAATGTTAACAAACAGGCATGGAGAAATAAAATGAACAAGCAGCATCTAGCTTCATTTCTTGGGCTCCGAAGACGCATCGCTGAAATCATCGTCTTCATCCGATCCCGACAAATCCAGCCTTTCACTACATCCCGGCTGCTCGCCGAGCGCCAAGTCAGCCGCAGTCATCTTCTTCATAGCATACTCGCGCCGCGTGTGCGTCAAGCCTTGTTTATCAAATGACTCTTTGAGCTCGAAACAACTTGGCCGATCGCGATGGCTAACGACGAAGTCAATCAGTTCATACTTCAGCTCATCGAACTCAGCGGCTTTCTTAGCAAGCACAGCATCCAAATCCAGCTTGTACAGCGCGAACTGCTCCAGCGGCTTGCCAGCCTGTGCGTGCTGATAACCTTCGACAAATCCAGCCTTGCGCCCCACCAGCTTCGCGGCAGCGTTCACCGCGGCCACGGCTTGGCGCGTCTGGGCACAAGCAACCTTCCATTGCTCCTCCCGCTCAGAAATGTGCGCTTGCAGCTTGTCACGCTCTTCGCGGAATGTGGCAGCATCCCACTTAGCACGCTTCAACTCGGAGTGCATACGGTCGCGCTCCTCAGTGACTCGCTGCAAATCTTGATGGAACTTGTGGCGGTCGTGCGCCATCAAACCCCATTCACGCACAATCTCTGCTGAAGTAGACAACATGTTGGCCACACTAAGGATGTGGTCATCCATGAGCTCCCCGCGCGGACGTGTAGCTTGAAAGTCGCGCTCCCCAGGAGGGACAACATTCGCCAAAAACTGGCGACATTCTTCCACATTCAAAAACCGGGTGGCCGGTGTCAAAGTCCAGCTAGGCACAAATATGCCAGCGGCCGGTTCACCGCCCCCAGCAGGAAGGGCACTCGAAAAACTAGGCCCAGGCTCCGTTATCACCCGCCTCTCATTCTCCTCGTCATCATCAACAGTCATATCAACACCATGACCGTATCCCTCGCTGATATCGGTCGGCGACACCCGACCTTCACCACCCTCTGGAATATCCTGAGCTGGGGTGAGGAGTCGCGCGGGTGTCGGCGACCGCGGAGGCGTAGGCAAAGGTGCGGGCGTTGGTTCCCGCACAGGTGTGGGTTGACGCAAGGGCGGTGACTGATGCGCCGGAGAAGAAGTTGCCAAAACATCACCCTGCAGCTCCGCATGCGGCAGCTCTTCAGTTTGCACAGCGGGAGACGCCGGCCTTGCAGGTTCAATATTAAAACCCTCAGCTATGGGGCAATTGACACGTCTTCCGCCGCGCTAATGTTCAACAAATCCGCTGCAAAAACATAACACCAAGGGTCAGCAACAAAGAAAAAGTTAAACTACATAAACAAAGGAAGGCAGAACACTTACCCAGTAAACTCTCCTCCGCGGAATGGACAAGGTCGCCCAGCTTAATCCTTTTTTCAACAGGCGATGCTGGCTCCCCGGCGACCTTCTTCCTTTTGCCGCCTGATCGCTTAGACCGTTTCTTTGGGTGAGGCGCATCAGCAGCAACAGGCCCAGCCTCAGACATCCCCGCGAAAACAGGTTTAATCACCACCGCGCCTTGGGCCTCTGCACTCAGCTTCTCCACCGACTCCCCTTGCACGAACGCATCTGAAAGTTCAACGTAGCTTCGTTCAAAAGGCTGATAATTTTCGAAATACCTATTAACCACTTCGTGGTTTAAAACGAAAGAATAGTCTTCACCTCCAGTCGCCTCCGCTTGCGGACGCATGATGCGATGTACAAGGGAGTCATCTTCCTCTGTCTCCTCGGCGGAGTCATCTTCCACACGCGCAGGAGACAACTGCGGGTCTTGAACGCCTGCAGACGATGGAAGTGGCGAAAGCACAGATGCGTCAGAAGACTCATCACTAGATATCACAATTAAAGGGAAACTCGTCCGCATGAACATGTTGACGGTCGAAAGATTCTCATAAAACGGTGCGGACTCACCTGCTTCAGTAATCATCAGCTGCGCGTGAGCAGGCTCTTGCGACACATCATCCAAGTTTGGACGAATGAGTGTGTCCCACGCCTTTTCCAGGATGTACAACTCGTCATCCGCCAGCTCCCTAAAGGCGAAGCCCATGTTGTCTCCGCCCAACAGCATGTCGTACAAGCACGCGACATCTGCAACCAACAAACATGATAAAAGTAAATTCGCAATAACCAAACACAACTTGCGCGAAGCGCGAAAGAAAAAACAAGTAACTACAAACCTTTGCCGTCTTCAGTAAGGTGCGGGTTGCGCCCCTTGACGTCATACTTTATGCTCATCCCCGCCATCACCAGGCCAGTCTCCGGGATCTCGCACAAGTCAACAGGGTGGCTAGTCAAAGTCTTGAACCACTCCTGCTCCTTGTACTCTATGAGCACAATTTTCCCAATCCCCTCAGCCGGGTCCAACCGACCCATCTCTATGTGGATAACCCCCTGGTTAATCCAGAAGAACTTGGGTTTCCATTCCCGGAAGCTCTTCACTCCGGCCCCAGCGCAGGCGGAGACCCCAGAACGCGGCCTGCAGGACAACCAACTCTCTACAAAACTTAAACTGTAGAAAACGAAGAACATGTCCACCAAAGGTTCGATCTTCTGAGCACGACAACAAAACTCAAAGAACATGAGTCTCGACATCAGGCCGGGGTGGATCTGGTTGATATGAACACCAACCGCCCGAATAAAAGTGCCCAAAAATTGGGTGATAGGAACCCTAAAGTTGCAGTCCCGGAAATAACAGGCATACAACCCTACCTTCCCAACAGGGGGCTGCAATATGGTCTTATCGGGGGCGGGCATCTCCACACCATACGAGGAAGGGAACCCAACCCCCTTCCTGAACTTCCAAAACTCATCTTTCCCCCAAACGGCCGTCACCTCTCCGGCATGAGGCGGCCTCTTCTTCGACCCATCATCAACTTTCTTGGACCCCCCGCGTTTCTTCTTAGGAATGTTTATAATATGCTCCATAATCTCACAAATAAAGCAGGTTATGAAAGAAAAATAAGTTGGATAAGTTGAAAGGATGAAGAGCACAAGAGAATTTGAAAGAACTGATGAAAAATAAACCGATTGAAGGAAAAAGAGGGATTAAATAGGGGAACCACACGTGGAAGACACGTGGATTGACGGTTTAAAATTTGAAAACAACCACCAACCAGTGACGGACACGTCACAGGAAGAAAGAGAAACGAGCGACTCGAACAGGCCATGGGCCCACCACGTCTCTGACACTGTACAACCGTCAGAGACTTTTCGGCTACCAACCTGTCGCGTCACACACGCGGACTGACAACATTGATGTACGCATTAATTACGAGACGTCCGCAGCTTCTCCACTTGCATAACACCGCGCACAAGCTTCAGACGCCGAACCAATGCGCCAAACAACACAACAATAACTCCTCAACCTCTGAGTCCAGCGTCTCGCATACTACGCATACAACACACTGGACTAGGGGGACTTGAAGAGATATGTACCCGCGCGTGCGCAGAAAGGAAGCCCACACACACGACAGCGCAGGAACGTGACGTGGCATTCTAGAAGACGGCGCACGCAGCCACAAAAAGGACAGGTGTCGCCCGACAGGAGCAGAATCCATAGCCAATCAGAGGCGTCAATTCCCTGCTCCATAATCACCTGCCAGTACGAGGTACGAGAAAGGACGAAAAGGACAATTACAGGACATGTGAACCAATCACAGAAGGACAACGCAAGAATTGACAACGGTCACAATAGTACAGGACAGCTGCCATTCCTCTCACAGCCAATCATAGGCCACCTGATGAGCCTATAAATACCCACCTTCGTCATCAGAGGAGGGGGTCGAGGATCAGAGAGAGAATTCATATCACAAGCTGTGAGAAATAGATTATAGGCGAAACTCTTGTAATAATCCGATAACAGTGTCTTGTATTTGTCTTATCAATTAATGAGAATCACGTCCTTTCTTATACTCATACATTAGCATTGTTATACTAGATTGTTAGTTTGGTGTTTCTTCACCAACACTGGAATCTTTGTTTGGCCTCAAACAAAACTCTATTATTTTGCTTCAACACACATCCTAACAAGATTTATAAATAATCCATGGCTTAAGATCTTAAACATTTTAAATTAAGGCTTTCTCTTTCTTCCAACCATTTCTAGCTTTGATTTATTTATTAAAAAAAATGTATAAAACATAACAGGCTAACTTAATGTGAGGTTGTGGGTGTCAATGATCTCCAGCTCAGCTGGTTTGAGGTAGGGTGGGTTTTTTCTTAGGGGTTCCCATCCTAGGGGGAGGTCACAGGTTCAATCCATGCACACCACAAAAAAATTCCCCATGACGGTTTGAGCTTAGGCAAGGAGGACACCGGTGCGTTGGTAGGGATTCGAACTTGAGATCAATAGGTTAGGGTTGTATAAGGATTTCCATTGATCTATACCTTTCAAAAAAAAAATGAGGTTGTTAGTTTAAATCCTTGCAAATGCAAGGTTAGGTGGAAATAAGATGGTATAAAATTCGCCATTCAAAAAAAAATAATAATAACAGGCTAACTTAAAGTTTTGTTTTATAATAAATACACATCTCACAAGATTCTTCATTCAACACTCAATCGATAATTATGTCAAGACGGAAACTCAAGCCAAAATGAACCAAACAAATAACATAAGCTTGACAAGTGTTCAAATTTTGAACGTTTGGCTAAACACAAATAAACATCAGGAGGTCTTCATTGGGTTGTAAGTTCATGTGTAGTGGTGGGGGGTTATGGGGCTTTAGACTGAGGGGTGTGGCTCGGGAAGGAGGAAGGGGATGCTGAGATGGAGCTTTTCCCCAAGGGGAACCCCCCCCCCCCCCCCCGACATTCCTTCGGTGTAACCGGGAGATTTGTCCCGTCCTCCCCGTCCCACTTCCCCAAAAAATGTAAACGTTGGAAAAAATTGGGCCGTTGGGTTTTGATGCTTTTTGACCGTTTAAAAAAAAGCGTTTTATATATATATATATATATATATATATATATATAGGGTAGGGTTCAAATAGGAACCAACCATTAAGTAGGAACTATAGGAACCAATCTAAGCCCTCCATCTTCAATGGCATGATTGTAAATAAGTAAAACTTTAATTAATTGTTATTTTAATAAAGGGGTATTAATGTATTTTGTTCAATATCATTTATTAGGTAATTAATAAGAAACTCATGTATATTTGGAAACAGCAAATTAGTGTTTATGGTATACCCAAACGTATTTATTGTATATACTATTAAAATTATATCTCGGTATATATACAACAGTGTACATTGGTGTATATTCGTTTTTTCATTCATCATCATCATCACCAACACAAGATATACATTGGTGTATATTCGTTTTTTCATTCATCATCAACATCATCAACACAGATATGCATTGGTGTATATTGGTTTTTTCATTTATCATCATCAACACAGATATACATTGATGTACACAGATATACATTGGTGTATATTCGTTTTTGAAGTGTACATTGGTGTATATCAGTTTTTTTTGTTCATTCATCATCATCATCAAACACATATATACAAAGGTGTACATCAGTTATACATTGATGTATATCATTTTTTTTCTTTTCATTCAACATCATCAACACAGATATACATTATGATAAGAAACTCATAATTTTCATACATTATGATAGCTTCGTCCAACGTTCTAAACTTGGCACCTACAAATGGTTTAACATCGTCTGGTACAACAGGCGTCCAATATCTCGTCCCACCGGGAGACTCATATACGTTGCTCGACGAGGAACCTACAATAAAAAAATGTAAAATTAAAAATGAATTTTACAAAATTTAAAAAATATAGTTAGAAATGCTACAACTCATATACGGTACACCTGTGTATATTGAGTAACACATAGGCTGTGTCATACTGCACATTCCATTTTTTATAATGAATATACACTTGTGTATATTTAACGTCAAACAAAATACTATCAGTTTATTATAACGTCTTTTATCACCTATAATACACTTGTGTATAATAATTAATAGATTTGTTGTTATACACTGGTGTATAACAACTAAGAAACTAAGAACAAATCTTATTGTATCTGTACAACCCCAATAACTATATATGATACACCAGTGTATAACTCTTTACTCATTCCAATTCTGTGCCTAAAATATGACTTACAGAATACAAAACAACTATTTTGCAAATCAATAATAAACCACACTATAAGGCTAATCCAAATAGAAATCACAAAAAAACGTGATTCTCGCACGAAAAACAATTAAAAAAATAAAAACAATACATAAATACCTTGATTTTCAACACTATTTAGAAACAAAAGCTTGTGATTGTGTTTCATGATCTTCTATCACATGAGATTGTGATTCAATGTTTTCATGTATAGAATTATTATCCATAACTTGGAAATCTGAATCGTTGGCCGATTTTAGATTCTTTTAAATCGAAAGTTTTTTCAATTCAATCAATTTAAATCTTCTGAATTCGACTGGAAGTTATTTCGATTCAATCGAATTCAATCGAACGTGTTTTTTTTATTTGGGATTAGAGATGATAATAGGTTGAGAGATTTAAGGAAAGTCAAAAAAAAACTTGCATATTAATTGCAGGAAGATAATTAACTGCCATATATAAAACTTTTAATTAAATTAAAATATAATATTTAATTGTCTAATTACATAACTACCCCCTAGATCAAGATCAAAGATGAATGACTCAGATTGGTTCCTAAGCTCCTAACTAGGCTCTTGGTTCCTATATATATATATATACATATACATATATACATATATATATATTAACCTTCAAACTTCATACCACAATACCACCAATTCAATCCTATTCCACACAACAAACCTCATATTTTATAAACTTTACACTCTATTTTTTATAAAACCACATAACAATTTCAAGCCTTTTCACACTCTATAATTTTATACAAGCATGAGTTCGTCGTCAGAAGAGGCAAACGTTGTCAATTTTTTCGTGAGCGCGATGGCTGAAACGGCAAAAATTATGGTGGAGTTTGTAAACGACAGTAGTGACGATGAAACAACTTTGGAACCAAGAACAAGGCGCGCCGCATTAAACAGAGATCGTGAGGGTATATTTTATTTCTTATACTTTTTAATTTTCTTATTATATTTTATTTTGTTATATTTTGTTAATTTTTTTGTTAATTTTGTTATTGTATTTCATATCTTATATTTTGTTATTGTATTTCATATCATATATTTTTAAAGGTGCACATGATCGTTTGGTTGCTGACTACTTTGCCGAGGACTGCGTATACACAGACGAACTATTTAAGCGTCGCTTTCGAATGAGTCGCCGATTGTTCCAACGAATTGCCAATGACTTGGCTAATTATGATGAGTTTTTCACACTACGATATGATGCTAGAGGAAAACGTGGTTTTACGACTCTACAGAAATGCACTTCTGCGCTTCGTCAGTTGGCGTACGGGACTGCTAGTGATTCATGGGATGAATACTTAAGGATGTCTGCTAGAATGAGTCGGGAGTGCTTGTATCGGTTTTCCGAAGGGGTCGTGAACTTATATAGCAAAGTTTACTTGCGTAGGCCAACGAAGAAGGACATCGAAAAGCTCTACGCGCACCATGCAGAGAAACACGGCTTTCCTGGCATGCTTGGAAGCATCGATTGCACGCATTAGCCATGGTGTAATTGCCCTACAGCATGGAAAGGGCAGTTTACGCGAGGTGACATTGGAGAGCCGTCAATTATTTTAGAATTCGTTTGCTCACAAGACCTTTGGATTTGGCATGCATTCTTCGGAGTTACTGGTTCATGTAATGATTTAAATGTTCTAGCGAGATCTATGGTTTTCGACCGCATCATTAGAGGTACTGGTCCTGATGATTCTTTCGTGCTCAACGGGGTAGAATATAAGCACAGGTATTATCTAGCGGACGGGATATACCCAAGTTACTCATCTCTTGTGAAAACGATACAAATTCCCACGGATGAGAAAAGGAAAAAGTTTGCGAAGTGCCAAGAATCGGCGAGAAAAGACGTCGAACGGTTATTCGGTGTTTTAACGGCTAAATGGCATGTTATTGGGCGGCCCGCACGTGCATGGCATCCAGAAAACTTGAGATATATTATGTACGCTTGTACGATACTACATAACATGATAATCGAAGATGAAGGCCGCGCTATATGTGAGTATGACCCGAATGACGTTGAAAAGAATATCGAGCCGGTTGACGAGGGACAACAACAATCGAATAGGTGGGCACTAGAGGATAGTACTGTGCACGGCAACCTTTGCACGGATTTAATCGACCATATTTGAAACAATTTCCGTGTCGAAAATAACGAGTAGTTTGTATTTTTTTTTTTTTTTTACTTTGTTTAGGTTTGTATTTTTTTCACTTTCTTTAGGTTTGTATTTTCGGTTTTTTTTAATTTCTATGTAATTTTCGGTTTTTTTTATTTCTATGTAATTTTCGGTTTTTTTTTAATTTCTATGTAATTTGTTTTTTAATTTTAATGAAAAAAATATCAATGAAAAAGAAAATCTATAAAATAAATGAAAAAAAATTAAAAAAAAAAAAAGAAGGGGGAAGGGGAACCATTTCCCCTAAAATGGGAGTAGAAAGAGAAGATGATGTGGCGCTGATGTGGACAAGGGGAAGGAAAAAGGGAAGGGGACCATACCCCATAGTCTTATGGAAAAAAAAAAGGTGTAGTGGAAAGGGGGGTTTGGGGCTTTATAAATGATTGGGTAATAATTGGTTAATTATTTCTTTTCTTATTTAAATAATAATATTAAATACTTAATAATATTTCATTAAATAAATAAAAATTACAAATACTAAAAAAAATTACAAATACTAAAAAAAATACAAATACTAAAAAAAATTACAAAATACTTAAAAAAACACAAATACAAATACTCATAGGATATATTTTTTCTCGATTTTAGCCTTTTGATTCAAACACATTTCCAAGGCCTTGCCTTCTAGGTGGTCGTGCGGCTTCGTGTAAAATTCAAAGTTGCGTTGAAATTGCCGATCCCTCATAAGCTCAACCACCTCTCGGTTTTCTTGGATACGCTGTGCCCCAATGTCGCGTATGACTTGGAGCCGCTGGTTCATCTCAGCAAACGCCGGGATTAACTCGTTCACCCCCGACGAAGACTCCGCCCGGGCGGCTCGACCAGCCCGTCGACCGGGCGGACGGGATAGCTCATCCGTCCCTTCCTCCCCTGCAAAATACGCATTTTCTTTGGCGTTTAGGTCGATGAAACGCGCGTCAGACGTAGGGGTCTCGGGATCAACCGACTCAGAGGTCTTCGACTTCTTTGAAGGCCTCATATTTCTGGCCATAGATGAAGAAGTTCCAACCATTGGGCGGACGGTGTGCCATTTGGAGCAGTCTTTCAGCAGCCGCCAAACCCTCATGTACGGAAAATTTCCGTATTCTTGTTTTTATTCTTCTAAAGCGGCCTCCAAAATCATCGCGTCGTTTTGGCCAGTTTTTTTTTTTTTTGGCGCGAGTGTCTGTGTCTTTCCTTTTGTGAGCCCAACTTCCTCGTCCGGTTGTCTTGCCTCGCGCGGGCTCTTGCTCTTACACCGGTTCCTGTGTCTCCGGAACCGACTGTGTGTCTTGCCAAGCATTTGAGGACCCGAACATTTGAGATGTCCCAAACACTTGTGTTAAGCCAACCCCCTCCTATGTTAATGTTATACATGTTCGGGTCCCAATTCATTGGTTGGTTTAACAGGTTCATAAAAGTTTGTGGGTTTGAACCTGAACCCGGAGCTATGGGTTGGGACCCGACGCCAGTAATTTGAGGACTGAACCCGAAACCACCTCTACCGAATGGATTCATCTTGTGTGTGTAGAAATTTGAAATTGTGTGTGTGTTAGTTTGTATGAGGATGAGAATGTATTTGGAGGTGTTTGTATGTGGATATGTGTGCTTATATATATAATACGCGATTTTTTTATTTTTTTTAAAAGGTAAGTGACCGTTCAACGGTCATAAAAAAAGGGCCCACACAAGTTTCAAACTCAAAACGCCCGTCAAAAATAAAACGCCTTTAACACATAATGCCCTATAGCTCTCGGGGGTCGGTGTTCCCCGGCGCTATAGGGCAATATAACGCCCTAAAACCCCCACTACGGGTGGTCTAATGTGGGCTTGGGGGTAAATGTGTGGATTATTTTGGGACAAGTGGCTAAAATCGCAAAAAATATTGGTCTTTGTTTTTTCGTATTTTATTCATGACTTGGTGTAACTGTACAACGGTGATTTTTTTTGGGGAGGAATGGCTAAAATCGCAAAAACATTGGTCTTTGTGTTTGGGATTTTATTCATGACTTCTTGGTGTAAGTGTACAACGGTGGATTCGAGCTACATTGACTTTACACGGTCGTAACTTCTTATTTGATTAGCTATAACAAGGAAAAGCTATACAATGATTTTTTTTTCTTACACCTTTAAGGGTAGACGTGTACAAATCGGGTTTTTTTAAAAACCGAAATCGGGTTTTTTCAAAACCGGTTTTTGTTTAGGTTTTAAAACCGGTTTTTTTTAAAAACCGGTTTCTTCGTTGAAAAGGTGTATTATATAAAACCGGTTTGTATCGGGTTTAAAACCGGGTTTTAAAAACCGGTTTATTTATTCGATTATTATAACCGGTTTTTTTAACCGATAAAAAAACCGGAAAAAAAAACCGGTAAAAAAACCGGAACAGAAGCTGCTGCTGCTGTTTTATTTTTTTTGCTGTTTTATTTTTTATTTTTTTTCACTACAAACAAACTTCAAACAATGGATTAAGAAACTTATAAACTTTAAACCTCCAAACCATTTCATTAACTACTAAAACATCCAACTTAAACAATAAAACCATCCAACTTAAAGTCTTAAACAAACTAAAAATTTAAACAAGTTAAAGTCTTAAACATAACTACTAAAAACTTAAACAACTTAAAGTCTTAAACATAAGCAAGCATATCTTCAATACATCAAGCGTCTCTTGAATACATCAAACTTCTCTTGAAAACATCTTTAATCTTCGCCCGAACCCGAGTTGTTTCGAAGGTATTCATCAAGTTCGGCTTCTTCGTTGGTCATTGGTTCAATCAAGGCCATATTCACCTCGTCCTCGTACAATTCGGCTTCGTACTCCAATTCTCCCTCAAGTGAGCGCTTATCTTGTACTCTTTCCGCCGCATCCAAGTAATCCTTTAAGCAAATAGACATCTCAACTGCCTTAGGAGTTAGCCTCGTTCTCCTTATCGATAAGACCCTGCCACTAGTAGAAAAAGCGGATTCCGAAGCTACCGTAGAAGCTTGGACACTTAGTAAATCTCGGGCCATGGCGGCTAGAATCGGAAATTGTTCTTCCTTTTCTTTCCACCAAGCCAACAAATCAAAGTTTTTAAATTGTTCGGGAGTGAGGTGTTGTAAAAAGTTTGTACCACTATATCTCCCGAGTTCGCTACTTGGTGTGTTAGTAGCTTCATCTTGTTCACTTACATTCCATAAATGACTATAAAAAGCGAAATCGGAATCACTTGAATTCTCGTCCAAAGTGTTTCTTAATGAATCATGAATTTGTGAGCTTGAACCATACTTTGATTGATAAAAAGCATACATGGAATTAAGATGAGTGCTAAATTTACTTTTCAAAACTTGGCTAAAACATGGGTCTTCGGCACAATTTAAACCCAACTCGTCCGCAATTTTATCAATCATAGAATTAACGCCCCTTATTTAAGCAAGGGTTTAAGGCGGCGGCACAAGAAAAAACCGGTGGTATCTCTCTAAAATATTTTTTAAGTTTTTCTTTCATTGGTGTTACCATATCCGAATACGGATGCCCATATATACTTATCTTGCTTAGTTTAGATGTCATTAAAAATATTTTGTGAATTGCTAAAGGACTTGTGGGATAATAAACACCGGATAAAGCGGTTGTCGACGTTTTAAAAACTTGTAGCATATCGGCTATACGCTCAATAGTTTCCCAACTCCTTGCATGGTAAGGGTTAACCTTACCACGACTCGACAAGATTTCATGAAAAGCCATTAAAGTTTCTTTTTGTGAAATCGCCTTTTCAAACATGTTACATGTAGAACTCCATCTTGTTGGGCAATCCCAATTCGGACCCAAACACGGTTTTTTCGCCTCCGCACAAAACTTTATATATTTAATATGTCTTTGTACGTTGCTAAAAATATCACGCAACATTCTTCTAAAACCCTCCTTTTGTGACTCAACAATTTTTAAACCGTCTTGAACCGCCAAATTTATGATGTGTGCAACACATCGACTATGAAAAAATGCACCTTCACAAATGGGTTTATATTTTAATTTTAATTGTGTTATTGCAACGGTATTGTTGGAGGCGTTATCAAAAGATATAGAAAATATTTTTTCCTCCAATTTATAAGTTTTAATAACGTTGTCAATAACCTTAAAAATATTTTGACCCGCGTGTGGATAATCAAAAAGTTGAAACGCAATTGTACGTTTCATCATTTGCCATGAATCGGGTTGAACCCAATGTGCGGTGACACAAATGTAAGAGTCGGGTACACCATGAGGTGTCGACCACACATCGCTAGTAAGGTTTACACCGGTTTGTAAATTTTCAAAAAAAGAAATTGTTTCATTTTTAGCTTTTTTCCACAATTTTAAACAATCCCTTCTAAGAGTTGCACGACTTACATGAGTGTATCGTGGTTGGAGAGTTCTTTGAACAAGGCGAGTATATCTTTGGTTGTCGAAGTGGTTGAAAGGAAGGCTTTCTTGAATGACAAAACATGCCATTTCCTCACGAACCGCATCAATGGAGTAAGCGAAGATCTCTCCTTCACTTGTCATTGCCGGTTGATCCTTCGAAGCTTGTGATTTCAAAACCTTGCAAAATGGCTTTGTGATGTGCGTTTTCAAAGAGGTGTTTGCTTCTGGCTTGTAGAACCCTTTACAATGTTTGCAACGAGCCTTTTTTTTCACCCGAAGCCATTTCACACATATCGTAGTGTTGCCAAACTTCTCGATTTCGCTTGGTAGGAACAACCCGAACCACCACATCGCTAGTTGAAGCACCAATGTGAGTCGAATCTTGTTGGCTAGAGGAAGTCATTTGAAAGTTTTTTTTTTTTTTTGGCTAATACTAACTAAATGGTTTTTTATGATTTTGGAGAGTATTAAGAGTGTATTAGAGTTGTGTAATCAACCCAAAACATCATAGGGTATTTATAGGAGTGAATGATGAAGGATTTGGCCCAAAAAAACAAAAAAAAAACGGTCAAAAAATAGCCCCTAACAGTAATATTACCGTTCTGCAGCTGCTGAATGGTTTCCAACGGTTAAAAACCGGTTAAACCGGTTTTTTTATGCTAAGCAACAACCGGTTTTTTGGATAAACCGGTTTTAAAACCGGTTTTTTGTCAGATTCGGTTTATTGATCGGTTTTAAAAAAAACGGTTTTTAAAAAAACCATTTCACTGCATATAATAACTGGTATAAAACCGGATGATCGGGCCGGGTTTAAAACCGGTTGTAAAAAAACCGGTTTCTGTTTTTTATTTCGGTTAAAAAAAAAAAAACCCGGCTTTTTTGTACACCTCTATTTAAGGGTGCGGGTCTTGTGGATATAAAGAAGTCATGAGATAAACGTTTACTAAAACAAAACCAAATATTTGTTAAAATTGGGTTTAATATATGGGTGGCAAAATAGGTAGGTTGGGTTGAGTTGGTTGTTGGGTCAAGATGAGTTTGGGCTAGCATGAGTTTAGGTCAAGATGGGTAGATTAAAAAAATGGGTTACGATGGATTGGGTCAGGATGAGTTTGGGTCTGGATGGTTTGGATTACGATAGGTTCACATCAAAATAGATTAAAATTACAAAAAAAATAACAATAAGAAAATTAAAAAAGTAAAAAAAAAACAAATTTAAAATTAAAAAAACAAAAATAAACATAAAAATAAAATTTTAAGGGATCCGGAATATTTCATTTCGAACCGGACCGGTTTGAGCCTATCGGGCCGGTTAACAACCCGGACCGTTTCAACCCGATCTTGCTCGTTATCGGACCGTTTTGACTTGACTTGACCCGTTAATGACCCGAACCGTTTTGACCCGTTATCGATCCGGACCGGGGCCGGTAACGACCCGGACTGTTTCGACCCGACCGGGCCCGGTAACGACCCAGACCGCTTCCACCTGACCCGTCCCGTAGCGACCCGGACTGTTTCGACCCGACTGGGCCCGTTAGCGACCCGGACCGTTTCGACCCGACCGGGCCCGGTAACGAACCAGACCGTTTCAACCTGACCCGTCCCGTAATGACGCGGAGTGTTTCGACCCGACCGGGCTCGTTAGCGACCCGGACCGTTTTAACCCGGCCGGGCCCGGTAACGACCCAGACCGCTTCCACCTGACCCGTCCCGTAGCGACCCGGACTGTTTTGACCCGACTGGGCCCGTTAGCGACCCGGACCGTTTCGACCCGACCGGGCCCGGTAACGACATAGACCGTTTCAACCTGACCCGTCCCGTAATGACCCGGAGTGTTTCAACCCGACCGGGCTCGTTAGCGACCCGGACCGTTTTAACCCGACCGGGCCCGGTAACGACCCAAACTGTTTCAACTTGACCCGTCCCGAAGCGACATAGGCCGTTTTGACCCGACCGGGCCCGGTAACGACCAAGAACGTTTCAACCTGACCCATCCCGTAGCGACCCGGACTGTTTCGACCCGACCGGGCCGTCAATGACCAAACCCTTTCGACCCGAACGGGCCGGTCAACAACCCAGACCGTTTGGACTCGATCAAGCCCGCTAATGACTCGAACCGTTTCAATGAGATCGGTCTCATTAACGACCCGTGTTGTTTCGACCTGGTCGTGCGTTAACGACCCGAATGGTTTTGAACCGACTGGGCTTATCAACAAATGAAAAAGATATAATTGTTTTGTTTTTAATGACATTGATTTCTATGAGGCATCAACGCTTTTGGTGTTGGGTGAGTTTTAATTAAGATTTGTATATGGTTATCTAAAAATACCCATGCTGACCCATTTGTTTTTTTTTTGACATAACTCCCTTGAAAATTATATTAAACCCATTTCAACTCACAAGGTCAAATTTTAAACCAAAAACAACCCAAACTCAAATAGATAGATTAAAATTGCTAGATCTAGTTTAATATAAAAAGAGTTTAACGTTGGGTTTAATGGACTAATACTTTTTGGGCTTAGAAATGAAAGGGTAGGCTCATAGGGGTTTACTAGAGGAAAATAAAAACTAAAGATGGGTTGATCAAAAGAACATGGTTTTCAACAAGGGAAACATCTAACTAACATACTTATTTCCAAATGAAAAAAAGCACCTATAATCTATAAATATATATAAAAAAATTGATGTTTGTTAGACGTAGCATTTAATGGTGGCCTCAACCCCTTGAATGTGTCATATAACATCATATGGATTTTATTTTTTTTTTGAGTTTTTTTAATAAATTAAAAATATTTTATACATTAAACCCTACTCTCTTCTTCTACTTCACTATTTCACAAACACAAACCCTAGCTCTCCCTCCCCCTTTCTCTTTTGCTTAACCGTTCTACACTTTGAATTTACATCCAAACTCTCATTCTTCCTCTTCAAAACATAATTCCTCTTTGTTTCTCGCTTCACATTATTCACAATTGAATTTCTAGAATCGTCAGATGATGCGCAAATCACATCAGCAAAACCGACGCAGTTTCCGGAGCCCTGAGACAAAACCGGAGTCTGTATAATAATAATAATAACAATAATAATAATAATAATAATAATGATAATAATAATAATAATTTAATTTCTTGCTTGATTATCTCCAAGGTTTTCGAGAGTTTCTAATAATCAAATCATCAATGGTGAATAATAACCCTGATTCTCTTTAAACCCTGTCCACACCCAAAACTAAAACCAAAAAAATTACCACCCATTGAATGTTTAGACAATGATGATGATGACAATGAAACACCTCTCAAACCCATCTTTTGTTTGAAAAGAAAATCTGCCATTAAAGAAGATTGCTTTATTCTTGATTTCAATCCAGGTGACGATTATAAACAATACACGATGATTCCTTCGATAATTCGATCTATAACAAAACAGATGCAAATAACTCAGATGAATCGATGGATGTTTTGGGAAAAGGTCGGAATAGATCCAACCGGCCGGAAGCCACATGTTATGGCCGGCGACGTCTTCTTCGTCGATAGCTCTATCTTCCTCTGTCTCTCTCTCTATGGCTTCTCTCTCCTCTGTCTCTCTCTCTACAACTCTTCTCTCTCCTCCTCTGTTTTCTCTCTCTTCTTTCTCTGTCGTTTCTCTCTCTACGTCTCCCTCTCTCCTCTCAGCTCTTTCTCTCTATAGTTCTATGGACAGTAGAAGTGTGTTGTGTGTGGGTTTTTAGAGAGAGAAG
This sequence comes from Ambrosia trifida, assembly GCA_028751855.1. Taxonomy (NCBI): domain Eukaryota; kingdom Viridiplantae; phylum Streptophyta; class Magnoliopsida; order Asterales; family Asteraceae; genus Ambrosia; species Ambrosia trifida. Next base: position 57,878,719 of record CM054125.1, on the reverse strand, counting down.
GAATGTGTAAGGTGAAATGAGGGGATACAGGTGAAATGAGGAAGGAAGAAGATAACGAGTGAAATGACAAATTTGCCCTTCACGTAAGGGGCATGTGTGTAAGATAACTGGGTTTTCTAACGGAAGTTAGCTTGAAGGACAGAGGGTGTAACAAATGAACAAACCCAAGGACATAATGAGTGAAAAATTTCCATAAAGGACATAACATGCAATTTCATGAATAATTAAAGGACATTTTGTGTAATTCTCTCTTTTGTTTATGTGGTATGTTTAATTGAGTCTTAGTTTCTTTTATCCCATTATTATAGGCCAATGAGTCATTCAATTTCTTTTCGTTATATACGTTTTGGAAAGCTTGAGGAAAAAAATTTGAGATTTTGTTTTGGTCTATACATATTGTTGTGTCAAAGGTGTTTGGTAAGCACTGGCGAAGCATAGTAAGGGCGGGGAGGGGCGACCGACCCCCCCCCCCCCCCCGGATTTTCGCGCAGAAGTTCCGATTATATAGTATTCGTATAGAAAATTTTGAAAATATAGGGTTTCGATCCCCCGAAACTAGTGACTTCCGACCCCCCGAACCTTCTGGTCAAGCTTCGCCCTAAGGCATAGTTTTAGAACAAGTATGTGTTTTCAATCATGGTCAAAGTTTAGGCAACTGAGTTAACCCAATCAATATAGTCAGCTTGGTCCAACTGTGTTTTTTTTTTAATCATCGTGAATCCCCTCAGGTATGTTCTTTCAACTCTTTATTACAAACCCATCACCATTATTGTCATTCATTCTTTCTTTTGCACACGAACAACCATTTTTCCCCATTATCAGGCTACATTAAGTTCTAATTGGTTGGTTTATAGTTTAGTTTTAGCTTTTAATTTGCTCATTTTGCTGAATCTGTTCCCTTATTAGTAGTGCCACATTAGTGTAACAAAGTAACTATTTTGGTGTTAGGATTGGGCTTTGTTCTATTTGTTCAAGGGAGATGTTAATCCTTGAAACCAATAGCTAAGTAGTGTTAATTATTAGGGAAAATTGCCAAAATAGCCTTTGACCGACGAGATTTGCGAATTTAGCGCCCTCAACCGTCTTACCCACACTTCCCGAAGCACCTCAGGCGACTTTAAGTTCAGATTTACTACGGGCCAATTAATTTCCGCCACGTCATCACCCACCCACTCTCTCTCCTTCTCTCCTCATTAATTACCTAGTCTCTTGTCCAACACTTGTAGCCTAGTTGGTTTAGGGCTTAAAGTTTCCTATGGGAAGCTTGAGTTCAATTCCCACTAGCTACATTTGAAGGACATTGGTGGATGGGAAATGAGGGATGACCCGGCCATTGGCTTGGGTTCGAGTCCTGATCCCGACCGGTTTTACCGACTATTTCACCGTCGTGCCTTCGGGCGGGTGAGTGTTCGGGTTTTCCCGGGAATTGGTGGCAATTGGTGGCCCGGGTACTCTCGAGTACCCGATTCGCCAAAAGGGTGCCCGAGAGTGCTCGGAATTGATTCGTTGGCTGTTCAAAAAAAAAAAAAATTACCTAGTCTCTCTCTCCCTTTCTCTCTCCTCTCTTGTCTTCCCAAAAAAGAAGTCGAACATTTGCAGACATGAAGACGAAGGCTGTTGTTCAGGTAAGAACATTTGCAGACATGGAGCTACTATGAGCAACCACCGGAGCTACTATGAGCGATGGCATCTCCGATAACGTCACAGGAAACGTCGGCCCGTCTTGGTTTTACGTCTGTTTTGATGATAAAAATGTATATATGGAAAGTTTGTATTTGGATTATTTTATGCTCACTCAACTATCATAAGTTCAAGCATGACAGATTTGTCACGGTATGTATTAAAAATTGTTTCTTTATTTGTCTTTTTGTGGTTCTTCATTATATGGATGAGTAAATACAAATTGTGATAATTAGTGACTGGCCATTGGTTGGTTTGTTAATTGGTTGATGTGTGTGTTTGTGTTTGGTGAACGGATCGGAGATGATGATGTCTGCTCAAATCAATGGGTTCTCTCACGGATCTTGTTTTTTTTTTTCCACCCACTTGGGAAGAGAGAGAGAGGCGGGAGAGAGAGAGGAGAAAGAAAGTGAGGAGAGAGGAGAGAGAGACTGAGGTAATTAATGAGAAGAGAAGGAGAAAAGAAGAGAAAGAGTGGGTGGGTGATGAGTTGACGGTAAATTATTGGTTGCAGTCTGAGACGCCTAGGGAACGTGGAACCGTCTCTGACGTGGCGGTAAATTATTGGTTGGATTGGGAGACGTCTCGGGAACTGGGAACCGTCTTTCCAAAGACGGCTGAAGGGGCTAGTCTCGCAAATCTACTCGGTCAAAGGCTATTCTTGCAATTTTCCCTAATTATTATGCATGTCCTTGGTTATACAAAAAATACTTTTAGTATGGAGTTAATAGCCATTTTCGTCCCTGAGGTTTGAGCCAGTTTGCCACTCCAGTACAAAAGTTTTTTTTTGCAATTCCTTCCCTGAGGTTTGAATTTTTTTGCCAAGTTCGTCCTTTTCACTAACCTAGTTAAAAAAGCTCGTTAATGTCAAGGGTAGTTTTGTCTTTTCCCACTTTAATGAAGGACAATATTGTCATTTGATACCCTATAATTATTTTACTTAAAAAACCCATCGGTTCCTCTACCCACCCCACCCCTCTCTCTCTCTCTCTCTCTCACACACACATACCACTCTCTGGTCTCTCTCTCTTTCTCTCTTCTTCTCCATTTTACTCTCTACATACATTCTAATTCTAATAATAATAACAATAACAACAATAATCACCATCATCTTTACTAATCCAAACAAAAATTCATATAACCCATTTCATCTTTTTCAAAACCCTACAAAACCCATAAATCTTTTCCCCTAATTCAATTACAAACCCCATGAGCCACCGCCCCATCCTCGTCACCTACCCAGCCACCACCTGAAAACCATAACACCACCACGATTTGATTAATATTATTATTATTGAATTCTAGCACCTCTCAGATGCAGCAAGGCCCGTCATCAGCACGTCAGACAACCAGATCCAAATCTAAATCCAAGGAGGTCGAACAACCAGCTTGGCTGGTTCAGATGAGCCGGTGGAGTTGTGACATCGGTCGGAGTGAAAGATGGATCTGAGTTGGAGAATGATTACAGTCGGCCGGCCTCCATGACACTGACCCTTACGGGCAGGAGTCAAGCGGCCTGTAGTGGTGCAGATCCCACTCGGCGAGACTTCTGTAGGGTCACAAGTTCGATCGGTGAATTCAGGTTTAAAGGGATTGCAAGATAACTGAATGAAATGCCAATATGCTGCTGCTTGAACTTCATTTAGTGCTTGGACTTTTGTTTTACTTTTTTTTTGTTCTTTGGTTTTGCTTCCACGAGAATGAGACTGTGATCTCATTTCTCAGTTTCTTTTTATTTTATTATTGTTATTATTATTATTGTTGTTGAAGAAGGGATAGAGAGCAGGAGAGAGAGAGAGATATAGGGTAGGGGTGGTGGGGTTGATTTTTTAGAAAAGAAAAAGAAAACTGCAGGTAAAAAGACAATCCTACCCTTGACCTTAACGTGCTTTTTTAACTGAGTTAGTGAAAAGGACGAATTTAGCAAAAAAATCCAAACCTCAGGGAAGGAATTGCAAAAAAAAAAAAAAAACTTTTGTACTGGAGTGGCAAATTGGCCCAAACCTCAGGGACGAAAATGGCTATTAACTCTTTAGTATGCCTTCCATTCATTAAAATATCTAAAAAAAAATACATGTATATGTGTAGTTTTTTTTGTTTTTTATTTTATTATTTTAAAAAAAATAACGAGCTGGCTCGTTTAAGCTCGAGCTCGAGCTTAGCCTGGCTCGGCTCGACTCGATTACACCCCTAAGGGGGGGGGGGTGTAACACCCCAACCGATGGCGGAAACATCGGGATGTCACGTATTGATGATTGTTCAGTAGTTCATGGTAAAAAATAAGTTCCAATAAATGATTTAAATAAATTACATACAATTGTTCTAAAAATTTGTACATCAAAATGAAAAAAAATACTAGCTACGCATCTTCAAGCATTAACTCAAATCTTCGAACAAGCTATAACCTGAAACATGTTAAGTTTGAAAAATATTTTGGGTCAACAAAAGTTGGTGAGAATTACATAGGTTTGAATATTGAATAAAAACTTGTACAATTCGAGTGTCATGACAAGTCTAGTCCATATGTGAAAACAATACTACCCGGTAAATCGTGTGCATAATCAAACCTTGTGACTAGAATATTGTGGTCCATCCCATACGCATATGGTTCACTCGTTTATGTTGCGATAACAATCACCCACGCTACCTATGTAGGAGGTAACGTATCCGGGTGGGGTTGTCAGTCCAATAGATCTATCATTGTGTATCGTTGGCTTGTACGGAGTTAATGATTATGCTAGAATAATTGTGCTTACCATAGTAATGTATAAGACATAATGCAACATAGAATAACACATAGACACTTATGATTGAATTGTAAATTGAATGTTGTAACATGTTTCACCCCAAAATAGTGAAATGGAAAAGGGGCTATGTAAAACTCACCTTAGGTGCTTAATGAGTTCGTGAGTTTTCTTGAGCGTGCAAACACTTACTAATACTGCCTTGGAAAACTCGAAACTAGCTAGAGGAGATAATGATGGATGAAAACTTTAGTATGTGGGAGATGGGATAATAATGTTTTTCTTTTTTTTTTATTGAATGTTATAAAGAGTTGAATGGTAGGCTATTGTATTTATAGTGTAGAAATTGGAGTTGTAATTAGGGACTACTTTGACTAGGCTAGAATTTAGGAACAACTTTGACTTGACTAGAAGACCATATTTACTAACACTTTGACTTGACTAGGAGACCATATTTACTAACACTTTGACTTGACTAAGAGACTACGTTTGACTTTTCAGGTTTGACTAAGGGACCTTGAAAGGGTTTAAGTTTAATTGGTTTTAATTAACATCACAAAACACCAAATGGTGTAGTGGTTTGTGTGGTGTGGTTAAGGTTTAGCCCGCCAGGGACTCGGGTTCGAATCTTGGCTCAACAAACATTTTTTTAACGTTTTTAAATCAGAATTTTTAATAAAATCCAATTTAATATTGATTATAAATCATTATTTAAACAAAAAAAATTAATAAAATGGATGGGAAAGATAATGTAAACATGAATCGGATGAATAAACGAGGGAGTTCTATATATATATATATATATATATAAATTGTGTGATGTTACAGTCTCCCCTACTTTTTGGAACTTCGTCTCGAAGTTTATTAAAAACACAGGGTTGAGTATGATTAGGTAGAAATTAAGTCAACTGGGGTTTGGAAAATTTGGGTTAAGGCACGACATGAATTTATAGGTAATAGAATAATCTGTTTCAAATAATTTGGATAAAAGGTTTGATATGTGTGAGTTTTAAGGGTTGGATTAGGTTCGTCTGAAATAGCAAGGAGAGTAAGAATCTAGCAAAACACTAAAATTAAGTGTTAGGAAAGAAATGCATGAGTTGATTGACTATAGAAAGACTAAATGAACTACCAGGTAACTAGAGTTTATAATTGATTATCTACCGAAAACCTTGATAGAATTCCACACTACCTTAACGTACCTGTAAATTCATGATTACGTTCCGGACCGCAATCACCAATTTACCTTACATTAGGGTTTTGTGTCCTTCTATGACTCTAAACACATATGTAAGTAATGCAAAATAACCTTGTGATTGAATCTTTGTATCAATGAGTCTAATAAATCTTTGTATCAAATTACATGTATGATGTATCCAAAAATGAGTCCAACTGTTGAGCAGGAAAAGACCTCTACCAGTCAGTGAGTAGGAACCTCTACCGATTGTTGAGCAGGTGCGATAGCCTCTACCAGTCGTTGAGCAGGTTATTAGAACCTCTACCGACTGTTGAGCAGGCATGATGACCTCTACCAATCGTTGAGCAGGTTGTTAGGTACTCTACTAACTGTTGAGCAAGTACTTCATCCTCTACCAGTTGTTTGATTAAGTGTAACAATTGTTTTTTATTTAACACATAAGTTGCAAGTTCGTAATATATACATGTAAGTAAGTCTGTAAATGCATCAAGTATAGCATGCGAGTTGTAATAGAGTTGTCCTAGACAAGATTAATGACTCTAGGTGTGTTTATAGCAAATAGTTTATATTCTATGCTTTCAAGTATCATGAATAATCAAATGTTCAAGTAGATAATCAAATCCTCATGTATAACTAAGAATCAAGTTTGATACAACGAACAATCAAGTTTTCAATAGTCTGATTATCATAGGGATCAAGTTCATGTTCCAGAAGGTGAAGAATATGAATTTAGTTCTTGAGAGGATGATGAAGAACTCAAAGCATCATCAAGGTTATGAAAGATAGTGAACGTGAAAATAGTTAATAAAGGGTTTATTTTATAGTAAGGAGATTATGTAGCAGTGTAAATCGTGGGGTTTGGATCAAAGGTTAGAATCTAGCGTATGAGAAAACATGATTGTGATAAATACCAAAAATTGTAAAAGTTCGAACAAGTTGAAAATAATTAGGTGGCAATGGAGATTAAATTTTGTTCATGAGGATGGAAAGATCTTATCATTTTTCTTTTTAAAACTGGTTTCTTATATAAAACAAAAGTTGCTAAATAGTGCAAACTAAGTGGCTTTAGATCAGAATATTTTAGTTTAGTCGAAGATTTTAAACACGACGTTAGGTTTTATAGATCAAGGTGACATTATATCAAAAATCCTTTGTTATGCTAATGAATAAACATTTGGATTTAGAAATTAAGTTTGAGGATATCTTATAACAAAAATATGTATTTTCCATGGTTTATAGGTGATGAAAATTTTGACAATATTAAGAAATCTTTAGTGTTGGGCTAGGGTCTACCCAGGTTATGAGGTTACAGTTTAGAAATATGTAACATGTTGAAAAATGAAATAATATGATTTGGGGAGGGTGTGGAAAATAATCAAACATGTGGCTAAGATGGTAAGATGAAATGTGATTGTGAAATCCATATATGATTAGGAAATGGATTGATTTAAGCTGTAAAATTTTGAGATTTTAGAGCTTAGTTTTAAGGAAAGCGAGTGTAATCATTTATTCATTAATTAAAACGAATAAACGAAAACGTTGACTTATCAAAGCTTCTAGATTCTAATAACATAGTGAAGACATGCTTTAGCCTATAAGTGAACACTCATCCCGAGAATTCCCAGGTAGGCATCCGAGTCCCTCGTCTGATTGGGATTTATGCGCAATGCCAGTCCTAGACAGAAAACTCAGAATACAGGCGTTCACCATTCCAGATTGCACGTGTAACACCCCAACCGATGGCGGAAACATCGGGATGTCACGTATTGATGATTGTTCAGTAGCTCATGGTAAATAATAAGTTTCAATAAATGATTTAAATAAATTACATACAATTGTTCTAAGAATTTGTACATCAAGATAAAAAAAAATACTAGCTACGCATCTTCAAGCATTAACTCTAATCTTCGAGCAAGCTATATAACCTGAAACATGTTAAGTTTGAAAATATTTTGGGTCAACAAAAGTTGGTGAGAATTACATAGGTTTTGATAATCGAATAAAACTTGTGCAATTCAAGTGTCATGGCAAGTCTAGTCCATATGTGAAAACATACTAGAAGTAAATCGAGTGCATAATCAACCCTTGTGACTGTTATAATGTGGTACATCCCATACGCTCATGGTTCACTCGAATATGTTATGCGATAACAAACACCCACGCTACCTTTGTAGGAGGCACGTATCCGGGTGGGATTGTCAGTCCAATAGATCTATCAATGTATACCGTCGGCTGATCAATGTTAATGATTATGCTAGAATTGTGCTTACCCTAGTCATGTTCAAGACATAATGCAACATAGAAAAACACATAGACACTTTGATGATTGAATTGCATATAGAATGTTGTAACATGTTTCACCCCAAAAACGGTGATAAATAGAAAAGGGGCTATGTAAAACTCACCTGAAATTCACTGTGTAAATACTAGCAAGTAGCAACAAGTCTGAACTTGGATTAATTGAACTCTTGTGTCCTATTACAAATAAGGACGTCTTAAATTCTAATGCAAATAAGCTTGTTTCGCATCTTAGTTGTAAAGATAGTTGATCCAACTACCTAGACTCGTATTGTAAACAATACGTGTCCTAATGAGTGTATGACTTAACGAACTGATAGGAACTTGGTTTTGTTTCTCGAAAATATATGTGTACGTATAGTTATTTGAAATAGAAACTTTAACATATTATTCAAGGTCGCGTCTTGAAGTTATTGTTAAAGATATATTTTGTATAACGAGATAATATTTACGTAGCTTGACTCGAATGTTACTTCGTCTCGTATCTTGGGTAGTATATATTTGTACTTATTAATAAATATAAATATTTCTGTTTTTGACGACGTACGATTTGAAATTAGAATTTATTTGTAAAAACATAATCTTGTCTACACATAATTATAAACTTGGAATGCCGATTCGTTTCTAATATTTTATAAAAATTTGGGCAGAGTCTCTGTTTTTGTAAGAAACCAGACGACGCAAGTCGTCCATTTTATCTCAATACTCAATAGTCAAATTTCGCAACACAAATAAAGATCTAACTAAACTTTTACACGTGACAAGTGATTAACTTTCTAAAGCAAAAAAAAAATGAAAGTAAAACATACGCTTTGACAAATAATACATATATTTATATAGTGCGCCATTTAGATAATTCTTGTAAAAAAAATATATATTGTCGTAGGTTAGTCATTACTCAACTCAACCAAACTTAACAATAATAATATTTATTTCCGTTATAAGCCGACTCAGTTCGCTTAAGTTAACAATAAAAATAGTTTCTGTTACAACTCGGTTCGGTTCGGTTCGCTTACACTTTTAGAATAAATATTTATACACGAAAATAATACACTGAAGTCGTGGCGTACGTTATACCTTCCCGATATTCATTCGCGAAACGAAAGTAATCTGCCCAGCTCTCGTGTTGACCAGCTTTGACTGAGTCGGTTCTTGACCAACGTTGACCGAAAGAAGCTGAGCATGAACCGAGTCTCAAACACCCGATCTACTCGAACCAGTTTGACCAAAGTTTGACCCGAGCAGAGAAATAGAAAACGAACAGACCTGACCTTCGCGGACTACTCGAACCCTCAACCCGAAAAAGAAGCAAAACAAACCAGAGCCAATACCTGACGTCACTGCTGCTTCATACCAAACATCACCAGCGCCATAGTCATCACAACCGAACTCCCACCAGACGCATCATAACCAAGCTGAACAGGAATCCATCCTCGATTATCGCACCAGATCAAGAAAGATAACCCTTTGTCGCTGCTCTATCTCGTCCCAGAGACCACCACTGTTCACGACGAAGACTCTTGATTGAGAAAGGGAATGGGGTAGATGGCGGATGTTTGTGCGGGTCTCTGGTTCCGCCGCTGTTTAGATGGAGAGGGAGGATGATGGTTGCCGGTGGCTCGGGTGATTGTGGTTGGTGATGGTGATGATGAATGATGGTGATGAAGACGAAGCAATAAGCTTCGCTGTGTGTTTAAATTGTTATCACAACTATATCTAGATCAGGAAATGGAGAAGGGTTGTTGATTTAGAGGGACAAGGTGGCAGATTGTTGTTGGTTTTGATGGTGATAGGGAAGGTGATGTTATCTAGAGAGGAAAAGGGCAGGAGGTTAAAGGAGGGTGGTTGATGGTTACGATGATGATGAGGAGGATGAAGCAAATCAGTTTTGCTTCTTGTTTCAATAATAAATAACCATAGCAAGAATTGAGGGTTCATTATCTCGGGTCAACCATAATTAAAGATTTCCAAAACTGAGTTTGGAAAGTCAATTATCTTGACTTTTGGTCAAGGCTGTAACGAAACTTTAAAGCAGGGAAGGGAAGAAGAGGGGTGGTTTGGGCCGGGTCTTTGTCTTGGGCCAAGCTTTAGGTTTAGGTGGAAGATTACCTCGTATACGAACCCGTTAAAATCGTGTCTCTCGTTACATCCTACTCGTATAGTCGTTTAAATATTAGAATCACGCATTTAATTTATATGAACAAACTAAAATCGAGTATTTGGACTATATATTCGTTATCTATTAATATAGACGTATATATAGACGTGTGAACATTTATAAGAATTAATAATAATAATAATAATAATAATCATTATTTATTGAAATAGCGAGGCGTTACAGCACGTGTTCGTTATTAGAATATAGAGCTTCAACGAGATTTATAAGGTATTTCAGGTTAGGATCTGAGAATTTTGTTCCAGTTATGGAGAGCAAACATCTTGTAGGGAATAAAGTAGGGATAAGAAGTAGGATAGAGGTAGAGAATAGAAACAAGTAGAGTTGCAAGTAAAAGGAGCAAGTACTGGTTATAATCCTATGGTTATAGACTAGATTATTTTTCTAATAACCTAATTCCCTATAACCATGGCTCTGATACCAATCTGTAACACCCCAACCGATGGCGGAAACATCGGGATGTCACGTATTGATGATTGTTCAGTAGCTCATGGTAAAAAATAAGTTCCAATAAATGATTTAAATAAATTACATACAATTGTTCTAAGAATTTGTACATCAAAATGAAAAAAAATACTAGCTACGCATCTTCAAGCATTAACTCAAATCTTCGAACAAGCTATAACCTGAAACATGTTAAGTTTGAAAAATATTTTGGGTCAACAAAAGTTGGTGAGAATTACATAGGTTTGAATATTGAATAAAAACTTGTACAATTTGAGTGTCATGGCAAGTCTAGTCCATATGTGAAAACAATACTACCCGGTAAATCGTGTGCATAATCAAACCTTGTGACTAGAATATTGTGGTCCATCCCATACGCATATGGTTCACTCGTTTATGTTGCGATAACAATCACCCACGCTACCTATGTAGGAGGTAACGTATCCGGGTGGAATTGTCAGTCCAATAGATCTATCATTGTGTATCGTTGGCTTGTACGGAGTTAATGATTATGCTAGAATAATTGTGCTTACCATAGTAATGTTTAAGACATAATGCAACATAGAATAACACATAGACACTTATGATTGAATTGTAAATTGAATGTTGTAACATGTTTCACCCCAAAATAGTGAAATGGAAAAGAGGCTATGTAAAACTCACCTTAGGTGCTTAATGAGTTCGTGAGTTTTCTTGAGCATGCAAACACTTAGTAATAATGCCTTGGAAAACTCGAAACTAGCTAGAGGAGATAATGATGGATGAAAACTTTAGTATGTGAGAGATGGGATAATAATGTTTTTTTTTTTTTTTATTGAATGTTATAAAGAGTTGAATGGTAGGCTATTGTATTTATAGTGTAGAAATTGGAGTTGTAATTAGGGACTACTTTGACTAGGCTAGAATTTAGGAACTTTGACTTGACTAGAAAACCATATTTACTAACACTTTGACTTAACTAGGAGACCATATTTTCTAACACTTTGACTTGACTAAGAGACTACGTTTGACTTTTCAGGTTTGACTAAGGGACCTTGAAAGGGTTTAAGTTTAATTGGTTTTAATTAACATCACAAAACACCAAATGGTGTAGTGGTTTGTGTGGTATGGTTAAGGTTTAGCCCGCCAGGGACTCAGGTTCGAATCCTGGCTCAGGCAAACATTTTTTTAACGTTTTTAAATCAGAATTTTTAATAAAATCCAATTTAATATTGATTATAAATCATTATTTAAACAAAAAAAATTAATAAAATGGATAGGAAAGATAATGTAAACATGAATCGGATGAATAAACGAGGGAGTTCTATATATATATAAAAAAATTGTGTGATGTTAAAGGGGGGGGGGGGGGGGGGTTGTTAAGCATTTGATAGCGTTTGCAATGAGATTATATCTACGAATCTAACACCTAATTTTTTTTTAGGGAAAATGGATTTAATTACTCCAAACTATCGCCTATTGGCGGATTATACTCCCAACTATCACTTTGGCCAATAGCACTCCCAACTTCCAACTTATTTTCTTCCATCACCCCCAAACTAGCGGAGGTCTAACCTGTTTAGTCTTCGTGGCCAAAATGTAAAAACCAAAACTTTGGAACATTTTTGAAACTTATTATTATTATTATTATTATTATTATTATTTAAAGTTTATAAACCCCCCCCCCCCCCTCTTCCTTCTTCCTCCTGCTAACAAACCCACCCCACCCTTTTCTCTCTCTAAACCACCACCACTACCACCACCACCCTTCACCTTCATCCACCACCACCACCCTTCACCGTCATCCACCACCACCCTTCACCGTTCACCGGAAACCACCACCACCCTTCTCCCGTCGAATCCGATGAGGTCAACAGTCCGTTTAAAACCAGTTCTCCACAAAAAATGGTTGCTAAAACAATCAGGTCTTGCACTAACGAGGATGTTGATTCTTTGTTGAACCCGATTGAGAATCATGCTAAATGGAAAACACTAAAGTCAATACCGCCTATAACCTCTTTGGATCTTAATCAAGAAAAAGAAAATTTGTATTTAGAACAAGAAGATATCCCTATCCCGATTAGTGAAGACCCTGGCTTTAAAGTTTTGGATATGAATCGATTATTATGGCTTTTAGGGTCGGTTTTTGATGAGGATTAAAAGCCCCATGATTCTGTTTATCATCTGTATCGTTTTCATCTTCAATTTGAAACGATTTGGGAATTAGGGTTCATAGACAACCAAGCAGTAGCAGCAACCGGAACTCTATTCCGGTGACCATCTCCGGCCGCCGCCGCCGTCATTTTCCTCTCCGGCGAACCATCCTTCCCTCCTTCTTCTTAATCTCATTTATATACCCGATTAACACCAACCCGATTCCTCTCTGTTCCGATTATCAATCCGGATAGCTGATTTAAAGCAAAAGGAGGTGGGTTGGTAGGGTTTTAGAGTGTAACGGTGGTCTGTGGTGATTGTTGTAGACAGTGGGTATTAACAATGTGGGTTATGGGTTTGGTTCGATTGGAAGGTAATAGAGGAGAGAAAGGTACCAGTTGTCAGAATAGAAGAGGAAGAGGAGGGGTTATCGGGGAGGTGAAGGACTTACCGGAGAGGATGGCGGCGTCGATACCGGTCACCGGAACGATGGCTTCTGGTCTGGAACTCTCGTTTACACACACAAGTGTGTGTGTGTGTGTGTGTTTGTGTCTTATTGTCCAGGCAAGAAGAAGAATGGAGTTTTTATAGGGGGTGGGTTGGGTATTTAAAATAAATAGTTTTAAAAAATGCCCCTTAAGTTTTGGTTTTTATATTTTGGCCACATAGAAGTTTTGGTTTTCACATTTTGGCTACGAAGACTAACCAGGTTAGACATCCGTTAGTTTGGGGGTGATGGAAGAAAATAAGTTGGAAGTTGGGAGTGCTATTGACCAAAGTGATAGTTGGGAGTATTATCCGCCAATAGGCGATAGTTGGGGGTATTAAAATCCATTGTTCTTTTTTTTTTTTTTTTATAAAACTTCACATCAATTATTTAGCACGAAAAGGGGCACTTTTTTTTTTTTTTTTTTTTTTACTTATGCGCAACATCACTAACTTAATACATAAGATAAACCTACGTAACATAAGTTTAGTGAATTATAAAATATCGTGACATGATAATTTTGATTCATAAATTCAATTGGTTTTGAATGCTGTTGCTTAGGAGAAGTGTGGTCGATCCTATATACCATTTTGTTCTCGATCATATTTAGAAACTTAAAATTACAAATCATAACATGAAATAAGTTACCGATATACTTTTATAAAATCATAATAGTGAATAGTCCCCAAATATATTCGTTCTTTAGCAACCAATTCCTTGAACTCCATGACATTTTATAAACATTCTTTTCCTTCTCAACTTTACTTTACTCTTGTAAAGTCATTCCACATCTCAAGCTTTCTATGGTCTATGTTAAGAGCCAGGCCCGTCTCTGAGAATGTTAAAAAAAAATTGGGCCCTCGGCAAGATAAAATTTAGGCCCTACTCGTCATATATTATAAACTCATCAACCACAAAGCGAATCGGGAACAATGTTATCCAAATGTAATTTTTTACTACCCTACATATATTCCACCACACCCCGTTCTCTTGACGATTTAAAAATAAAACTTTTATTAGGAATTTTTTTCATAAAAAATACTGACATTTAAAAACTAATATGATACGATGCTGTAACATTGAACTAACATGAATATTTAGAGAAACAAGAGTTTTTATATTTCTTACATATATACATTGAGAACTATTCATACATACATGCATTATACATAGTAAACATTTTTAAAGAAAGACAATTTGTTTCAGGTGATCTATTCAGGAGTTCATAGCAATTATATAAACAAACTAAAAAGATAAACAAAACAATAAACAGAGACATAGACAAGATCATAAGAATAAAATAGAAACATTTGCAGATCCCCAACCAAATGACCACCACAAACTACATTAATAAAATAAAATCCAAATAAAAGAAAAAGCAAACACCATTGTACATCCTAGATCTCTTTGTTTCCTTAATTTGATTCATTCACACCACCATCTGACGGGCCCTTCGGAGGCTCTAGGCCCGGCGCGATCGCCCGTCTTGCCCTTGCCCTGAGCCGGCCCTGTTAAGAGCATTCACAATAGAGCCTCCATATTATTGTGAGATGGGCCTCCATATTATATATAGTGTGTATAAGTGGTTGTGAGTAGAGGAGATAGGGAATATATAGAGAAGTTACTGTTCATCAGTAAATTTGATATGGAACTGTTCATCCTTCATAAATGTTTAATATTTTTTAAAGTGGTTGTGAGTAGATGAGAGAGAAAATGTAATGATAAAAATATAGAATAAATATTATTAAATAGAAAAAAGTGAAAAAAATAGTGTTTTTAAAGTAATTATGGAGAAAATATGGAGAAGCTACTGGGAATGCTCTAATCAAACAACATATAAAACATGTTTGTTTAATAAACTAGACGAGTGCAGTTCTAACATAATCCCTATTGTTACAACAATAAAGATTGTGTCAGGAGCAGGGCATTTGAAATTTGCGCTCACCGTATGGTACCCTAATTGGGCGTGCCATACCTTCCTTACAACAACATTTGACTAATCTTTTACATCTAATCTGGTCTACAACATTCCAAGTAATCTTAGAGCATGTTTGGCTCTCCTTATTTCCACCTCCTTATAACTTATAACTTTTTCAAAAAGTTAATAAGTTAAAAAAAGTGTTTGGCAAAAGGAAAATGACTTTTTGTTTTAACTTTTTGTTTGTCTATGATAAGTTGTTTTGAAAAAGTAAGGGAGGAGTGACTTTTTAAACCTCCTTATAACTTATTGATGGTTATTTACCTGCATGCCCTTTTTATATCCTTATACATACCCTCCTTATACCCTTTTTGGTCATTGTACCTAAATAAGTTAAACCAAACATTTTTTTTACAAAATAACTTATCAACTTATTGTATTTCCCCACCACATAAGCTAATCAAAACACTTTTTTAAAAACTCCTTTATAAAAAGTCATAAGTTAATAAGTCCTTTTAACCAAAAGTCCTTTTTAACTTAAATAAGTTTATCCAAACATGCCCTTAATACCTTTAAGATTTGTTTTCTGCACCAGTTTCACGATAATCACAACATGATGTTGATCACTCATATAATGAATTATCAAAATTTAGATAAATAGTCCAACAACAATTAGACTAAACATATGAATAGCTAACCGATCATATACTCAAAAGATTTCAAATGCATGACTATAACAACCCATATTTAAGAAAATCTAAAGTCATACAATGAATTAGATGTCCTTATGTGTCTGCGCGCACAAACACAAACTTTCTCTTTCATACACCTGATCAAGGCCGTTCCTGAATCCAGGTGCCCAGGCCGAGCTGCAAAAAATGGACCCCTTAGCCTTATGCCTTAATTAACGAATAAATAATGTAAAGTATTTTTAAGCTACGGTTAAAGTAATATCAAATTGATGGATCGACTTTTCACTCTTTATATTATTCAATATTTCGTTCTCCATAGCTATAATTGGCAATCCTCAAAGTCTTTTTATTTTTAAACTTAACTGGGCTAATAATATAATAGGTTTAAGTTTTTTTGCTTTGAAGTTATAGATTGTAACTTTAATATATACCGGTTTGGGTTGGACCGGGTCAGGAAATACTAATAATATAAAATTTTTGTTTCGGATAAGTGGATTGCCTTCTTATAACTTTATGTATGTCATTTGAAAAAAATACCACATTCTAATTAATGAAAAAAAATCTATATTATCTTATTAGGGAGGAGTGATGGCTAACATAGTCATTTTTATTTCTGTATAATTTAAGAAGCAACATGTACAACATATTTAAGTAACAAATTTAAGGTATTATGAGGATAGTTGTTACAATTAAAACACTTAGAGGGGTAATATAGACATTTCACCTACCTCATCCTTTACAATATCAACACACTTTTACGATATTACCCGGTTTTCCCATTCCTACCCTCACAAACATCATTGGCCTAATAATCGTTTTCGTTGTTTATAATTCAAGAAGACATGGAGTTCTTCATCATTTTCCTCCACCATTAAACTGTCTTTAATGACATAGCCAGTTAGTATTTGAATAGGTTGTTATTCAATCTCATCGCCGATTCACTGTCATCTCCCCGTTATCCCCTATTTATACCATAGGCGTTCACTCATTCCTTCTCATTCTCATAGACCAAGAGTAAATTGAAAAGGGTATGATTTGGTAGAGAGGAAGTAACCAGGTATAAATGGTTTATATATCACTAGTTTTTATCCCGGGAGCGTCCCGGGTTGAAATATCTAATATAAAATAATAAAATATATTATTATTATTATTATTATTATTATTATTATTATTATTATTATTTTAAACAAATCTCTGCCATAAGTTATCATATTCAAATATAAAACAAAAAGAATCTTTGTGTCGGGGTATAAACCTAGAGCCATTACAAATGAATTCGGAAGTTTGTAATCGATCATTCTAAAAAGAACTAACATGAAATAAGAAAAAAAAAGTTAATTATTGAAATATCGAACGCATTAGTCTAAGGGTTATGTGATGCGTTAAAAAATTTATGGGTATATGATCGGGTATGTAGTTCGGGTATTTGGGTATGTTGTTTCGGGTAATCGGGTCGGGTATCACCTAATCCTAGACCCGACCCAAACCCACAATTTTTTTTAAACTAATCCCAAACTCGACACAATACCTGTCGGGTTACAAAAAATAATCATTTTTTTCTCCGATTTTTATATAGCACTATGGTACTCGTTGGAAAGATAATAAAACGCTCGTTAATTTGGTGTAATTTTTTTCTTTAAAAAATCTCGTATATAAAAGATATTAACGTTTAAAAGTTATGGGAGGAAAGACGAGAGATAAAATAATAAAGGTTTAATATTTATATTTAGTAGATTAGGTATTTAATAGATTAGGTTAAAGATTATAATAGATTAGGTTAAATCATATCTATTTCTTTTTTTTAATTGGTTTAGAGTTGCCACATCACATCCTATGTGGCATCTCTCAAAGGAGAGATTGCATAAGAGTATGACATGTAAGATTAATCTCTTTGTAATATATATATATATATATATATATATATATATATATATATATATATATATATATATATATATAAACAAATGGTCATTAAATGAAACAATTGGTATCGTAAATGTCATCGGTTACGGATGGGAGGCAAGCGACGAAATTCAGTTTCAATTACCATGACACGAGAATAAAAAAAAAGTTATGTGTAGTTGTTTAGTCCGTCACCACCTAATTAATTTTAAATTTCATTTAGTTACCATTTTCTTTCACCACTTAATTATAATTTTTATTTAGTTACTATTATCTATATATTAATTTATAACACTATTCGTTTTAATTATTTGTATGACTTCATTAATAATATTTTATAATACGTCACAACTCATTACTTTTAATTTTTTTGAACGATCCATTTTAACACGTAAACTTGTTGGTAGTTGATGGACTTTTGGGGCCGGCTACTTTGGTTGTTCAGGAAGTTTAAGACATCGGTTGTTAACTTGACCGGGTGCATGGTCGCATTAGGAAGGCTTAAAACGTTCTCACTCATGCAGTTGCGGATCTCTAATTTTCCGGTTGAGGCAGAATCACCAATGAGAAGATCTTTGACTTCATAATTATAAATGTCCACCATTTGCACAAAGAGTTAATATCTCACATTATCTTTTCTTGGGTTTATAGATCAAATAGATCATTTAGGGCCAAATAATTGATACCCAATTCTTTTCTTGATGCACCAAAAAGGCCACTCTATCAAAATAAATAAAGATGTATCATCCAAATATAAGTACAATCATAAAGTTATATTGCAAAATAAGTATCATCTCACAATTATATGTATTTCCCGGACTCATCCGCCGTCATGTAAAAAATCATGTTGTGACCATCCTTCACTGATATTATAGGCGGTTAAGTGTCTACAAATACCTCCTCTAATAGAAGTGCATTTTGTTAGTTAACAAACTTCTTTCAGCTTGTAATAACATCATAAAGTGGTAAATTATATATAAGTTTCTAATGAATCATCTTGAGTGGCATTTGGACCAAAGACACGGTTGAACTGGAGCATCTTTTTTCTATCTTGATTCAATTTTGAAGGATCCATAACCACTAAAGATCCATCTTCTCCGATATAATCGATCAATTTTTGTGTCGGATCAGACGCAGATCAAATTTTGCAGTATACTTGAATAATTTTTGAAATATGTAAAAACTAATTAAATTTTTCTCCATTTTGATCACATTAACCAACAAGATAAGATGTTACCTTTTAGATCCCATACCATATGGTATAAAATCATGTTTTCTTGAACAACCTTATGATATCCTTGGGCAGCAGTAGATAACTACTCTAGTTGGCTCTCTGAAAACCTATATACAAAAATTAATATATTAACAATTATTTATTGCTTAGTACATACCCATATATTTTAGATAATTTTGCAGTTGCGACGAGAAGTCTCTGAATTCTCTTTCATTTGACAACAATTTGTTTAAGTTCCGCAACATATAGACATAATTAATTGACAATGAGACAGTTGCTTAATAGTTAGCCGTAGCTTTTTTATCTTGTACTTGAATCGCCTATTACAAACATATCAGAAATATAAATGTCACGTGAACATATCTAAACAAACGGTTAAAGATTTGTAATGTAGACGAATGACAAATCATATATTAGTAATCACATATTGTAATGTATACACTACCTTTTGGATTGGAACTTGATGTCGATGTATATGAAAATGGTCCTTTTTTGTTGTTTTGAGAAAGGGGTGAGGGGAAGCAACTTGTTGATATTCTGGGATTAAATGTTATGGCCAAGTAAAATTGCCTATATGGAATGGAATAGAATTTGTTGAATAAAACACAATCAATGAATAATTGATTAGGGAGCTCTTCATATGGCCTAAGAGGGAAAGTGAAGGGAGTTAGGGGTACTATAGGAATGATATTTTAGCTTTTAACTAAAAACAAAAGATAAAATTACTCTACTAACCCTCTAAGTGTCTTAATTGTCCCCAATATCCCTATAATACCCTTATGAAATAAGCTTTATTCTCTTATACTTGTTGCATTAAAAATTGTACCCATGTCAAAATTCCAATATGGTACATCACTCTTCCTTTATAATGTATTATAGATATGAAGGCCCCTCTCACAATAATATAGAGGCTCTACTGTGAATGCTCTTAGAAAAGCAATGGAGCAAATTGTATTTATGTTAGCATTGCGAGAGATTGTAGAAGCTAAAAATGTTGGTGACAATAATACCGTTGCTAAGGTGTGCTTTTACTTTAAACTAGGGAAAATGGATTTAAATACTCCCAACTATCGTCTGTTGGCGGATATCACTCCCAACTTTCACTTTGGCCAATAACACTCCCAATTTTCAACTTAGTTTGTTCCATCACCCCCAAACTAACGAAGATCTAACCTGGTTAGTTTTCGTGGCCAAAATGTAAAAACCTAAACTTTGGGATATTTTTGAAACATTTTATTATTATTATTATTATTAAAAAACTATTATTATAATAATGTATTAAAATTATTATTAAAAAATTATTATTTTTTTAAATTTTATAAACACCCCCCCTCATCTTCCACAACCACTTCTCCTTGACACACGTATATTATTAACATTCAATGATTCAGCTACCAAACCAAATCAAATCAAAGGCTTCTATTGTTTACATAATAATAATAATAATAATAATAATAATAATAATAATAATAATAATAATAATAATAATAATAATAATAATAAACTCATGGCTTAGATTTTTCATTCGACAGTCGGTTGCGGCTGTGGAGCCGTCGGTGGACTGCCGGAAGAAAGAGATAAGGGTTTGATTGGTGGATTTCGTTTGATTGGGTTAGATAGGGTTGGAAGCAGATCCGAGTCGGTGGTTATGAAACTCACCTTATTCCTTCCACCGACACTTCCATTTCTCATATTCAAACTAATTTCACCACTGTTGAATTCCTACATGGTAATAATATAATAATATTAACTTAAACACCTCTTTTGCCACTTGTATTGCCACCCTTAGATATGAGGGACAGTTTTGTCAAGCCACCGACGTCATCGGTGTGTTGTTTTAGATCTGCTGTGTTGGGGTGACGGGTGGAGATGGTGATTATGGGGGTGATGGGGAAACGATGGTTGTTGGGGGTGACTGCTGGAGGCGGTGGTTATAGGGGATGACAGTGGAGGCGGTGGTTGTTGGGGATGGCGGTGGAGGTCTGTCACATCACAAGAAGAAGAAGAAGAAAGAGGGGGCGGTGGTTGATGACGGTGAAGGGTGGTGGTGGATGAAGGTGAAGGGTGGTGGTAGTGGTGGTGGTTTAGAGAGAGAAAAGGGTGGGGGTGGGTTTGTTAGCAGGAGGAAGAAGGAAGGGGGGGGGGGGGGTGTTTATAAACTTTAAATAATAATAATAATAATAATAATAATAATAATAATAATATAAAGTTTCAAAAATGCCCCTTAAGTTTTAGTTTTTACATTTTGGCTACACAGAAGTTTTGATTTTTACATTTTGGCCACGAAAACTAACCAGGTTAGACCTCAGTTAGTTTGGGAGTGATAAAAGTAAACAAGTTGAAAGTTTGGAGTGCTAATGGCCAGAGTGATAGTTGGGAGTATTATCCGCCAATAGGCGATAGTTGGGAGTATTAAAATCCATTTTCCCTTTAAACTATATATATCTGTGATTTCAATTTACTGGTCCATTTACACCAAACGGGTCAAAATAGCAAGCTCTAATTTAAATACTTTATAAAAGAGAAAAAAAAGGATTGGTTTACTCATACTTGCATATCGTGAACTTTATAAGAAAGAACATGAAGATGTTATTGAGATGTTTACAAAAGTCAAAAATACTTTAGGTGCATAACAAGATGACATGATAAGTGAAGTGAGGTATTATATTACAAATGATTAGGTACTTCTTGGTGTAAGTACCAATGTGTACAATCTTCAAAAAGGGGGCAAGTTTTTTCATGCTTTTACCGACTCAAAATAGGTGTTTCATGGTATGACTTGGGTTTGGTCGACACCCAAGCACGTTATTGGCAGTATTTCTAACTTACATATATTTTTTTGTGTTCGACCTTCACGACCCGTTTAGATAAACATAGCCTAAATAAACCCATCATAAGTGAATTGGTAGAAACTGCTTCTCCACCTATTTCATACTCAAAGCATTGTTTTTTATTTTTTTATTTTTTTTGCAGGTCTCATAGACCACTGACAAACTTGCTCAAGCTGGTATCAAGATAAGGGTTCCAATCAATGATACCTTTGTCCGTTTTTCATTTGTTAACTTTAGGTAGACAGTATCATATTTTCCAGATTCGTATTCGATGTTGATCAAGTCTTTTTTAGATCTTCAAATTGGTTTTACGTTAGTTCTCATACTATAGTACATGGTTACGACACTTCCTTACAAATATGAATAAAGCTTCTTTATTTTATTTATTTATTTTCTTTTAAAGTTAATATGACTCCTTTTAACCTAAAAGTCAAACATGATTTTTTTTTTATAGATTTGCATGTAGTCTACTTGAAAAAGAAATGGTGCAAATTGTAATAACTTTAGCATTGGCAAAGATTGTAGCTACTGTAAAAGCCGGTGACAAAAATAGCATTGTTGACCTATGGTTTTACTTTAACGTGTATATCTATCTATACATATAATAAACCAAAACAATTTTAATGACATGACATTTAAAGACGGTATTCTCTTCATTGAGTGTGCCATGTGTCATCCCATATGGCAAGGGCTTTATTTTAGGAAAATAATAATTTAAAATCTAAATACAAAATTAGATTTTTATCTCTAATGTTTTCTCCCATAACTTTTAAACGTTAATATCTTTTATATACGAGATTTTTTAAAGAAAAAAATTACACCAAATTAACAAGCGTTTTATTATCTTTCCAACGGGTACCATAGTGCTATATAAAAAACGGAGAAAAAAACGACTATTTTTTTGTGTGGTTTTGTTCATACAGGAAAATAACACAAAGTGTTCAGGTTATTCATTAATCATTATGTTCAAACCAGTAAATATGATTTTTATTTACAACATGTGTTAGTATTAGAGTTGTACATTGTTTCAGGTTAGGTTTTAATATTAGAGTTATACAGTGTTTAAGGTTATGCACTAACATTGAAGATACATTGTTAATTGTTTTAGGTTAAGTGCTACCCGAAGCTTTCCTGCATGTAACTGTAAAACGCATCAGTCTATTTCAGGTGTTGATATTTCAAATTAGATTTCTAACCCGGGACGCTCCCGGGATATATTAGTTTAAAAAAAAATTGTGGGTTTGGGTCGGGCCTGGGATTAGGTGATACCCGACTCAATTAACCTTTTTTTTATATTAGAATATGATAACTTATGACAGAGATTTGTTTAAAATAATAATAATAATAATAATAATAATAATAATAATAATAATATTCATTAATCATATATTGACAAGTCATTAATTATGTTGTCATATTAGATATTTCAACCCAGGACGCTCTCCAACAGATAATTGCTATGTTTTCTTTTTCTACCATATTCTGAAATAGCTCAAATCTTATTGTATGTAATTAAAGACCTTTGACTGAATGTATTGGTGCTAAACAATCTTTGTCCCCTTGATGTGCTTGGGATCTTAATATTCTGTTTTAGGTGTTGATGTTGTAAGGTGAAATGGATCTTTTGGTATATTTTTTTTAAAAGTATCTAATGTAAGTTGATACATAGATGCCATTTTTATAGTTTAGATACTTCTAATTTTATTCACTTACTTAGATTTCTCAACCCGGGACGCTCCCGGGGTATAAGCTAGTATATATATATATATATATATATATATATCTACTATAATATATAAATAAAACTATTTGTGGGACACTTGGCACTCTCTCAGAGCTACTCATTCTGTTTTCCCGCCTACTTTCTTTACAAGTTTCTTTTTTTTTGTTTTCCTAATTTTTCTCACAAACCCTAACAAAAAAAATTGATCCTCCCTCCTACTAAACCTTTTTATCTCTTCATTATTCCCGAGATCTTCCATTTGACTCTCTTGCTATTTCTCTTTGCCATTCAAATGCTAGCAAACCCTAACTCTACGGTCTTTATCACCGTTCTAATTCTAAGAAATCCATCACTACTAATCATTCTTTCCCTTTTCAAATCTGATATGAAATCATATATTTCTAAGAATATGTAATTTCAATAATTACATTTGTCACTCTTTTGATAATTTTATGGTTTTTGTTGTTCAACCCGTGTAATACACGGGATTCTAACCTACTATATATATATAAATGAAACCATTTGTGGGACACTTGGCATACTCTTAGGGCTTCTCACTCTATTTTCCCGCCCACTTCCTTTGCACGCTACTTTTTTTATCTTTTCCTATTTTTTCTCATAAACCCTAATAAAAAAACTTATCTTCCCTCTCACATCGCAAATCATTTGTGATTAAGAATAGGGCTTCAATTCCTCACCGCTCTACTCTCTTCCTGTCAACTCTCCAAATTATCTAACATCTCTCCTTCTTTTTAATTTCTTTTATGATTAAATAGATTCATTCATTCTTTCTACCCTTTCTCCATTATCCTCTCAATTTCAAGATAAAATATCTGATGAAGGATGATAAGTATAAAATAAAAAAGCCAAAAGCGATGAAGGTTCAGAAAATGCCTGAAAAGAGTTGGATGCGAAGAAACCGAGATGTGTTGCAGGTTCCGAAGATCCCTGTTGAAGCCTCTTCCATAAAGCATAGATTGAGATCTAATTTTGTAAACTAGATCAAATTGATGGTTGCTTTTGATAGAAGATGGATACGGATATAGAAATGTGTGGTTAAAAATGTTGAAGGAACTCAAAATCTCCCACAATTAATTGTTGCTTTTTGAGTCCCCGTTCCATTGATTTTTTTGTCATCCTTTTTCAGGTCTTTTTTCACTTGGGTTTAATCAAGGTGATTTTATACTTTATATTATCGAATCATGCCTTTCTCTTACGTTATTTTGACCCTTTTCATCGTAAGCAATCATGTTTTTATGGATTAGGGTTTGATTGTCTTCTTCTCACTATGGTCACATTCAAGGTTAGTATACGTTTTGTATTCCATTTTTTTTGTTATATGAGTTCTCAATATTCATCTTCCCTATTAACTGGTTTTTTTATGGAGATGGAAGTTACTTTAGGGGTAAAGTTTCATCAAAATTTGTTTTTCTAATGACAAATATTAATTTTTAGTTCATTCTTGATGGAGAAGCCATGGAAGAAGTCAGATCATAGACGGAGTCTACCGATCTCGATATTTCCACTTTCATCGTTTTAGTAATTGTTTTTTCACTATACTCGGATAAATAAATTTGCCCTAATTTTACAAAAAAAAAAAATGTTCAGAAAATTAGTAAAATAGTTTGATAGGTGTGTATAGATTTGACCTCACTTAGATTGTTGTCATATTTCTTATTGGATTGATTTATTCTGTATGGATTAATATTACCTAAAGATATGTTTTATCTACCTTAAAGTCATTTAGATTGTTTGCAATATTTCATAATAATGGCTTTATTTATTCTATATGGGTTAATATAAAGATATGGTTTTTCATATGTGTTTAAGCTATTGATTGCATGTTTGGTTGTGTAAAATGCAGGAATAAGAAGATATTCTTTGTTGCTATTGATCAAACCCAACTACTCTCGGATCAAGACCATTTTGGTATTGTGCTTCATAATGTAAATCAAGCCTATTCTTTTATATTGTCCATCATATGGCATTTGACCATATGTTGGAGTTTATATTTTAAATATCAGTACTAAAATTTGTTAACATTTTTCTGTAGTTGCTAGGGAAGGAAAGGGGCAAATTCTTGAGGTTAATCTTTGTAGATATTTACATAGTCACTGATTGTACATATGATTTTTTAGTCAAAGGCAAGTGCCATAATCACATATTCTGTTTGAACCCTATAATAAATGGTTCTGTGTTGAAGATTGCGGTTCATATGTTGTTTAGGCTACACCATGAAAACTAGATGGTTTTTATTTTATTGAAGATGTTTCATAATTATGCAATTTATATGTTTTGTCTTTTCCAAGCGTTCATTGCCTAAAAGGTCAAATTTAAGTTTTTTGGTTACATGTATATTATGCTTTATATTTGTTTTCACATATTTCTTTATATATTGACTTATTGTATTTACTTAGTGTTTGAATTTGAAAGCAATTTGGGTTTTATGGTTGCTGTTTGGAATGGTTAGGACTTATATATATTAACTATCATTTTGATAAGTTTTTTACAATAGATTTCAGGTTGGAACTTGTGTAGTTTCAGTGAGAGAAAAAAAAAGATAGGATACATCTGCTATGCTTGCATATATTTTTTTGTGTGCACTAAAACCTCTGTTATATTGTGTGTAAGAGAGAAAGAGATTTAAGGCTTATATGAGGCTTGCATTAGAGCTATGATGTTAGTTGAAGAACCAGTCAATCAGGTATGCTTAATTTTAACTATTTTACCCTTTTTTATTTTTCTTTGGGTATTTGATGTGTTCTAGAATAAATTGGTTGCTGCTCGCTTCTTGGATTATTAAAACATATTAGTGCTTTAGGCTATAAAACACAAACATTGAAGTTGTTAGGGGTGATGGGGCCTTTTGTATTATCTTAATATGGAAAGTTTATGCCAATGTATGATGAATGGGCTCACCTCTTCTTCCTTACAATCTAATCGCTTAAATGGTGTTAGATTATTAGTTAAAATCTGACATCAAGTTGTGAGAGCAAAAAAGAAGACACTGAAAAAGTGTATGCCTTTAAGATATGGATACATTATTAAAAAAAACTGACTGCTTAAATAAAATAATTTAGAAGGTTATATGCATTACAAAATGTCGGCGAGTTTCGACCCGCTTGACCCATCTGAGTCACTTAAGTTTTGTCTAATATGTTTACCGATCCTTTAAAGATATTGCATGACTGTCTATATTGAGTTAATTTTTTGCTTGGATGACAATTGATAAGGAGGTTCTTATGGTTAACTTGATCACAACCCAGTTGTAGGTTGCTTCTGAAGCTTGAAATATAATGGTAGTCTTTTTTATTTGAAATACCAATTGTCTGATTTATTGTTTCTTATTAGTCATATGATTAATTAAAATGGTAATTGTTTTATGATTAATTTTGTTAGTTTTTTAATTAGTTGACTTATGCTTATTAATGTTCTCGCTCATTTTGGAGATGCAATTTTTCATTCATATACCAAACACATAGTACAAACAACAGTAACACCTCCAATTGTTTGGATGTGACTAATATTTTGTGAAGTTGAATTTTACACACAGATGTATCAATTTCATCCGTTCTTAGGGTTGGAGGGGTGCCACCCGTGTTTCATTTGGGTACCCACTACTCGTCAAGGGGTGGCACCCCGTCCTATTTGGGTTCCCAAAATCAGGTGGTGGGTTGGGGTAGTAGAAACCGAGTATGGTATGAAAGAGATAGGGAGAGAATAGTGTAAAAAGTGAGGTCCATAGTTGAGGGTAGTGCTGCCTCCAAATAGGTATTTTGGGGTAGTAAATTAGGGTACTGATGTGGCAGCGCATGGTTGGAGGTAACAAGTTTTGTGTGTACAGTGCAATAATGTTATAAATTATATTGAATAATTGATGAATGCTTCTATGACATATATGGAATTACCTCAATTAAAGACTTCAATTTTGTAATTTTTTTTTGCACAATATAGAATAATATAATTTAATTATTGATTTGTCTGTTTTGTTAGCAAGCCTATGGTAAACTCAAAGGTATGCATTTTCATGATTTCAGATTTTCCGGTATGCAGTTTCCTGATATTATATTTTTCCTTTAGTCTAACAAAGTTATGTTGGTTGCTTTAGGATGCTTCGATTTGAATGAGATGAGACCAGGTTGCTATAAGAGTATAAGACTCATCTTCGGCATATATATGTAATTCTTTTGCAGTCATATCTAATTCCTTTATGAAATATTGTTGTAACTTTTATAGTGGATTATTATATGTACGAATATGTAATCCCAATCATTTAAACATGTTACATTTTTATTTTACTTATAGCTTTTTTATTCAACCCGTGTACTACACGGGTTCTAACCTAGTATATATATATATATATATATATATATATATATATATAGGGGAAAGTTAATTAGAGAACACCTATATTTCGTGCGAACCGCGAGAACGGCATCTAAAACCATTCAAATTCAAAATTTCTTTTTGCATTTATCTTTATTACTAAAATACAATCCCAAAAACACAATTTACGCGTAAAAATTCAAACGTATACGGAAATAAATTGTTTTTACACATGTGTAAATTTACTGTTTATACATGTGTAGACTGTTTCATTTACACATGTGTAAAAAGTTAATTTGAAAGTGTTTTTGCAAGAAAAGATGAATTATTTGGAAAGAAAATTCATTTATTAATGTTGTATTTTATAATGAGGTTTGTATTAAAAAAATTTGATTTTGATTGATTTTTTTACTTGTTCTCACGGTTCTCACAATATTTAGCGTTCTCAAGATAACCCTCCCCTATATATATATATATATATATATATATATATATATATATATATATATATATATATATATATAGAGCAAAGATCCGGTACAAATAGCTTTTTTGGTAAGAACTGTGAAAATCAAAGGAGGGTATTTTTTTTTTCAAATTTTTTTTCCCATATTGTTAAACAAGTATTATAGTATTGAACTCAAAAAAAAAAAAAAATTGGTGTAGAGTAATTACGTGTAGAGTAATTACATAATTACTCTAGTGTAAACTAATGTATTTACCTTAATAACGTAATTACACTAAATTTTTTTTTTTTAAAATTTTTTTTTTGTATTATTCATCTAGAAAGAATGTTTAAGCACATGGGAAAAAAAATTCTAAAAAAAATAATTTTTTTACCCCCTTTGATTCTCACAGTTCTTACAAAAAAACTATATGTATTTGATCTTTACTCTATATATATATATATATATATATCTTATATCTATAATCTATAAAATATAATAAAACAAAATAAATTTCTCCACGTGGCAAGATCTAAAGCCACTAGAGTTATCAAATGCCGCCCAAATTTTTTTAACACCTGTCTCCTTCTCACAGACCTAAGACCCGGCCCCTTCAACTATTCTATACCTGTGCATTTGCCTATTCACATTCTAAAAACCCTACCTCGTAATCTGAAGGGATAAACCAACAATGGGTATGTTTAAATCTCAATCTTTAATGTTGTAAACCTATATCCTTTGATGATTCCTCTGTACGTAGTCTATGTTTATTCTTATCATCATTCATATATGTTCATATTCTAGGGCTTTTTGACCAATCGACAATCACTAAATCAGTTTGTTATGTTCAGCTAAAATCCAGAACCTCGAATTGTGATTGATGTTTTTCATGTATGTTGATCTTCAATGTTTCAACTCTTTTAAATATCGAATCATGTTTGATGTTGTTGAATCCTGTTTGATGTTATCTGTCATATATGTTCATCTCTTAATTTATTTTTCAGTTTATTTCTTCTAAAATCATTTATCGTGTTTGAGATTTTGTGTAATACTGATTTATCATTCACATATATGTTCATCTTTTAAGGTTTAAAAAATCCACTTTCAAGATATTGTTAAAACCTTTTTAACTTTTTTTTTTCTAAAAGCCCTAAATCTGATTCATTGTTATACAGTTAGGAATTTCTAACATATACTTTGCGATTTAGAGTATGCATGACTCATTCATATTTTGCTTTTATATTTAGTGTCAAGAAAACCTAATTATGTATGTTATACAAGAACGCTAATAAGTATCGAGTGTGTCGATAAAACATTGAACTACAGGTGCTTGATTATTTATATAACTATCATTAAATACTTGAAATTAAACATTTGGCGCATTTGGTTGCGCATATTTTGTTAACTCGCGGCTTTTTATGCTTCTCAGTTTGTTGCATATAACCATTTGAGGTTAATTGTGGAAATCACTATGTCACATCCGCATGAATTTAAGAAAGAGTTGCCATGGTTCTTGACATATGTACCACTTTGTGTTCATCTTGCTGTACTCGACATTCTTGGGGTAATATGCTAAACCATCTTTATATGCAAGTCATATAGGTTAGCATGAATTACAAGTTTTGTCCTTTAGGTTTGTACCAGATTGCAAGGCATGTCCTTTAACTTTAAAATTGATTGGTTTTGTCCTTTATTTTTTAAAATCTTGCACGTTATGTCCTTTATAGCTAACTTGGTTAGTTTTCTCTGTTAAGTTTGGTCATGTAACCTGCACGTGAGGGTATTTCAGTAAAATTCTCTTATCTTCTTCCCCAATTTATAGATCATAAACCATAACCCTACCACCCATTTCAATTAACCCAATGACTGAAAAGCATCCCATTCCTTATCCATCTACTTCAAAGTTCAAACCTATATACGTATACGTGACATATATAATCGGCAATACTAGTATATGACGGGTGTCAAAATTATGTGGTGGTGGGGGTGTTTAATAAATAAGACGACCAAAACCAAAATGAAATTTGGTTGTTAAGTTTGATCGAAAAGTTAAAAGCTTTGGTTCCGAGTGATTTGGAAAGAAAATGGAAGGATGAGGAGATGTGAATAGATACCAGAAATTAGCGGTGGAGAAATCCCTTTCACGAAGCTGTAGTTACCCATCAGCTTGCAAAGAGCTGGCTTTAATTCTCAAGCTCTCTTATTCTAAATTCCCTAAACTTTTCCAATCTATTCTCTTCCAAGATGTCCTCACAGCCTTTCGCCTTCTTCTAAGGTACAATCTATAACCTTTTTTTTTTTTTTTTTTTTTTTTTTTTTTTATAAATGGGTTTTCATAAATTTAATTCAATTGGTTTCTTGGATTCAAAATGCAAACACAATATGCCGTTTCGGCAGCCAACACCCTCCTTCAGGGTGTTGACTCAGCGTTGCCTAAGCAAAAGAAAACTTTGGCTCTCACTGAGTTCAAGCAAGCCATCATTGCTCATAAAAGCTTCCTTTTTTCCATGGTTTGAAGTAGATGGACAAGGAATGGGATGCTTTTCAAAGGTTTCATTGGGTTAATTGGAATGGGTGTTAGGGTTAGGGTTTATGATTTTTAAATTGGGGAAGAAAATAAGAGGATTTTACTGAAATACCCTCACATGCAGGTCACATGACCAAACTTAACGGAGAAAACTAACCAAGTTAGCGATAAAGGACATAACGTGCAAGATTTTAAAAGATAAAGGACAAAACCAATCAATTTTAAAGTTAAAGGACATGCCTTGCAATCTGGTACAAACCTAAAGGACAAAACTTGTAATTCAGTCTAGATAATTTTATTCACATTATAGTAGGAAACCATGTATACATCCAACTTGAATCAATAATGCAGAGCATTTTTGCAGAAGTGAGAGAATCGTACTCATTATTGATCAATACAATAAGTTATGTTAAAGTCGTAAAATTTGAATTTGACCTTAATATATTGAGTTTTTACTGTTTTCTAAACCGAGAATTGGAGAAATTTTGGTAGATAGAACATGCTTGTATGCACGCTCTATCTAGATGTGCTATGTAGTCGATATTCATGGATCAATTAAAGGCTTTTTAGAAGACTGAATAAATGTTCATGATGCAATATGTTTGCCTTTAAAATATAAAAGTTGATTTGTTGACTGAGGTGTGATGTTGCCATTATGATCTTTATGGTGTCAAAATTTGTAGGGGCGAAGCATTAGAAGGACCCGGGTGCCCCAACCTACTTTAAATTTCCCCGTTTTCGCATGAAAATTTTGTATAAATTGAGTCCGGCGCCCACCAAATTGAAAAAAAAAAAGTGGGTCTCGTGACTTTCAGCCCCACCATCTAAAAGTTTAAGCTCTGCCACTAATTATTTATTCAGAGTTGGCGGATGCCATGAAGAAAGTAGCAACGTTGGATATTGAATTGACTGTTGAGGAGAGAAGTTTGCTCAAATGTATACAAGAAAATGGTGGTTTCGTGTAGAGTATCATGGGGATATAGTCTTCCATTCAGCCCAAAGAGGAGGATATTGTCTTATGTTATGTTTTTTTATTATGATACGAACTCTCAGTCTCTCATGAAGGTTACACACATTTTAACAATCTCTTTTGTTTTATTAATATTAAAAGTGTATTCTAAATTGTCTTTTCCTTAACATTGGTCTTTAACAGAGCCTGTCACTTGATTAAAACAAATCATACATTGAGATATAGGGCTTTTATATAATCAAAATAAAAATTTTAGTCTCTGTTTCTCTCAATTGGCATGTTATTTGACATGTGTTCCACGTTTGATGTAGTGCTGGGTTTCTCTCAAATGAAACTAATGACTTGAAATTAATTCTAAATCAGCAAATATGTTGATAAGTCAACTAAATGATGGGATTTTATTAATAGTTAGTTTGTAAAGTAGATGATAGAAAATGGGTTTGCTATATTTTGGGTAAATTAATGGGTCAAAAGGGGTTCGTGTCGAGTTAGGTAAAGGTTAACCCAAATCACTTACCTTTTCTAATTTTTTTTTGATAATAATAGGTGTGCCAAATACCATTACAAAAACTGTAGGTATATTTATTTGCTCAAACGGATTTAAGTTGAATTAGATTGACCCAAATCACCTTTTGTTTACTCGAAATAATAATTAGTGTGTCATATATATATATATATATATATATATATATATATATAGAGGCTATGTATCCTTAAGAAACCATGTTGAGTTGGAGAAACCATTGAAACCCATCCAATGGTCACCATGATTCCACATCCACCATCTCCTATTTTAACACAAGGGCAAGATGGTAACTACACCATCTCATTGATTGATCATTTAAGCTCCCTTTTGTACAAACCTGACACTCATTTATCTACACCTTTCTCTCATATCTATGTAACCCACTCTCTCTATCTCTCTCATATGTACAAACTTTCTTTTCTTTTTTTTGAATATCAAAATTCTCCTCACAACATCTAGATCCAGATTTGCATACTCACAACTTCATCTTCTTCTAAATCAAAATCATATGACACCTGTTTGCTTTCTAACTCACACACACTTCTCTCTCTCTCTCTCTCTCTCTCTCTCTCTCTCTCAAACACACACTACTTTTTCTCTCTCTCTCTCTCTCTCTCTCTCTCTCGAAACAGATCTGTAGGTAGGTGGTGGGGGGTTGCCGGTGCCTCCATTAATTCTGTCATTCTCGTTCTTCGAGCGGCGGTTGGGTACCGGTTTTCAGCTTCTTATTCACTTTTATTTTTTCTATTTTGTTTTTTTGATTGTTTTTTAATGTTTATTTTTTAGTGGCTTTTTAAGAATCTTTTGTTAAAAAAAAAAAAGATGGATTTAGATCTTTGATCTTTGACTTTTGAGTTATTTTTGTAGGTGGGGTTGTCATTGAAGATGGGATGGAGAAGGATTAGACATAGTTTTTGGATTTTTTTTTTTTTTTTTATTATCATCATCATCATGCCTCCATTTTGGTATAATGACTTGTACCAATTGTATTAGAGATTGTACATTTTTATTTGACATATTTTTTGTAACAAGAACCCACATGTAATCAGGTCCCACCATTTTATTATTATTATTATTATTATGGTTTTAGGTTTCAGATCTTAGATTTTTTGTGTTGAATGAAAAAGATGTTTGAAAATATGTGTTGTTGAATATATGTCAAAGTTTGAAATTTTTTGGGTATGAATTCAAAACAGGTTACATAAGCACCATAAACTACGATACGTATGTAAATATATAAAATTGCTCTTTTTACAGTGTAACATGTTTTAAAATGTAACATGTCTCGGTTACATAAGCACCATAAACTACGATACGTATGTAAATATTTGTAACATACGAGTTACATATGTAACATTTCACTAGTTATATATCTAACATTTGTTTTTTCATTATACTAATATATGTAACATTTTTTTCTGCAGTTACATTCGTCGATTTTTGCACCCTTTTATATGTAACATATTTTCTGCAGTTACATATTACATGTTGTGGTATGATTTAATAAATTTAATAAAACATACAACTTGTGGTATGAGTTAATAAAATTAATTATCTTTTTAATAATCATGTGTGTGAGAAAGAGAAAGTAGGAAAGAGAAATGTGGGTAAGTGTGAAAAGAAGGGAAAGTATGTGAGAGAAAGAAAAAAGGGCAACTCTTTACAATGATGGAGACTTTTATGGTATTGTAATTTTACTAAATTACCCTTTTGCATCAAAAAAATAAAAAGGAGATATAGTTTATTAATATAATATAGCTGATCTAATCTCAGCCATTGATGAGTGTTGATCAATGGCCACAATTGGGTTTCTTGAGTTTCTCCAACTCAAGGGGGTTTCTAAATTATCCTTATCCCACCGTTCCTTCCGCCTCAAGCTTGCCACCTCACTACTGTTTCTCTTCCCTGGCATGACCGTTTAGGACATCCAGGATCCCAAATTTTAGACATTCTTATTCGTAATTTTAATTTTTCATGTAATAAAGACCATGTGTCTAGATTTTGCAACTCTTGTCATATTTTACCAAATTGTGACCCAAGATCTTGGAACTATTGAGAAAGGAGCAGTTGTATGCAAATTCTCTAAATGTGACTTTTGGATTCGAGAAGTCCAATTTGCAAGAAAACCACAAAATCTCGGGTAGGCGGTGCAAGCTCACGAGGTGCGAACCGACGTGATGGTGGTTCGTTACATCCCGAATTGTGACCCAAGATCAAGGTATGATCCAAATCCCTGCATCATCTACTGTAAACACTAAAATTTTGGTCGGTAATGGTCAATGTGTTCCAATTGTTCAGTCCGGTACTGGTTTTTACCTACTCCCAAACCGCACCTATATTTTACCAAATATTCTTTATAGCCCCCAAATAATTAAAAATCTTATTTTGGTAAGACATTTTACTCGTGATAATCAGGTTTCTATAGAATTTGACCCATTTGGTTTTTCTTTGAATGACCTTCGCAATTGCAGACTTCTATCCCGCCACAATAGCACCGGGGACCTCTTCTTTAAGTTGAATTAGATTGACCCAAATCACCTTTTGTTTACTCGAAATAATAATTAGTGTGTCATATATATATATATACATATATATATATATATATATATAGGGTAGGGTTCAATTGAGAACCAACCCTTAGTTAGGAACTTTAGGAACCAATCTCATCCATCCATCTTCAATGGCATGATGGTAAATATGTTAAACATTAATTAACTTTTTAATTAAATCAAGGGGTAATATTGTCTTTTGGTATGTGAGTATTAATAGGTTATTTAGTATACATTGTAACTGACAAAAACCACAACTAATATCATTTGTGCGTACAAAAAAATTATACTGTACGATAAACATTAAACAACTATACGTCAGTGTATATTCATATTCCAACAATTATACATCAGTGTATATTCCAATCATTGCTACAAAAACATTATACTGTACGATAACATTAAAACAACTATACGTCAGTGTATATTCATATTCCAACAATTATACATCAGTGTATATTCCAATCATTGCTACAAAAAACATTATACTGTACGATAAACATTAAACAACTATACGTCAGTGTATATTCATATTCCAACAATTATAAATCAGTGTATAGTCCAATTAGTACTACAAAAACATTGTACTGTACCATAATATTCAACAATTATACATCAGTGTATAGTCCAATTAGTACTACAAAAACATTGTACTGTACCATAATATTCAACAAATATACGTTAGTGTATATTCATATTCCAACAATTATACATCAGTGTATAGATGAATGTTAGTGTATCTGTACGCTTCAACATGATCTGAATTATACATCGGTGTATACTTCCAAAAACTAAACTAATATACGACAGTGAATAATTGTATAACTCTTTGTACGTATGAAAACTGCTATAACGCAACATGATCTGAATTATACATCGGTGTATAATTCCAAAACTTTGTACGTACGAAAAAAATTTTGCACGTAAAAAAAAACTGCTCTGCAAACTGAAACCCTAATTGCGAACAAAAAAAAATTTAAAAACTAAAAAAAAACATTACACAAATACCTTGATTCTCAACACTATTTTGCAAAAAAGGTTGTGATTGTGTATCATGATCCTCAATATCGTGAGAAACTGATTGAATGATTTCATGTATATGATTATTATCCATCACTTGTTTATCTTAATCGATTGAAGCCGGGTCTAATGAATCGTACGTGATGTTGATATTTTGGAGGAAGGCAATTGAGTGATATTAGGAGGAAGTTATGAGTGATATTAGGAAGGCATTGATGGTGATAAACATTCCATCTTTAAAACTTTTTTTTTTAATTAAAATATAAAACATAATTGTTCAATTACCATCCTACCCTTAGATCAAGATTAAAAGATGAATGGCTCAGATTGGTTCCTAAGTTCCTAACTAGTACCTTGGTTCCTAAATGATCTTTTTCCTATATATATATATATATATATATATATTCTAGAATTCTTTTCTAATAATGATAACGAATTGAACGTGTCAAAATTATTTATATACTTGTGAATTGGTGGTATATTTGTTGTTAATTAATTGTAATTTAAATTTTACATATTTATGCAATATTTCTTTCATATAAAAATATTATTTACTAACTTGCAATTTACACATTTGATATTGTGTAACCCGTGTAACACACGGGTATTTAAACTAGTATATATATATATATATATATATATATATATATATAGGGTGAGGTTACGAGTGTGTTTTGTGAGAAGGGTAAGAAGTAATGGTGTCATTTGGATTATTTTTTTTGAACCAAAACTTTCATTAAAAACAAAGAGGACCCCAAGACGAGGCCTCCACGCACATTACATCATATACAATGGGTAATTACCCCAATCGTTCCAAACCACATCTTTAAAACTAGCCCTATGTTTAAACCAACAGTACGAAGAAGTCTTAATTCCCGCGACTATATCCACCGATTTATGCCTAGACTTATGGAATATGATATTATTTCGCTCCAACCAAATCTTCCAGCAAGTAATCATCACAATGCCTCTCAAGATCTTCTTCTCCCATTTAGTCTTGTTATTCATGAAATCCATTTGCATCAAATCAGATAAAGAATTAAAATCCGGTCTTTGAATACGGCACCAATCCTTTATTTTAGACCAAACGCCCTTAACAAAACCACACTCCACCATCAAATGTTCCGCAGATTCATACGCAAAATCGCAGAAAGGACATCTAGTATCTAAAATATTTACCCTCCTGATCATCAGCTGTAAACGAGTCGGGAGCCGATCTAATTCCAGCCTCCAAAAGAATATGTTAATCTTTCCTGGAACCCACTGTTCCCATCTGCAGAAACGCGCAGGAGGCGCAGACAGGTTCTGACCCAGCCATTGTTTAACTGCAGCAACGGAGAAGCGGCCGCTGCTATGTTGATTCCAAACCCACTGATCTTTATACTCCGTCAGCTTAACCTGTGAAATAACTGACTGAACATCTTGAGCCTCCGAAATAGTAACAACTGAATCCGTCTTAAACACCCACGAAATCGCCAATCCAAGATTATCTCCAGCCTGTTTAAAACGGTCCGCTACCACAACATTTTTGTTATGCTCTTGAGCGAATAAAAAAGGCCATCTGTCCCTAAAAGAGACATTCCCAAACCACACATCCTTCCAGAACAGAATTTTCTCGCCATTACCAATTTTACCCCTTAGACAATTAGCGAAAGACTGACCATTTACCTCCAAACCGTCTAATAGTCTTACCACATTCTTCCAGCATCCCGTATAACTATTCTTCAAGGGGAGAAAGCGCCAGCGATTCTTGCCACCATGTATGCTCAAAATAACATTACGCCATAAACCATTATCCTCGGACTTAAAGCGAAAAGCCCATTTAGCAAGAAGAGCCGTGTTGACATCATGTAATCTAGCCACACCCAACCCACCATCCTTCTTAGTTCTAGTAACAACATCCCAAGACACCCAGTAAATACCTCTACCATCCTTACAACCAGACCACAAGAATTTGCGCATAATTTTTTCAATATTCTCCACCACTGCCATAGGAGCTTTAAACACAGAAAAATAATAAACCGGAAGCACTGATAGAACAGATTTAACTAACGTTAAACGGCCCCCGATAGAGAGAAGTTTCGACTTCCAAGTACTCAATCTATTCCGAATTATCTCCATCACCGGCTCCCAGTTTGAAATCCGATTCATGTTCGCCCCCACCTTAACGCCCAGGTACGTGAACGGGAACTTGCCGACTCTACACCCCAAGATACTGGCGAAATCCACTACCTCGTCTGCACCAACGCCCAAACCAAAAACCACCGATTTATGCAAGTTAATCTTCAAACCTGAACATAAATAAAAAATACGAAGTAACCGGTTAGTATTCTTCAGATTTTCTTTATTCCAAGCGCCCATAATCAAAGCGTCGTCCGCGTATAATAAGTGGGATAATACCGGACTCCCACTCGCAATTTTGACACCCTCCATAAGACCCAAACAAATAGCCTTTCTAATCATACAATCCAGCGCCTCCATGACAACTAAGAATAAAAAAGGAGAGAGTGGGTCCCCTTGTCTAATCCCCTTTTGGCAATCAAATTCAAAAGTTGGAGCACCATTCACGAGAACCGCTGAGCGAGCAGAAACTAAAATACCTTTTACCCACAAAACCCATCTCTCTGGAAAACCCATTTGAGATAAGATAGATAATAGAAAATCCCAGCTAACATTGTCGTACGCCTTCTCAAAATCAATCTTCAACAGAAACATTTGATTATTATTTCGTTTATTCCACCCAATAATCTCATTCAAAACCAAAGGCCCATCTAGGATATTTCTATCCTTAATAAAAGCAGACTGTGTCTCTGATATCACCTTCCCAATAACCGCCTTCAGTCTGTTAGCCATAACTTTAGAAATAATTTTGCTAATCACTCCAATTAAGTTAATCGGCCTATACTCTTTCAACCCCACCGGGGTCTTTGTTTTAGCAATCAAAGTAATAAACGAAGTACTGCAAACCTTACTGATGGAACCGTGATGAAAAAAATACTCGAACACCTGCAAGAAATCACTTTCCAAGTAACTCCAAAAATGAGTGATGAACCTGAAATTAAAACCGTCAGGCCCCGGAGCCTTATCAGGACCACATTCAAACGCAGCAGATTTGATCTCTTCTTTAGAAAAAGGAGCAATCAAACTATCAATACACTCCACCGGGACCTGTTTCAAATTATCACAGAATAAAGAAGGCCTAGAGCTGAAATCTTTTTTAAAAAGATTTCTATAAAAACGAAGGACCTCCCTCTTCACCAAAGTCGGCTTGTCAACCCAACACCCATCAACCAAAATACCAGGGATCGCATTGGCTGCCCTCCTCCCTTTAATACAGCGGTGGAAGAAGCCGGAATTCTCATCCCCAAATTTAGCCCAATTCACTCTAGCCTTTTGTTGCAGGTCTCTATTTTTCCGCCAGTTATATTTTTCCATCTCAATTTTGCTATGCTCTAAAATCCACACTTCCTCCTCCTCCAAATCCCGCTCCTCCATAAGTTTCTCAAGTTTCGCTATATCTTCTTTTATAGAAACCATCTCCCCCTCTTCTTGTTTAACTGTATCATTCCACCACTTTTTTAAAGCACTCTTAACTGCCGAGAGCTTTTTGTGCAAATTGACGTCGGGAATCCCATTCACCTCGCACTTTTCCATCGCTTGAATGACAACCTGGCTACAATCATCCCTGTCTAACCACGAATCAAACCACTTAAAAGGTTTAGCCCCATAATTATAATCATAAATACAAAGCAATAAAGGACAATGATCCGAAAATTCACGAGGGAGCGCCCGAAAAATAGCATCAGGCCATCTGGTAAAAAAATCCTGACAGACCAAAACCCGATCAATCTTACTCATCTTCGCATCATTCCCTGACCCAACCATATATGTAAAACAGTTCCCTCTCATGACATACTCATGTAGATTAGCTGAGTCAATAAATTGATTAAAATCGAACGCCATACCTGCATGGAACTTAGAGTTTTTCCTCTCCTCTACCCATCTAACCACATTAAAATCACCGAGAAATACCCACATACCACTATTCCCCTCAACCAGCTGCATTAACCTATCCCACAACCTTCGTTTAGAACTAGCTTTATGAGGCGCATATATATTCACAATGTTCAAAACTGTGCCATCATCCACCAAACTACCCGACGTGAGAATAAAATTCGCATCTACTATCGTATAATCTTTCTTGAATTTTTTTGTGTTCCAAACATTTACCAACCCTCCAGATTTACCACTCGCAGCCATAATATCTACCCCACAGTCACTATTAGGCCACACCTTTTCGAAATCAAAATTATTCCCAATGTTAACCATTGTCTCTTGTATCGCTAAAAAGTCAACCCCATTCTTCCGAATCAAACCATTTACCCAAGAAACTTTTCCCGCTTTCCCAATCCCTCTAACGTTAATAGAAAGGCAATTCATGACAAACCTGCTTGTAAACCTTGATCCTTTACAGCGTCCCGAATCAACTCATCGAACCCTTCCATATTAGCCCCAATACTGTTACCCATATTCCTTGTGCAATCGACCTCAACTTCAATCTCGTTCCCACTATCACAATCAGTCTCAGTTTCCGCTACCCCATCTTGAGCGAGAACCCCTTCTGTTTGTAGAAGCTCCTCAGAATCGTTCATCAATGCTTGAAAATTATTGTTAAGTTGGATCGGGCCATCACCCCTTGTTTTTACAACATGCACATCATGACCCATTAAGAAAGGATCAAGCCCAAAAGGATCATTCACCATATCACTTGTTTTGGACCCTTTAATGGGCCTTTCATTACTACTACTATAATTCCCTCCACCTTCCTGGCCCACATCTTTAAACCGGGTACTTTTTTTACGCTTCAACTTTTTACCCGAGATAACAGAATTGCACTCCACATTGAAAGCTGGGTTTGACTTTCCAAGATAACCACCCGAAATATCATCACAATTCCCAGGCATTAACTCCACATTATTAGCATCATTATTACTTTCCAAAGGAACATCCCTATCATTGGCAATAATCTCATCCAAATCATCACAATGATTCTCTACCATATTTGTATTTGTATCCACCGCACCCTGATCCGGCGCCATGTCCGGCTGAACAACCGGAGAAGAAACCTGCTGGACTACCGGAGAAGTGGACTCGTCATAGACAAAATTCTTCTTAGGACTCGAATCATCGGCCTTCTCATTAATATCCAAGACAAACTCCTCCAACCAATCATTATGATCTTCAGAAACCCATACTTTAATCGTTCTACCCTTCCACCTTAAGAACACCTCTTCCTGGATACGTCTTCCATGATTGATAAGAACACCGATAAACTGACAAGACACATCCATTCCGTTGCGCTCCACACTCGCCGATTTAACAACATCACCGAATAAACTTCCCACATCATTAAACACTTTATTATCCGATATACACATAGGTACACCGAAAATTTTCAGCCAAGCGATCCGCTCAAAACGATTAGATTGGCCTTCCCACAACTCCGAACTGGAGAAAAGATCTGCTCTACCAATGAATTCAATCAACGCCATCTCCGCATGGGCCTTAGAATTAAATTCAACAAGGATCTGGAAACCCCCCAGAATCCTCACAATACCTTCATGCAACTTCATCTCCTTCAAAAAGCCTTTAATACGTTGTAATACATATAACGAAGTAACCCGTGCCAATATAGCCTTACCATGCAGATCTACAAACGCTTTAGTCTCACCATCTACCTCCACTGTCTTCCCCAACGAAACCCCAGAAAACGCTTCCTTGTATGACATAAAATTATCTCCATTACCATTCCTTACGTTAGACCCTCCAACATCCTCCCCCTCAGTAGCCCTCCTTCTCGGAATCTGTTTCTCAACCGGAGGAGGCGGCTGTCTAATCTCCCCGTCCTCTAGGGTAAACCTAGCAACATTGCACTGCAATTTATAATCACCCATCCGAATCTTGGACACACTCCTGGCCGTCTCTGACGAATCTTTGATATCCAACATAGTCACAAACCCGAAACGCTTACCTTCTTTATTCCTTTTACGCGCAATGTAGATATCGAAGATATCCCCCAATCCTCTAATAACCTCCGCCACATCCGTACCACTACAACGGTCCGGAAGATTTGAGATGAAGAACTTAGTTAATCGTGCCTGAATAGTCGCCGGAATAGGTTTCCGGCGAGTCGCCTTGTCTTTCATTGAGAGAAAAGTGTTTGTGTGTCATTTGGATTATTATGATAGATTGTTGAGATTAAATGAGTGGCAAAATTGTAAATAATGTTATAATCTAAATAATTAATTGTGTCTTTGGAGGGTATAATAGTCAAAACACTATCATTTACAATAAAATCCTATCAACCGTCAACCCCCCTTCCATATCTTTTCCCCCTTTTGTACTACTTTCCATAATAATCTACACTAAAAAATGGCACCCATCCAAGCAATTAAAATGGAATCAGAGAAACGTGAGTGATTCTTGCTTTATATTGTTGTGTTTAAACTTATAAATTTCATTTTTTTACGATTTTTAGCGACTAACCATCCATCTTCATGTTATTGTGTTTTATG
The DNA here is from genome assembly GCA_028751855.1 of Ambrosia trifida. Lineage (NCBI taxonomy): Eukaryota > Viridiplantae > Streptophyta > Magnoliopsida > Asterales > Asteraceae > Ambrosia > Ambrosia trifida. The sequence continues at coordinate 57,836,320 of CM054125.1, read as the reverse complement.
TTCATCACCCAATAATCGATCAGCAACAATTCTAAAATTGATATATGCAAGGTTTGAAACGGTTTGAAGGTTACGTCACTAAAAATTTCATTTTTGTTATAAACCAGATATACAAATGACAGTTTTCTCTTCCCTATAACTACTTTACAGTTACATCTATATGTATATATACACTTTGTCATAAACATTAAAGAGATAATCTGAATTCACATAATACTCTCAATTTTCTCTCTAATTCTATACAATTCTTATCACGTTGTCAGCACGATTTGTTCTCCAATCACAACATAATTTGTTCATCAATCCAGGCGTGATTGAGTAACTTACTGGAAATCTACAGACCCTGTTAATCACAATCCGGGTACACATAATCAAAATCTACACTTTATTGAATATACGATTCCATGTTATTTTTGTTACAGTATAGATATTTATCTCGAAAGGATACATCACAAATTCCAATTTTATAAAGTGGAAATTACAAAAGGATTTTTATTCATATGCTTATCGGTGGCGTTAATCTACTCATATACAGAAAGGATGCCAACATTTTTTTAACTATTTTTCAATCGTATCCTTTTGAACAAAAGGCATAGATGGTATATTCAGATTTGATTTTTGATAAAAGGGACACAACAAATAAGTTTTAGTATAAGACTTTTAGAATGCCCAAATTAGAAAAAAAAAAAATTCTAATCTTTTAGACAAACAAATATGGGTTTTAGATCTTACCGTATAGAAACAAAACCCAATTGATGTTTCCCTTAATATCCGGTGGTCACTGCCGCCACGAAAACTTTTATCCGGTGATTATTTTCAACGGCGAACCGACGTCTATGCACAACCGATGTTCTACACGATTTTGAACCGATGTATAGACGGCGAACATTGTGGCTTTTTGTCCCTGAATCTGCAAATAATTTGCTATGGTGGTGGGTTTTCTTTATTTTCGTCGCGGCGGAGTTAAACGATTTTTTTTTCTATCCCTGTGTTTTCTGAAACCTAATATCCTCTTTTGTTGTACTTCGAATTTTTTAAATAGATCTTTCCGGACCTATCCCAAATATTGTCCATATTTTCACAAAATGGAAGAACCCATAACCAAAATCCATTTATCTATACTATATTATAATGCATGAGTGAAGGGTATTTTAAAATATTCAAAAGTTAAGAACTTTATTTTCATTAACAACCCTAAATTGAGGGTAAAATAGTCATTCAAACATATTTACATTTTAGTACCTCATTTTAGTTACTTTAATTCCCTCATTTTTAGTTATTAGTTATACTTTTCTCACATCCCTACAAAATTATAATTTTTTATTTAATCATATCATAACTTTGAAAATATTATGTTTTAAAAACATTCGAAAATACTGTAATGACCTGCTCATTTTTGTTAACGTTTCAAAATTTTTCTTAGTCAATATCGACGTGTAGATTGAAATGTACAAGTGATAACTGCATTGCATTTTTAACTGAAAGAATCGAAAAGAAACGAATCTATATCTATACTATATTATAATGCATATGTCACACCCTCAAATTTCCACGTGCGGGGTTTTACCGCGAGGCGCGTGACACACCAGGATCCAAGTCAACGGTCACAATAAACAACACTATATGATACGTAAAGAAAATGACATAATCAAACCATTAAGTTTTCATAAATGATCCAACGCTGCGGAAGCGTAAAACTTTATTACAACGTGAAATCAAAAGTACGAAAGTCTGAAAATACTAAATGAGATGCACATGAATCCTAGACGCCGTGAGACTCCGTGCGCCTATCGACAGCTGCTACCTTAGCGACCTGAGACAAACATGCTAAATACGTCAGCAAATAATGCTGGTGAGTTCACAGGTTTTTAATGAATACCGACTCCAAATGTATACCAATTCCAAGTGAAAATCGACTCCAACTGAATACTAACTCCCAAATGAATACCCATGATCAATCCAGACCACATGCATGCAAATCATATGAATACCTGTTACTATTGCGATTGGAAAACCATTACTGGACTCGAATACTGTGAATACTGAATACGTGCCCGAATGAATACTGAATACTGAATACTGTATACTGAATACTGAATACCTAAGAGACAATATGCACCCGTCCGACCTCCAGTCGACGAGTGGGGCGGGTCAAGCCCAAATAGCGCTATCCACATTTCCCCCGTCGTGCATCCCCGCACATTCATGGTTTCCCCCGGGACTTCCAAAGATCGCATAGTAATATAATGAATACTCCAAAACATAATGAATACGTGAAAACATAATGAATACTCCAAACCCAATGAATTCATGAATACCAAAACATAGTTGAAACGCCTTTTTATGAAAACATAGTTGACTCACGTTTAAAGGACACAGCATGTTTTCTCCCCCGAAAATGTAAAACCAGTAAAAGAGTGGGGCCGTGAAACTCACCTTAGATTGCGTTCTTCAATTATACGTAAAGATGTTTAGCCCCTGATAATCCCTCTACCGGAGATCTATCAAAATGTTCACATAAGTGTTCCGACCAATAACCATAAGGTTATCTAGTCCCCGATTGTCCAGATCATAACCAAGTATGTTTTAAAACGTGTTTAAATGTTTAACTGACACACTAGACCGACCCGACATCCCGTTGGTGATCCGTTACCCCAACTAATCAAGTACACATAGATTACACGCAAGGTTCAAGCATAAAACACTTAGTTCGTATCAAAAATCTCATTTCTGTTAACGTAGGGTCGAACGTAGCTTGGAGTGGTCGAAGGTGACTTTGATTGGTCGAATGTGGCCTTGAACTTCCACCTTCGCCCCTTTTTCTCCCACCTTCGCCCATTTGTGGTTCGTTCGCCCCTTTAGTTTCCAGGTTCGACCCTGGAGAACCACCTTCGCCCGTTCGACTGGTCGAAGGTGCTCCAGGTTCGACCCTGCTGTATAATTTTCCAAAAAACGCGTCGAAAACGTCCGAAAACATCACGAAACACCATGAGTTACAGCAGTCAAGCATCATTAACATATTCCTACGAATCCCTACCGATTTTACCCCAAAATCTATCCGTTTTACAAGTTTCCTAAAATAGTAAATTATGGAGATGTCACATCATCATGCATGAAATCATTACCCAATTAGGAAACTTTCTGAAATTAATTAATCATCAGCTCAACATACTCAAATCATCATGAACAAGAAACCCCCTATCATAACTCTATCATTACCATAAAAAACAAGCCCTAAATCTAACTAAAAATTCCTTTAATCGACAAAACACCATCAACAATCAATTACTAACAGTCCTAGGTTGTTGTCATATCATCTATATAGCAAGTAATCGTCAAACAATGCATAATACCACATTAACACATGTTAATTTGCATAAAACTCATTGTTTATGAATAGGTTTTGGTTAGGAAGATATTAGGAAGGTTTTTACCCATAAAACATGTTGATATCAGATCTGGACTTTTGGGGTTTAGATGAAAACAAGTCAAAATTGTTTAAAAAGGATTTGAAATGAAGAACACACCTTAGATCTTCACTTGTAATGATTTAGAGAGTTAGGTTATGAAAAACAAGCTCAAAAACTCCTTCCCCAATGATAATAGTTGTTAGAGAGTGTTTAGAGGCGTTTAGGGTTTGTGAAATGGTGAAAAATGACTAAGGATGGTATTTATACCAGGTCCAGGTTCGCCCCTTTTATATGGTCGAATGTGGAACTTTTCCACATTCGCCTCTTTGTAATGGTCGAATGTGGAATCTTTCCACATTCGCCCACTTTGTTTCTACATTCGCCCACTTTCTCAAGTTCCATTTCCACATTCGCCCACTTTCCACTTTCAGGTCATCAGCACTTTTTAACACATGTTAACAGCACTTTTTAACACATGTTAACTTTTTCCAGATTTCCAGTTTGTCGTGTTTAACGCATTCTAACACATCTTAACACATAAGCATGCATCCATAGTCTATACTTAGCATATTTAGGCACGTATAATCATTTGTACATCGTTTAAGCAAGTATAAGTATACAATCCACCACACGACCCATAATCTACACATATACTTAATTAGTTCATGTAATGTCACCAACAACGGAACCCGGTACTAGTGTATTCCCCAAAATGACTCCCAATGATCCTCCAGATCATTGAACCCTGGACAATCCTAATCTGACCCGACTCAACTAACCCAGTTAAGTTTGTTTATAAACGTTTCTCGCTAAGGTAGACTTAGATGTTACTATTATGTTTAAGCCGAACATGCCGGGTGTCACAGCATATGACAAGAGTACTTTAAAATACTCAAAAAAAATAAAAAAAAATAATGCACATTGTAAAACTCTAAATGAGAGTAAAATAGTTTTTTTTAAACACTAATCTATATACTACATTTGATGCACGAGATACAACTATTAAAACATGACTTTAAGATCGTTTAAAGCTCGGCAGAATTGAGATGAGTGGCAAGGTTTTTGAAATTTGAATCACAACTATATCCCTAAATCACGCTCCCCGCCCAATTCAGTTCCTTGTTCTCTGTTCATTTCAAAACTACTTGATACCTCTTTTTCTCACCTAACCTTAGAATGTTGATATCTCTCTCTGTCTTTCACTGAGGAATTCATTTTGTGAATATAGGTGAGTTTCTTGAGCCCTAATCACATGTATTTGATGATTTAAACAACTACATGACTTAAATTGTAGCGCATCGTACATACTCCAAAGGTTCAGGTATCCTACCATCATCATAGACGACATCTCAATTCTCATCGTATTCAGATATTTCATCATTTGATGAGTTTTTTTCTTAATAGCCCTCTTTCTCATTCCTTTCCTAGTTTTTTTACTAATTTGCTGTGTGTAGCATATTGTTTGTGTTTAAAAAGAATAACTTTTGTGACATCCGTCACCCTCGTCTTTTATCTAAGCGACTATAATAGCCCTTCAAATATTTCCATTTTAGTTCCTTTAAGTTTAGTCGTTTTTCAAATTAGTAAAAGAACGAACTCAATGGATCGTGTCTATGTTTTAATCAAATACCTATTTTGAAACGTATTCGGAACGGATTTTTTTTTTAGTTTTATGAAGTTAAAAAAAATGTTTAAGTTAAGTTTGGCTAACTTAGTTACTTTTTATTAAGAAAAGTATAACCAAAACATTAATAAATTAACCATTGTAACTACAGGGACCATTCTTGCCAACTTTCCAAACTTTCAAAAAAAATAAACCTCCTCCTCTGCTGTTCACGGTTTTCCGGCGGGTCCATGTCCGGCCACCGGATTTAAATTCCGGCAATGGCTATTTCGCTTATTAGTGCTTAATTACTCGGATTTATTACACCATCAGTTTTCTCCATCACTCATATTTCAGTTACAAGCGTTAGAACAAGGTTTTAATCGCGTTTTAATGATGATTTAATAAGTTAATTTTGTAACTAGCGCGTATTTTCCGGTGCACATTCAAACTCGATTAATTCGAGTCAAACTTTATAAACTGATCAAGCTAACAGGTTTCCGAACCTCTATACATCTTAAACTCACTTTTATATCGAACGATTCATGTCCAGAAACCCCAAAATCGCAACTTGGTCTCGGCCCTCTTTCCTTTCTTTTTTCGACTTAAAACGTTATTGTAAGTTCTCTTTTCTTATGCCGTTCTGATTCTTGTGTATCCCCCTTAGAAAGCCCCATGAATTCGTGGGTTAATATTGTTTAATTCGGGTTATTAAAAAAACCTAGGGTTAGGGTTCTTGGCTTAGTTAACTTGGGGAAGAAGATGAAGTTCCATACAAAGCTAAATATGTTTTAATCTGAGATTGTTCAACAAAGTGTTAGTTGGTGTAGTGGGTTGTGTATGCTTGTTGCCTAGAACCCACGCGGGTTCGAGTCCTACTAGAGACAAATCTGTATTTTTTTGTTATGTCTTTCCATTTTCAATTTCTTATATATTTTTTTTATATATAATATATAGAAATTGAAATATTCATAATAAATCAAATTTTTACCCAAAAATTATGAAAATTTAGGTGTAACTTCTTGACACCTCATAGAAAATTACCCCACTTTTATTTTCTGAAAAATGTTTTATTTTTATATTTTTGTTGATTTAACTTGTTTTAATCATATTTAATTCATTAAAAATTCATTTTTAATGATTTTAATCTCAAACTTTTTGGGTAACTATTTCTCATCATCATGAACTTATCTAAAAATTATTGGTTCAGAAAACATTTAATTTTATTGATTTTCCTATTTTTAATCATTTAAACATAATTTAATCTCGTTAAATCCGTTTTAATTATAAATAAGTTTATATAAATCATGGGAAAATTATTTTAATTTGTTTACATCAGAAATCATCCATCTTCTATAAAACTAGTATTTTTGGATCATGTATGGTATTATTAGTCTTATTTACGTTAAATTAGACATAATAAAACATTTATTTATTTATACAATTTAAACATCTATCTTATAAATATTTTTCTTATAAAATATAAATACTCATATGGTTTAATGTCTTTATTATCCTTTATTGAATCATTGTGTAACTCAAAATTACTTATTTATATATTTATGATTATTGTATTTTTAAGTAACTAACTAAATTATTTTGTCTTAATTAAATGTGATATACAACTTTTACGTTAACACGACTTATCATAAAAACTCTAATTCCCCAAATCGACTTAGCAAACCCTAATACCTTAGACCCTAGTTACCTTAGACTTTTTAGACACTTCCTTATTAGTATTCTTACACATTATAGGTTGAATTCCTCGGAATTCCCATTACTTAGCTCACGACCGCTTAAGTGGATTTTGAACGCTTTCGCAAACTGTGAGTATATCTTTCCCCTTTTTACCGTTTTACTACTTTGGGGTGACTCATGTACTTATATATTAATCAAGTTTCAATTTCTTATACTTAATGCAATTCTCATGTGTGTTTGCTTTATGATAATTGGTGTGTCTATGACTTGTCAAAATCATTAACCGCTGGGCGGCCTAGCTTTTCAATGAATAGTACTATGGTATACCCCCTTGAGACTCTGTTGAGAGAATCTTGGTCATTGTCTTGTTAATTCATTATTCAGTTGGTTAGTCATGTGTTAGTCATTCTTCTCAGGTTTGGTTTTGAACGGATATTACTTATTACATAATTGCAAATGGTACCTCACATGAATTGCTAAACACTTTTTCTACTATATGTATTCAAAACAGGGTATGCTCACCAATACAATTTTTGTATTGACAAAATTATTTTGTACATGTTTCAGGTTATTTTGAGATGCATTCTTTAAGCTTTCGGATTTATATTTAGATTTTGATTCATTGTAATTCAGATTAGTTAGCATTTGGAATCGTTGTATTTCATTTCATTGTAATAAACTATTTAATCAATGTATTTCAAATTTACACTTTAGTCCATGAGCTATTGAACAATCGTCACTACGTGACACCTCGATGTTTCCGCCATCGGTTGGGGTGTTACAACTTTTCAGTTGATGAGGTGGATGTGGTTTTAGATTCAGATTTTTTATTCAGCAAGTTGTTATTTTGGAACTATAATTGGTTGTGATTTAAATCTAGGGTTTGATTCAGATTGTTGATTTGTTGTAATACAGCTGAGAGTTGTACTAACATTATGTGTTTTGTATAGATTGACTGAAGTGAGAAACTCCTAGAAACGGAGAAAGAAGATGAGTCGGTGAAGATGCAACATATTGTGGATACACGAGTACGGAACACCAGTCACAAGATTTGTTGCTTTGAGTGCAGTAGCCAGTCCATTAAAGAATTACAAGCTGATATCATGTTCTACTTATGAAGGTGACTCTTTTCTATAATTCATTAAAGCTTAATCTTTTTAACTTTAATGGTGATGATGAGTTCATTTTTTTATTTAACACATACTCATTATGCTTGTTTCAGTTGAAGCTTATTCGCAATAAAATCAAATATGGAAAAAGAAGAAGATGAAGATGAGTATGGATAGACGATCCTTTACGCTCTTAAGTTTGATGGGCAGACCGCAGGCTTGTGGCTGTCACCGACCAGGTTAAAAGCGCTATTAAAGTTGTTCTATAGAATATTATTTGAATTTAGACAATGGTTGATACAATTTAAACTTCTAATTATTGGAGTTGTTGGAGGGATGTGGGCATATTGTAGGCAAAGGACTAATGTTCATTTATTGGCTTGATATCTTACTAGAGGGATCCCACTAACCCCATCCGCACCTCATGGAGTTCTTCGTTCATCTCCTAGGGCGGCAAGTGGTAAATCCGATCCATACCAGTGAGGATAAAGATGGAAGCCAACTTAATTATATCCTGAGTAAATGTGCTAAATAATGAAGGTAGTTGTTTTAAATATTATACAATAAATATATGTATATAGTCATGTGTATGTGTAGATATGAAATGAAATATGTCTTTGTTTTGCAGTCAAAAGATGCATATGTAAGTGCAGATGCAATGCTTGAGCCTTGAAGGTGGGATGCAATAATGAATGCCAATGTTTAGGATGTCAAAATAAGTTTTGCAAGAAAGTAGGTAAAACAGATATGCATATTACTATTTTTATGCAATCTTATAATTTAAAATCTTCAGAAATAAATCTTCTTCTAGGTTTAAAGTCAAGTGTATATACTTTGAACCGTAGATTTCAATGTATTATAACTAATCAATTCATGAGACTGTCAAGAATGAAATGAAATGCAGTCTATTAGGTCTAGATTTCCTCTACATGAATTTAATAATTCTAAAAAATGACGTTATAACAGTTAGGTTTTAGTTTATAATTTTATACTATATTCTTCTTGTGATGATTACTTCTCTGATGTATAGCCATGAAAACGATCCTTTAACAACTGGAAGATAAATTCCTTAACCAGGATCTGCTAACTCTAATATGATGTTAGGAACAAGTACAGGAAACTTTGATATGGTTACTTACAATCAACAAGCATATCTCAATGCTTTCATGAATCAATTCACACATCCAGATACTACACATTTCAGTGCCACACATCTCAAATATGTGATGAACATTCATCTAATGATGGACTTTATGTGAGACTTTAAGTTGGCCTGGTTCAACTAATGAATCCAGTAAATATATTTCGCGGGCCAAAAGTTACCAACTCTAATGAAAAGCCCAATACTTGTGCACAGCTTGACTTCACCAGGTAACCTGGTATAAAGTGAGATTTTAAGTTGGCATGGACCATGTATTAGTTTTTTTAGGGCTAAATACTATCTAATATTTTCATAGAACAAGATGTTAATATGTTTTGATCGGTATATTCTGTCATTGGTTATGGTTTTTCAGATCAGTCAAGCTTGTAGACAGCTTGGCCATAGGCTACATATGCATGATCTTTTGCACTTTTGCTTTCTGGTAGGTTGGTAGACCAAGTTATAATTTGGCCTTGATTCTTTGTTTTTTATTCAATATGTTATTCTTATGCTTTATATGGGTTTGTCATTAGGTGCTTAAATGATAAGATACACTGTTGGGATATGCTAATAGCATATATACAGTTGATGGTGAAACCCACATAGATGGGTTCAAAGCTTCTCTAACATGAACTATTAATTACCTTGGAAAAAAGTCAAAGCTTATCAAGGTACTTTTTATATTTACCTTTCTAAAACACAAGTCCAGATTGACGACTTGGGGTATCTTATGTAAAATTGGGTTACAGTTGCCCAATGCTACAAATGTATACATAGTGGATCTTTAAGATGAATATTTAATATGCCTACCCATTTCGACCCGTACTCATTGTGTTCAAGTGGATGATGATATTGACTTAGATATGAATTAGTATTTCCAGTTTTTTTTTTTTTTTTTTTTTTTTTTTTTTTTTTTTTTTTTTTGTCATGTAAAACATTTAGGATTGTTTTTTTTATATTTTATTTATGTGTTAGTGGATCTTTGCTTTTTGTTTAAGTTTACGACTAACGTATTTGTTTTTAAAATACTACAACAGATATTAAACTGATGGAAAAGATCAATGTTCGTTTATAAACGGAGTAGTTTAATTGCTCCTGATATCCAAACAAGTTGTAGCTTGGATAAGTACAACTGGTATGGAAATATTTTGTTTGTTGTTACGCCTTTATGTACTAGAGAAGAAAGCACTTCAAAAAAAGTATTAAGGTGTTCAACACAAACCCGTTCTGACCTGGGGCCGTTCCCAAGCTCACTTTTGATCTGGCAGGCCACCCGCCCTGCTCGTTTTTCCAGGTGTAAGCGGAAGATGATACAGATGACATAGCACTTCAAAAAGCGTGTGCATGTCGCCTCATCGGGTCCATGAGTGCCATGTCGGAAGCGAAAGGGATTGTGTATCATGAGTTTAGGTATATCTTTTTTGACTTGAAACGGTTGAAGATAAATCATAAACCAAATTAACCTCTTTTAGGTGTTATATATTGACATTTCATGCTTTAGTTTTGTTTCAAGGTGGTAAGTCTTTGTTAATATATGCTGAAAATAATGGGGTTGTAACAGGTTTCGTTACTTATATCCGAAAGGCTCTTAATTTTGTACTTCTTTCATGGATGATGCAACTATATAGCTACCATTTGTTAAAATTAGAGGTGGCATAGTGATGGGTTTGGTAACGAGTCAAACCATTTTTTTGTTTGCAAATTAGGTCCGTTGGGTTGACTCGGAAAATCCAGCACTACTTGTTCAAGTTTGTTTTATAATTTTATAAACAACTTGTGTGCCATAAAGATTACAAAAAAATTATTGTACGAATAATTATTAATAAAATGATGGATTTTTTTTTGTTGCATCGTATTTCTAATAAAAAAAGCATACGTAACAATATTCCTTCTGTTAAACAAAAGTAAAAGAGATGTCAAGTAGAGTCGGTTCAAGTAAGCAACATCCTACTTAATTTTCTGGTGTTGATTTGGTTGATGTCATAATAGTGATCATCCATCCAAATGCAACTCAACTGATATTAGGTTAAGCTGGCTTTTGGTTAATCCTCTAGCTAGAGTCATGAAATAAAATAACTCAACAGGATGAATTTAATATAGTTAACCTACAAAAGATTGAAATTAGGGCACAATTGTTACTCTTTAGTAGTTCACAGTTAGAACCTTGTAATCACCAGTGATGAATTTTATAAAGTTTTGTGTTGTTTCACACTTTGTTGAAGCTACTTTAAAGCACCTTTTGCATCCCTTTAAAAAGTGTCCCAATCAAAGCCCACTCCTTGCACAATTTGAACCATCATGTTCAACCCAACTTTGTTGTATGCTTATCATGCTGAAAAGTAATTGGCCGGTTGATTTAAAATAGCGCAAAGGTAGTAATCGGACAAGCAATGTCTTCGAATGTTGGTTCGACGGTCTGGTTGGTATCATAATGATTTGGAGCATCATTTGATTACATGTACTAAATTTATTTTGTATAAGTAATTAAAAAATTAAGCGAGTTAAAGATTCTGTAACGAATGATACCATCACGGACCAAGTGCCTGCGCCCAAGTCCCAACGCGCGAGTAATTCCCACGTAAAAAGTACAATACAATATACCACCGGATAATTGATAAACTAACAGAAAACAAGTATCGCGCAATAAATTCCCACCCCGCAGCATCGCGCGGGTTTCATACTAGTTTGTAATTAATGGATTTATTTGTGAGGGTTATGATCAAATACACAAGACACTTTTTCTAGGAAGGGTGAGAAGGATTGTGATCCATTGATGATATATTTGAAGGGTTGAGATTAGTTTGTTTGAAAAAAAATAAATAATAAATTAGAGAAAGGACATAAAAGGAAAACAACATTTGTTGACTTTCTCTCTCTACATGCAATGCACATGTCAATTCCCCCCATCATTTTAAAACGTCTATAACTTTTTCATACGACATTTTTTTTTCAAAAAAATTTCACCATATTAACGAGCGTTTTTTTATCTTTAATATGAGTACCACATTGCTACATTAAAATTGAAAAAAAAAATTCGTGCTAAATGGGTTTTTTTCTCCATTGTGTCTTCTGCACGTTCATTGTGTTATAGTATGCATGTGTGCTTTATAAATATGTTATTTATGTTTTTTTAGTCTACACATGATTTAACTTTGTCCATTGTGTTTTTAGTATGATTTTAATTGTGTTTTACGCAAATGAGTTTTGTATTTAGGTGTACATTGTGTTTTATTATGTTGTTCATTGTGTTTAAGTCTATTATTCATTGTGTTTTAGTCTTCTGTTCATTGTGTCTTTAGAATGTCGTCCATTGTGTTTTATTAGACTGTTCATTGTGTTTTATACCCTATTGTTCATTGCATATTTAATTGGTACTCATTGTGTTTTACGTTATCTCCATTGTGTCTTACGCAACTGGGTTTTCAACTTTTTTTACAAAAGTATTCATTGTGTTTCAATCTTCTGTTCATTGTGTCTTTATTATGTCGTCCATTGTGTTTTACACAATTGGGTTTTTAACTTTTTTTTCAAAAGTATTCATTGTATTTTAGTATTTTGTTCATTGTGTCTTTCGTATGTCATCCATTGTGTCTTATGCAACTGGTTTTCAACTTTTTTTTTTCAAAAGTATTCATTGTGTTTTAGTCTTCTATTCATTGTATCTTTAGTATGTCGTCCATTGTGTTTTACTAGACTCTTGATTGTGTTTTATACCCTATATTTAATTGGTGTTCATTGTGTTTTACATTCCATTGTGTCTTACGCAAGTGGGTTTTGAATTTTTTTTTCAAAAGTATAGCAATATGGTACTCATATTAAAGATAAAAAGACGCTCAATTTTATGGTATAATTTTTTTCTTAAAAACAGATGACGTATAAAAAAGTTACGGGCATTTAAAAATGAAGGTGGAAATGACATGTGACTTGCATGTGCATATGTTTTTGACAAAATTACCCCTCCCACTTGTTAATTCTTTGGACACATGTCATTTTCTAGTGGCTTCTCACCCTTCTCATTTTTTGTAGCCTTTGTAGAATAGCCCAACCCTTATTTGTGATTAATGGACTAAGATGATCTTCATATTACAACACGACACTTAAATTACAAAATGAAAACTCATAAGTTAATATGGGTCATTTTTATAAAATTAAACTTACTTTATAGAACCAGCAGTTCTAACCAGAACCAGTCATTCTAACCAAAAAGAACCTGAAGTTCTCATACAATATACATTTTATACACAAGGTTATACTTAAATGAATGATTATTTGCTTTGTAGATAAAATGTCAAATTTATCAAAACTTGAATTCGCTGCCCTTGATATATCGGGTAACAACTACCTCCCATGGAGCCTTGATGCCAAAATTCACTTGACAACAAATAATTTGGGAGAAACAATTATTGATGGTAATGAGAGTTTACCTCAAAATAAAGCAAAAGCTATAATATTCCTTCATCGCCATCTTCACGAATATCTAAAGAGGGAATATTTTAATGTTGAGGACCCACTTGAATTATGGAAAAGCATTCAAGAACGATTTGACCACCAGAAGTTGGTCATACTCCCAAAAGCCCGTTACGAATGGCTTCATCTAAGACTACAAGATTTCAAAACTGTTAGTGAATATAACTCTGCCTTATTCCGCATTACTTCTGAACTTAAACTATGCGGTAAAAATATAACTCATGAAGACATGATCGAAAAGACTTTCTCAACGTTCCATGTCTCAAACATGCTCCTGTCGCAGCAATACAGGGAACGTAAATTTACAAAATATTCTGAACTGATATCATGTCTTTTGGTCGCAGAGCAAAATAACAAGCTCTTACTACAAAACCATCAATAGCGACTCACATGTGCAAACCCATTTCCTGAAGCGAATGTGGCAGATTATCATAGTAGGCATGGGAGGCAGAAAATGATGGCGAATCAAAATTAGTATGTGTAAACATTATGTTGTGTATCTTTTACGGTCTTTACTTTCAAACTATGGCCTTTTACTTGGTTTAGTATAAACTATTGTAATATTTTTATTTAAATTCATGTAAATGGTTTAAAATCCTAATTTGTATTAATCTTTATTGCTTTTATTTCCTGAAGAAATATGTATGATAGCTCCAGCAGAGCTATTGTTGGTGATGAATGTCTGGTAGATAGCGGTAGTACTAACACTGTTCTCAAACATAGGAAATTTTTCTCTGAGTTGTCTCCAGCAGAGACATCTATTGGTACTATCTCTGGTGTTTGTAACCTTATTGAAGGCTCTGGCAGAGCACACATAACACTACCTTCGGGTACCTAACTAACCATTGAAAATGCATTATATTCTAGTAAATCCAGAAGAAATTTACTTAGTTTAAAGATATTCGGAAAAATGGTTACCATCTAAAAACCAAAGATGAAAATAATATTGAATATCTTCAAATTATTTTCAACAAAAATGGACAAGAAACCATTGTTGAACAACTACAAGGTTTATCCTCTCGATTATACTGTACTAATATCAATCCTATCGAATCATACATGGTGACTAACCATAAATTATTAGATAAAGATACATTCAATATATGGCATGACCGTTTAGGTCACCCTGGTAGCATAATGATGAGAAGAATAATCAAAAGTGCAACTGGACACCCTCTAAAAACGTTAAAAGTTTTGCTACCAGAAGATTTATCATATGCAGCATGCTCTTTGGGCAAACTTATTACTCGGCCTTCACAAAATAAATTGACACATAAAAACCCCTTATTTTTAGAACGAATCCAAGGGGATATTTGTGGGCCCATACTGTAACACCCCAACCGATGGCAGAAACATCGGGATGTCACGTAGTGATGATTGTTCAATAGCTCATGGTACTAAATGAAACTTGAATATTATTAAACAATTTATAATTCATCTTACAAGTAAAGATTACAAAAGTTGATTAATATAAACTAAGTCTAAAAGCTCCTATGAGATCCAAGACTTGTACAACTTCCAATAGCAAATAAACCTGAAACATGTTGAGTTGGAAAGATGGGGGGTCAACTATAAATAGTTGGTGAGAATACATAGGTTTTACATATAGTTGAAAACAATATGTTGTATAACAATCATAGTTGAAGTATAATAATGAGTAATGATAGAATATGAGTCCGACATGTAACAATGCGTCTTTTGTACAATCAAACCTTGTGTCGACTGAGACCTAACTCGCAAGTTAGTAAAAGTGTAACTGTTATCGATCATCCCTGAATTTATGCGGGGGGATGGGTTTGTCAGACCTATAGCGCTATAATCTAAACAGACGGCTTGATCAATGTTAATGATTGTACTGTGTCTTTTTGTTACAGTCAATGATAGAATGAGTAAATGATAGTGTAATTGAATCACAAGTTTCAACAATGTAAGAATAAGAATGAGTAAATGATAATGTATAAAATGTTTAAACATGTTTCACCCCAAAATGTAAAACGGAAAAAGGGGCTATGTAAACTCACCTTAATGATAGTATTGAATCCCTTGATATAGAATAAATGCGGCTCGTGTATATCCAAGTATCACCCTATTTTAAGGCAATAAATAAGTATTGGGAAAGCTTAAAAGTCTAAGTTTTCTAGTCTAAAGTATTCTAGGGTTCCTAATTTGGGGATTGATAACTGATTAATGATTATTTTAGAATAGTTGTTAATGATTTAATAAATAGAGAAATAATTAATAAAAAGGATTTTTGACCAATCTTAATTAAAGGTAGTTGTATTATAATGTAATAACTGTGAAAATAATTTTTATAAAATAATTTTCTTAATTAATGAATATTTATATATATTAATACTTATTGGCAAAATATAAACTTTATATATAAAAATATTAAAATTTATACATTTCGAATAAAAAAATTTATATTTCTGATCTAAATGATTAATAATAATTTTTGTGAAATTTTTATGTAAAAATAATGAAAAATGGATTTATTATGATTTATTTATGATTAAAATAATAAAAATCGATTAAAAATATTAAATAAATGATTTTTCAGAAATAAAAATCATTTCTGGAATGTTTATTGTTTTATAAGTTTAGGATGATTTTTGTGGAATTTTATAAAATCGTTTTGATATTTTTATAGAATTTTATAATTATAATAGAATAAACTTGTAATATTTATTATATATAATAAATAAATAATTTTTGAAAAACTAAAATTTTTATGATAACTTTACCACTAGAACAACATAAAATAATTTTTATAGAGTTTATAAATCAGTTTTGGTATTTTCAAACATAAATTAAAAGATAATAACCAACATATATGTATAATTATAAAGGATTTAAAAAAAATAAAAAAAAGTGGTAAAGGGGAGTCGAACCCAGGTCTGAACCCGGTTTGATCCCCCAACAGATGCAGCCATACCAGCTGCTCTACAGCAGTTTTGTTTCCTTGTTTCATTTTATTCAGTTTTTAAACAAATGTCTGATAACTTCATCTTCCTAAACAAAAAACCCTAGACTAAAACATGCTCGCTTGATCTTGAATCAGGCTATGATAACTCGATTAACTAGAGGGCTTTTAACCCTTAGACGATCACGCATCTAATAACATAAAAAAACCTACAAATTTCGAAGGAGAACGAGGGTGGATAGGACCGAACATAAAACGAGCAGAAAACTTAAAATCCGACATATTGCATGTTTGTAAGTGAAATATATATTGGGGGTTCTTCTATTCGAAACTTTTAGGCTTCATTTGTGGGTTTAATTGCGATATAACATCCTATATATACATATTTGAATTGTGACATAAGGAAGGTTCTTATTATCGGCAAATTGGTCAACCAATCGGGTGTAATAACGCTTCAATGTTATTTAGGAATGAAGAGAGGGCCGAGACGCGTATGACACGGGATTTGATTGAAGATTGATGCACGTTTAGGCTGTCAATTCGTTGTTTCCTTCGTGGGTTTGGTGTTTGACTTTTTTTGGTTGACTTAGGATAATAAAGGAAGGCTTATATTTATCTTTGTTGGGATAATATCACAAATGGGAAGCATGGCTCAGTGGTTTATGTATGTTGTTGAAGAGGGTTGGACGCGGGTTCGAGTCCCGGCTCCAACACCTATTTTTTTAGAAGCATTTTTTTATATACAAACTATATTAATATATATTATGATTACACAAGATTAAAAGTGTTACGAAAAAATTTTAAAACACTCGAAACGTCGGGAATCCAATGATTTTGTTAAATAATTATTAGTTTAAGGTGGTTAAAACCAATATTGTTTAAAACAAACATTTTTTTTAACTAAAATAATTTGGGGAAAATGTGCGATGTTACACATACACCCTCCATGTGGACTATTCCGCTATTTCATGGTCTTAATTGACGCATCCTCAAGGTGGTCACATTTGAGTCTTCTAGCTACCCGAAATGTAGCATTTACCCGCCTATTAGCCCAAATCATACAATTAAGAGCTAACTTCCCGGACAATTAAATTAAAAACATCCGGATGGATAATGCAGGAGAATTAATTTTCTCTCTAATTCTATACAATTCTCATTAAAAACCTTACTAAGAAAACCCAATGGGACAAAACTTAGTCAAGGAAAAGAGTACAGTGTGTATAATGCTCCCCCTCAATTTAACTAATGTCTTTTAATCTTCGGAGCCCGATCTTTTGTGATAACTACTCGAAACTGCTTCTAGGTAAAGATTTTGTGAACAAGTCGGCTAGATTTTCACTTGACTTGATTTGACGAACATCAATTTCCCCTTCCTTTTGCAGATCATATGTCGAGAAGAACTTTGGTGAGATATGCTTTGTTCTGTCACCCTTGATGTAGCCTTCCTTGATTTGTGATATGCAAACAACATTGTCTTCATAAATAATCGTTGGGTCCTTCTTGATTTGTTCTAATCCACATGCTTCTTGTATATGATTGATCATTGAGCTCAACCACACGCATTCTCTACCAGTATCATATAATGCTATTAATTCGGCATGATTTGATGATGTTGCTGTAAGTGTTTGCTTAGTTGACTTCCAAGAAATTGCTGTGCCACCGTATGTGAATACGTAACCTGTCTGAGATTTCGCTTTATGAGGATCTGATAGATATCCGGCGTCAACATACCCAACAAGCGGGGACTTGTTATCTTTTTGATAGAAAAGACCCAAGTCTTTTGTCCTGCAAAGATACCGAAATATGTGTTTCATTCCGTTCCAATGTCTACGTGTTGGATTCGAGCTATATCTCGCTAGTACATGTACCGCGAATGCAATATCAGGTCTAGTGTTATTTACGAGATACATAAGAGCACCGATCGCGCTTAAGTACGGTACTTCTGGACCAAGTACTTCTTCACCTTCTTCTTGAGGTCGATAAGGATCCTTATGTGGATCTAGTGGTCGGATAACCATAGGTACGCTGAACGGATGAGCTTTATCCATATTAAAATGAACTAACATCTTCTGGATGTAGTTTGACTAATGGACGAACGTGCCATTGCATAAATGCTCGAATTGTAAGCCGAGACATAGTTTTGTTATTCCAAGGTCTTTCATTTCAAATTCGTTCTTTAATAATTGAGGAGCTTTCTCTATCTCTTCAGGAGACCCAATGATGTTGATATCATCAACATAAACTGCTATTATAGTAAATTTTGAGTTTGATCTTTTTATAAAGACACATGGGCTGATTACATCAGACTTGTATCCTTCTTTTTCGAGATATTTACTTAGTCGATTGTACCACATTCGACCAGATTGTTTGAGACCGTATAAAGATCTCTGGAGTTTTATAGCACACATATCTCGAGGCGTTGATTTGAATGCTTTAGGCAATTTTAATCCTTTTAAGGATTTTCATGTAGATGTCATTTTCAAGTGTCCCATATAAGTATGCGGTGACGACATCCATAAGTCTCATATGAAGTCCTTCAGAGATTGTGAGACCGACTAGAAACCTAAGGGTTATCGCATCCACTACAGGGGAATACGTTTCCTCATAATCAACTCCTGGGATTTTGGAAACCCTTGTGCTACAAGTCGTGCCTTATATCGTACAATCTCATTCTTTTCATTTCTCTTGATTGCAAACACCCATCTATAACCTACTGGTTTGACGTCTATGGGTGTTCGGACTACAGGTCCGAAAACATGTCGCTTTTCGAGCGAATTTAATTCGGCATTTATGGCTTCTTGCCATCTTGGCCAATCATTTCTGTGCATGCACTCATCTAGAGTTTTAGGTATGTAATCATTTTCATTTATTACATCCGTTGCTATAGCATATGCGAATATATCGTCAACACGTGTTTTATTTCGGTTCCACGTTGTACTATTTTGTACATAATTAATAGAGATCTCATTTTCATTCGGTACAGTTGTTTTATCTAAAATTTCATTTTCCTCTGGAATCATATTTGTCTCTTTTGGGACATTTACCTCTACTGGGGTTTCATTTATAATATTTTGTGCGTTTTCACCAACTGTGTTATTTTGCTCTTTTCGTTTTCGTGGGTTTTTGTCTTTGGAACTGATTGGTCTTCCACGTTTTCTTTGTATTGTAATCTCTTCAGAGATTACCTCAATTCGAGCAGGTGTATTTGATGCTGGTACATGTGACTTTGTCACTCGATTTGTGTCTGTGAATGCATCTGGTAATTCATTTGCTATTCTTTGCAAGTGTATAATCTTTTGGACTTCATATTCACATTGACCACTTCGGGGGTCGAGATTTGATAGTGATGATGCATTCCATGTTATTTCTTGTGTTACCAGTCTTTCTTTATTCTTATCTCCCCCTAAGACTGGGAACATTGTTTCATTAAAATGACAATCAGCATACCGTGCTGTAAACATGTCCCCCGTCAATGGTTCTAAGTATTTGATAATAGACGGGGAGTTAAAACCAATGTAAATGCCCAGTCTTCTTTGGGGTCCCACTGTGGTACCTTGTAGGGGTGTTCATCGGTTTGGTTTACGGTTTATTTGGTTTATTCGATTCGGTTTATTCGGTTTTCAAAATTTTGTACCTCAAACCAAAAACCAAACCAAACCAAATTAGGAATACGAAAACCAAACCAAATTCAACCAAATTGAATTCGGTTTGGTTTCGGTTTAAAACCAAACAAACCAAATTCAACCAAACAAACCAAATTGAAAGGAAGTCTTTTTTTCTCTAACTTATATACCTATATGTTCCAAAATCCGAAAAGAAAGTTTGCAATAAATACAAACCAAAAAATCAAACCATGCAAACAGAAGCATCATAAAAATTAGAATTAGTAAAATGAACCCTAGTTTACTAGTTTATACTCAGAATATTACCTCTATAAATTGGTGGGCTTTATTTATTTTGGGCTGGGTTTAATATTTTGGGCTTATATATTATATATGAGTTATTAAATATTATTATTTTTATTTAATAATTAATTATTTTACCGGTTTATTCGGTTATCCAAATAAACCAAATAAAAAAAATCTAGAACCAAAAACCAAACCAAACACCAAATTCGTTGTTCGGATTGGTTTTTTCGGTTACGGTTACGGTTCGGTTTTCGGTTTTTATTTGGTTTGCGGTTTTTCTGAACACCCCTAGTACGTTGTGGTGGCGATATCGGTACATATACCGCACAACCAAAATTTTTAAGGTGGGATAAACTTGGTTCTCGTCCAGAGACCAGTTGTAATGGGGAGTATTCGTGATCAGCAGTTGGCCTTAATCTGATCAGTGCAGCGGCATGCAAAATAGCATGGCCCCAAGCTGAAGATGGTAGTTTACATCTCATGAGGAGCGGTCTAGCGATTATCTGTAATCGTTTAATTAAAGATTCAGCTAACCCGTTTTGTGTGTGAACATGAGGCATTGGATGTTCAACATTTATCCCAATCGACATATAATAGTCATTTTAATAGTATAGCTTTGTATTGACTTTTCATTGATATACATATGCAATTGTCGATGTTAACAGTTTTTTTTTACCATGACCAAATAAACTCTAGTGCTTTGAATAGTTACAGGAAGAATGGTGATGATCGAGAGAGATATGATAATTGATTGGTGGATGAGTGTATTTGTGGAGGATTGCAACTTTGCAAGAAAAATAAGGAGTATGCATATGTATATATGTATTCCTTGGGTTAATAAACAACTAATATGTTTTCAAGTGAACCGAATGGGTTATGATTTGTAAAAGATTGTGTTTTAGGGTTTAATCATCGATTATTATTGTGTTTTATGTTCATATAAACTCGCGTTGTGTTTTGTCCTGATAGGGTGTATCGTATGTTGTTTAAATCGGTGTGTTTTATCTTCAAATAAATTGTCTTTGTGTGTTTTTTGTTTATCAAATGATGTTATAACACAAAGTTGATATAACACACTACAATTAATTGATGGTGATAAAACACACTGGAATGAAATGGGAGCTCATGGAACCAAATGTTCTTTCTGACAACTCAAGATTGACAACAGGTGCGAGTGAGAACACACCTGCCAGAAGATACGCCCTTACATACTTGGAAATTTAACTTCAGTTCCTCTTGTGTTTTATATCTATCAAAGTTCTCAAATTGGTGATGATTTCAATATAATATCATCATTAAAATATGGAAATATGTGCAGCCAAGCTCTTCATTATCCAGTGTATATTCATTATCATCGATGAAAAGAATTCAATGTGCAGTACTATGTAAAACAATTATTTAAATATAATAAGATTTTTTTTGGTTAATGATTTGAATAATATCCCTATAATTTCTCACATTGATTAATTATTTAAATTTTTATAAATCTTGACTAGGTATATAATTACCCTAATGCCCCTAAGACTAAACTAAATCTTTGCCACGTGTCACCCTTACAAGCCTTCTCACCTTTCTCACAAAAAGAGATCTTTGTACCGGAACCTATATATATACTAGCAGTGAACCTGCGCGATGCGACGGCGGCAATTTCTAACATGGTGCTTGTTTTAGTTAGTTTATCAATCTTCTCGTGATATATTGTATAGTAGTTCTATTCGTTTTCTTATTGATAGCATCAGTATTGTCTATCTATGCATGTTGTTAAATCAATAAGTTATGTTTGTAAAAATATTTTTTAAAATTATGTTTTGGGCTATCTACGACCATTTAACAAAATTGGTTATTTATTTCATGTAATTCAATTAAATTGCTTAATGTACGAATAACTTTTAGTAAATTTGTTTAAAATAAATTTGATTAAGATCTATTTTATAAGAAAATAAATACAATATATAATGAAAGTACAAAAATCAAGTTTGTAAAGTTTATAACTCGAGTACTATCATTGTAGCAAATTTTTTATTTTTTGAAGTGTTGACAAGAAAAACCTAAACAAACAGTTACACAAACCGTGCTACTGTCTACTCAAATACATATTTTGATCATTTTTTATATAAAATGCTGGTATTATGTACATTAACACATAATTACGATTATAACACTAATTGTGACAACCGGAAAATTTTCTTTTCATTTCCTTCCTTTCGTCTCTTTCATTTTTGGGCTTCGTGCAATTTTCGGGACGAAAATTCTTTCAACGTGGGGATGATGTGACACCCGGCATGTTCGGCTTAAACATTTTAGTAAAACATAAGTCTACCTTAGCGAGAAACATTTATAAATGGACTTAACTGGGTTAGTTGAGTCGGGTCATGATAGGATTATCCAGGGTTCAATGATCTGGAGGATCATTGGGAGTCATTTTGGGAATACACTAGTATCGGGTCCCGTTGTCGGTGAAATTACATGAACTGAATCAAGTAGGACAGGTAGATTATTAACACACGTGTAACATAACATGATAATACATGCTACAAGGTGTGAACATGATTATATGTGCCTATATGTGCTTAACATGTGTTATAATTGCATGATCATACGTTAGAATGTGTTTAAATGCATTAAACGACAAAACTGGAAAACATGGAAAACACAAGTCCTGGTTCGACCCATGGCGTGGGGGCGAACCTGGAACAAAGCCTTGGTTCGACCCTTGGATAAGGGGCGAACCTAGAACAAACTACAAAACAGGTTCATTCGACCTTGTAAAGGGGCGAAGGTGGCACCTTCGACCCCATGCAAGGGGCGAATGTGGAGTTATATAAATACCACACTTTGTCATTTTTCACCATTTCACAAACCCTAGCCGTCTCTAAACACTCTCAAACGATTTTAATCATTGAGGAAGGAGTTTTTGCTCTTGTTTTTCATAATCTAACCTACAAACAACATCTAATCAAGAATCCAAGGTGTGTTCTTAATTCTAAACCCTTTTTAAAGCATTTTAATTCGTTTTCATCTAACCCTAAAGATCCAGATCTGTTCTAAGGATGTTTTCACCATTAAAAACCTTTTAAACATCTTTCAAAACCTAAACCTTATCATTTAACATAGGTCTTCATATCAATAAACATATGTTAATTATGTTTTATGTGATATTATGTGTTGTTTAATGATTTGCTGCTGTACTAGTGCTAGAAACATGATCTAGGGCTGCTATTGATTGTAGTTTAGGGTTGTTAAGGTTACGATTAGATGAATGATGATATCATGTCTAATTTGGGGATTTTAATAAATCTAGGGCTCGTTGCATGCTAGTATGATCAATAGAACTTTTTGGAGTTTTCATATACACGACAAACTTAGCATTTTAAGATGATTATGGGTTGATTTCAGAAAGTTTCCAAATTGGGTAAAGATTTCATGCATGATGTGACGTTTTCATAATTTTTGCCATTTTGGGAAAGGGCTAAAACAAACAGGTCATGGGGCAAAATTGGTGGAGTTTTGTAGGGATATGTTATTCATACTTAACTGCTGTGATTGATGATGCTTCGTGATGTTTTCGGATGATTTTGAAGCGTTTTGGGGAAAAACATCCTGCCAGGGTCGAACCTGGGCACCTTTGACCAGTCGTGGGGTCAAAGGTGGAATCCCCGGGTCGAACCTGGACAAAGTTGGTCGAATCTGTTTCAAGGGGTCGAATGTGGCTTTAAATGGGTCGAACGTATCTCAATAGGGTCGAATGTGGTAAAAAGGGGCAAAGGTGGAAACTGAAACTCTTGGTTTGACCCTATGGAATAAAAAATGAGATTTTTGATGCAAACGAAGTATTTTTGTAACACCCCAACCGATTGCGGAAATATCGAGGTGTCACGTAGTGATGATTGTTCAATAGCTCATGGTACTAAATGAAAATTGAAAAATATTAAACAATTTACAATTCATCTTACAAGTAAATATTACAAAAGTCGATTAATATAAACTAGGTTCAAAGCTCCTATGTGTTCCAAGACTTGTACAACTTTCAATAGCAAATAAACCTGAAACATGTTAAGTTGGAAAGATGGGGGGTCAACTATAAATAGTTGGTGAGAATACATAGGTTTTGCATATAGTTGAAAACAATATGTGTATAGCAATTTTAGTTGAAGTATAATAATGAGTAATGATAGAATATGAGCCCGACATGTAACAATGCGTCTTTTGTACAATCAAACCTTGTGTCGACTGAGACCTAACTTGCAAGTTAGTAAAAGTGTAACTGCTTTCGATCATCCCTGAATTTATGCGGGGGGATGGGTTTGTCAGACCTATGCGCTATAATCTAAATAGGCGGTTTGATCAATGTTAATGATTGTACTGTGTCTTTTTGTTACAGTCAAATGATAGTATGAGTAAATGATAGTGTATAAAATTTTTATAGTTGAATCATAAGTTTCAACAATGTAAGAATGAGTAAATGATAGTATATAAAATGTTTAAACATGTTTAACCCAAAATGTAAAACAGAGAAAGGGGCTATGTAAACTCACCTATAATTCACCGTGTAGGTACTAGCAAAACAAACTCTGAACTTGAATTAATTGAACATCTTGTGCCCTATTACAAATAAAGGACGCCTTAATTTCTAATGCAAATTAGTTTAATTCATTTCTTGGTTGTAAAGATAGCTTATTCAACTACCTAGACTTGCATTGAGCGAATGCGCGTCTTAAAGTGTGTATGACTTAACGAACCGATGGTAACTTGGTTTGGGTTATTGAAAATAAGCGTACGTGTAAACTTATTTAAAATATATACTTTAGTATATTATTTTCAGGGTCACATCTTTATATATTTGTAACTTATACGTTTGTTAAGTAACACATATATAGATGGTTTGACGTCATGATAATTCTAAATATGATAATATTTTGTTGACTAAAATTTAGGGAATGAATAAACCATATTGAAGTTGCACAAAAAAAATCGTCAAAGTTGCTTTATAAAAAAAAAGGACCAAAGGTATATATTAGTTTTAAAATCATATTTCATATATAATAATTATTAGGAAATATAGATCTAAGTGGGCAATCACTTTCGATGGAATGTGTATAGGCAATTATCACAACATATCAATTCCACTCTATATGCCTGTCCATCTTTTATGTCTTTATTGTCTTACCCAAAATCCAAAACAACCCTGCCCGAATAAACTCACTCCAAAACTAATCTTATAAACTCAATTTGACCAAACTAGTCGGGACAACAAGGAAATTCAAAAGGGTCTAGTACCTCTCTTGCGTGATGGTGAAACGAAACCAGAAGAGATAATGAACCGAAACCGTGACCATTACCGGTCATCGAACCGGGACTAAACCCAGCATGACCATTGTCACAGCATCATGAACCTGACCCGGAAATAGCAATGACCGATTCTTTGTTACAGTCGTCATCACCGGTCACGGCTCCACAACCCGGCTAGAAAACTTCACCGCTGGCAGCGCCGCTATAACTGAGTTGGAGCCAATACCCTCGACATAGAACATGGAGATGAAAGGTGGAGATCGAATCAAAACGTGGTGAACCTAACCCGCTGCACTTGTCGAATACTTGCAAGTCGGAGTCGTCACCTCGATGCCGCTACTGTATCTTGATTCCATGCCGACCGGACTAACAAGAGAGGCCGTTACCGGTGACCAAAGTCGTCCTGACGCCTCTCTCTCAGGTATGAAGGATGCATTGGTTTAGAGATGTAGGTTTTTTTTTTTGTATTAGTGGTGGCTATCGGTTGGACAACTGATCTTCACAGACAACTTTTGCAAGAAGAGTTATGTATATACTTATGAATTTGGAGGTTTAAAAGTCAACACCATAAATGGCTGGAAAAATCTCTGACGTGATTTTAGGCTAAAATTATTGTTTGGTTTTAATATATGTTGATAATTGCTTATCATAATTAAATGAAAAGAAAACTATTGCTTATAATTGTTTTGCGGCATAAATTTTCAATGTCAAACTTAAATAAAATGATAATTGTATACACGAAATATTTATAGTATTAAGAGCAAGGGTTCTGTTTATGGCAACCCCGGGATTTTTTTTGGACGCAATAGAGACGGATTGATAAGTTTATGGACGTAATCTAGATGGCTTGATTTATGAGTTTGATTGTGGTTGATTTGGTAAGTGGCGATGATAGTCTTTGGGTTGAAATTGTCTCGCCAAATTATTATTATACTAAATTTAAACTTACTGGAATTATGCCGGACTGTTAGAAGGTTTAGTGAATTTAAGGCTAATTAGAAACAAAATGATGATGATGCATGAATGTTGCTACTTCTCGTGTATGTTGTACTCCATTTAATTTATTATTATTATTATTATTTTTTTTTTGTCTTATATCCTTCACGACTTCACGTGAAGTGAAGTTTAGTTGATTTTATTATTATTATTATTATTATTATTATTATTATAAATAAAATTACTAAAAAGGTTAAAATAGATAGTTTATTGAGGAAATTTTGTATATGTTTGAATTTATACCAACTTTAAAATATACGTAATATATAAGAATGTTTTGAAATAAAAAAAAATTAAACATGGTTATACAGAAACAAAAGTGGTATAATATAGGTAAGGTGGTGATTTTACTAATAATAAATGGGGAAAAATACGTGATGTTACAATTTTATGCTTGAACCTTGTGTGTAATCTATGTGTACTTGATTAGTTAGGGTAATGAGTCACCAACGGGATGTCGGGTCGGTCTAGTGTGTCGGTTGAACATTCAAAACACGTTTTAGAACATACTTGGTCACGATCTGGACAATCGGGGACTAGATAACCTTATGGTTATTAGTCGGGACACTTATGTGAATATTTTGATAGATCTCCGGTAGTTGGGATTATCAAGAGCTTGGCTTTTCTTATTTATTCGAGGAACACAACTTAAGGTGAGTTCACGGCCCCACTTTTACTGCTTTTACTTTTGGAGGAGAAAACATGCGCTAAACTTATTTTGGTAACATATGTCATACTATGATTTAACTTTGCGTTGCTATACGATCTTTGAAAGTCCAAGGGGAAACCATGAATATGCGGGGTTGCACAACGGGGGAAATGTGGATAGATCTATTGGGTTTGACAGGCCCCACTCGACGGCTTGGAGGGCCGGGCGGGTGCATATTGTCTCGAACTTGCTAAACATTGCTGAACACTCGGGCTGAACACTAGTAACAGTCTAGTTTTGCTTTTCCAATCGTAGTAGTAACAAAACATACGCCTAGCTAGTGTACTTTGGTAACATTGATATAGTATGGACAGGTTGATAATATTTGGTAACATTTGGTAACATTTTGGTAACATTTTGAACAAACCTGTGAACTCACCAGCATTATATTTGTTGACGTCGTTTTGGCATGTTTTTCTCAGGTCGCTAAGGTAGCAACTGTTGGGCTAGGCGCACGGGTCTGCATTAGCGTCTAGGCTTAGTTTCATGTTTTGAAATAAATGTTTTGAACACGTTGGTACATGGTTTCTGCACTGATTAAATGCTTCCGCTACGGTTTTATAATTATGAGAACTATGTTTTTTTTTTGAGTTATGTATTTCACATAGTGTTGTTTATTGTGACCGTTGACTTGGATCCTGGTTCGTCATGCGTCTCACGGTAAAACTCCGCAAGTGGAAATTTGAGGGTGTGACACTAATATAGAAATTGCAAGAACTGGTTGACAATTTGAAATTATATATCGACTTCTATTTATCCTTATAGAATTCTGATACTAATTTTATTACCTTTTTTTAAATTCATCTCTATCAACTTTTCTTCAAATAGTTAAAAAAATTTAAGTTATATAAACTACAAAATTTCATTTTAATATAAACTCCAACAAAAATTAAAGCTTTTCATTACATGTTTTCGTTCCGGTTTGAGTCCGATTACATTGGATAATTTCCTATAGAAGTACGCCAATCATCATAAATAACAAATGAGATACACACGAGGCATGCATATGAATAAACTAAAGTTGCCCCAAAACATCTTTGTTTTGAAAAAAAAAAACTAAAATAAACACATATATATGTTACTGTTAGTTCTTGATGTTGCTGATTTGCACCGGTTATCTTCGAAGCGGGTGGTGTTGATGGTAATGCAAGGATTGGTGTTGCGGTGCGGCTGCCATCAGAAAATATAGTCGAATGGGCCTGGCACAATAATGACTAAAAGGGCCAAAATTCATTTCATCAAATTAATCGAAATTCAATATTATTATAGGCAAAACTAAACACTACTTTCCTGCTAAGCATGCTTAAATGCCTTATTCATTTGGACAGAAAGAGAAATTGCTGCTGCTGCTGCAGCAAATCATCAATGCATATCAACCACAAACTAATATAAAAATGAATATAAAAAGAAACGGATGCCGCTGATGGGTCATTTTCACCAAAACTGTGAGGATTCAGAGACATTGAAAAAAATAGGTTTGACTAACCTAAGTACAATTTCACTAAAACGAAGAAAGGTAGCAGGTGGTCTGAAATCAACAAAAGAAAAATTGGTTCAAAAGTTTCACCAAAACAAAAAAGTCAGTAAAAGGATGAGGCCTAACATGAACCTTAAAAACTTCTGACCGCTGCAAAGTCAAAAGGCATTAGAAACCGATTGAAGACCATATCTAATTTTATAAACATAAAAGGTCTTACATTTTTTTTGATCGGCAAAAATCACATCTTATTCATCACCAACGAATAAACATACTGGAACTAACAAGATGCTAGTTGCTATTACAATCACCAAGCATTCCAGCCTAAAGAATTCAAATTACATTACATATTAGGAACATTAAACACCCTCCAATCCTCCCAAGTCCAATTCGCTTGTTTCCACTTATGTTTCGCCCATGTAAACGACGTCGCTTGTGCTTCCCCAAAGATACCAATGACATTGACTCTTTTCCCATTAAAAATAAGGTTGTTCCTTGCTTTCCATATCGCTCAACACGCCGCGAGAACAATGATTCTAATAATTTTCCGTTTCTTTTTGTCGTTTCCAATTAAACCGTGGAGCTCCAGAAGGTCTTTGACATTGTACGCGTATAACGGAGCAATACCAATCCACAAGGACACCTTGTTCCAGACGTTTGCCGAGACGAAGCTATTAACAAGACTTAAGCCTTGAGTCAAGCCTACTCATTCATTGTGAATAATTGTATTTAATTTGTATTGATTCTAGTCAATTAGAGATTGTACCATTCCTTGATATTAGCCTTAACATTGGCTCTTGTACATGTATTTATACCCTTGTGAATAATGAAAGAATCAATCAGCTTTCACAGCAAAACACTCTTATATCTCTATTATCTCATATGGTATCAAGAGCACCCAAGCTCCTCTGAGCAAAGATCCTGTCGACTCCCTTCTTCCTTATTTTTTTTTCTCTGTTTCACCTTCACAGTCTTCTCACGTCTCCAACCTTCCACCATACAGTTCACCAGAACAGTTCCCCTGTTTTCATCGCCCTCCATTCCGGTCACAGTTCCTGTTTCCGGTCAAACGCAGGTCTACCCATTAACAGCTTTTTCGAACAGTTTTCCTGTTCCGCCTTACTCTGCTCTGCTTTCTGAACAGTAACTCTGTTCCGACAGCTTTCCGACCAGCAACCATTCATCCCTGTTTTTTTTTTACATCCCGCTGTTACTCTGCTCTCAATGGCAACCTCCAACACCACCGTTATCCCTCTCTCCACAGCCGCAAACTTTCCGATTAAACTCACCGGAACCAATTTCCCGGCTTGGCGCAAACAGGTTATGTCTACACTAGTTGGACTTGACCTCGACCAGTTCGTTGACGGCCTCACCTTACCACCACCGAAAATACTCGAGGGAAAACCCAATCCAGAATTTCGTGCCTGGAACCGACAAGACCAAATACTTCTAGGAGCCCTACTTGGCAGTTGCTCCGATCTCGTTCAACCGCTTGTCTCCTCCGCTGTCACCTCTTATGAACTATTTCAGCGCCTAATCGACACCTACGCCAGCACCTCCAGGTCTCGTATCATATCTCTCAAAACCCAACTAGCCACCCACAGCAAGGGTGATAAACCAGTTGCTCAATTTCTCAATGAAATGAAAGCAATTGCAGATGAATTGGCGTTTGCCCAAAACCCCATCAAAGATGAAGACCTAATTGTGCACATAATTGCACGTCTAGGAGAAGAGTACCAACACATCACTGCTGCCGCCAAGATGCGAGACACGCCGATGACATTTACCGATATCTATGAAAAGTTAGTTGATCATGAACGGACCTTGCATTCCTCCCAACCACCTCCTGTCATCTCTACTGTGAGTCAAACACAAAGACAGGGGGGGCACTCTTTCAAGTCTGGTCATGAAGCCCGCTACTCCAATAGGCCCAATAATGGATCACCACGATACAACAAGGCCCAAGGACAAAACAATGGACCAGCTAATTTTTCGCGCACTAACCGTAATTCGTTTTTTTGTCACTATTGTAATATTCCAGGTCATGACACGAAAGAATGTCGGAAGCTTAGCCGTTTTTTGCGAGAGTACAACATATCAGTTCAAGGCTCTCCGTCTTCGAATCCTGTGGTGAACTCCACTTCGCCTCACCCCACTGCTGCAAACTCTCCTTGGATGTGGGACTCTGGTGCATCCGACAACACTGCAAACAATCAAAATGCATGTCCTGTTCTTTCTGAATATGGAGGCCCTGATGAGATTCGCCTAGGTGACGGTAAATCCCTTCCCATCACTCACATCGGTCAAACCACAATACCCACAAACTCACGTCCACTCCTTTTAACAAATGTCTTAATTACACCGCACTTGCGTAACAATCTTATTTCTGTTGCAAAAGTTTGTCGAACTAATCGTGTTTCTGTTGAATTCTTTCCATATCATTTTTTTGTGAAGGATCTACGCACGGGGGCGCCTCTCATGCGGGGAGTGAACGTCAATGATGTTTACTATGGACCTTTCCTCTCGTCACCTCAAGCCAACTCTACCACAACAGGATCCCTACTCATGTGGCACCATATACTTGGACATCCATCGATTCAAGTATTCAAGTCTCTCCTTTCTAGAATAGGACTTTCATGTAATAAGGTGAACCATGAGTCGTTTCATTGTAAATCCTGTTCGTTGAATAAAAGTCACAAGCTTCCTTTTGGCCAAAACTCCTTTGTTGCACATAAACCGTTGGAACTCATTTACTCGGATGTGTGGGGACCCGTCAAAACCTCCATTGACGGATTCAAATACTATGTCATATTTGTGGACTACTACTCAAAATATGTTTGGTTATACCCAATCAAACGCAAGTCCGATGTGGCCATCCTTTTTCCTCAATTTAAATCCTTAATTGAAAAATTTTTAAAAACGCCCATCGTTGCCTTGTTCACCGACAATGGAGGTGAGTATGTTGGCCTTTCATCTTACCTCACATCTCAAGGTATCTCTCACTATACCACACCACCACACACGCCAGAACAAAACGGTGTCGCCGAACGGCGACATCGCCATGTCGTTGAAACCGGTCTTGCTTTGCTTCACCATGCCCAACTACCGCAACATTTTTGGTCTCATGCCTTCCAAACCGCTACTTACCTCATAAATCGCTTGCCTACACCCATCCTCAACAACAAGTCTCCATATGACATGATATTCAACACCACCCCTCCTATTCTAAACTTAAACCGTTTGGTTGTCTTTGTTACCCTTGGCTCCGACCATACACCACATCTAAATTGCACTCTCGGTCCGCTTCATGCATTTTTCTTGGCTACTCCTCCTCCAAATCGGCCTACAAATGTTTTGATCCAGTCACCACTAAACTCTATCATTCCCGCCATGTCGAATTCATTCCTCACATTTTCCCTTCCCACACCAAAAATATTTCTCCCCCTACCGTAACATTCGACTCCTTTCTTGCCCCCTCATCCAATCCTGCACCTATTACCACACTTCCCACCCTCACTCCACAACACTCTCCTGACCCCACACACCTTCCTACACCAACATCCCCTGCCCCTACACAAACATCTTCCGAACCTACTCAGTCCTCTTCCATTCCACCACCCAACTCTCCTATACAGCCTACCTCACATACACAATCTTCACATGACTCCACCTCTTCCTCATCTCAATATACTAACCCCTCCCCTACCACTTCTTCCGCTCCACCGCCCAACTCTCCTACACAGTCTATCTCACCTACACCGTCTTCACATAACTCATCCTCTTCCTCATCTCAAACTACTTCCGCTAACCCCTCTCCTACCACCTCTTCTCGCCCACACCGATCTCGCATTCCCAACCCCAAATACTACAATTCCACCTTCATTAACTCCACCACTCTCCATCCACTCCCCACTTCCATTGAGCCATCCACTCACACACAAGCTATGAAAGATCCTAACTGGCGCCATGCCATGGATCTTGAATACAATGCCCTCATCCAAAACCAAACTTGGGAACTCGTCCCACACACTACCCAAAACCCGATTGGATGTAAATGGGTATTCCGAATTAAACGGAACCCCGACGGCGCAATTGAGAAATATAAAGCACGCCTTGTTGCCAAAGGGTTTCATCAACAATATGGCAAGGACTACTTTGATACCTTTAGTCCGGTGACAAAGCCTGTCACCATTCGTACGGTCCTTTCCATTGCTCTCTCTCGTGGGTGGTCCCTACGCCAATTGGATGTTAACAACGCATTCCTTCATGGAACCTTGCATGAAGATGTGTACATGGTTCAACCGCCCGGCTTTGCAAATTTGGACCTTCCCACGCACATTTGCAAACTCAAGAAATCCCTCTATGGTCTAAAACAAGCCCCAAGGGCTTGGTACAACGAACTCACTATATTTCTTCACAAATTTGGTTTCACAAAATGTCAGTCTGATGCCTCCCTCTTTGTTTACAACCAAAACGGTACAATTGCCTACTTACTCGTTTACGTTGATGACATTGTTCTCACCGGTAATGACAACAAATTCTTGGATACCTTTGTTAAAGCTCTTGGAAACAAGTTTTCCATCAAAGACCTCGGTCCTCTCCATCATTTCTTAGGCATTGAGGTAATTCCCACTCCTCATGGCTTATTCCTTTCGCAGCACAGACACATCCAAGATGTTCTCACCACCTTCAAAATGGACGGTGCCAAGGAAGTCATCACACCCCTTAGCACCTCCGACCCTCTTACCTCTACCGACCCCTCCCCTCCCGTGGACTCCACACCATACCGTCAACTTGTTGGCACCTTACAATACCTTGCTTTCACTAGACCCGACATCTCCTTTGCAGTCAATAAACTCTCCCAATTCATGCATAATCCCAAGCAGTCACACTGGCAAGCTCTCAAACGGGTCCTCCGATATTTAAAAGGAACATTGTACCACGGGTTATTTTTAAACAAACAGTCCTCACTTGATTTACAGGCATTCTCAGATTCCGACTGGGGAGGAATAAATGACGGTGGAAGATCAACAACAGCGTATCTTTTATACCTTGGCTCCAATATCATCTCCTGGCGCTCATCAAGGCAGAAAACGGTTTCCCGTTCTTCCACTGAAGCAGAATACAAATCCCTCGCCAATGCAGCCGCCGAACTATCATGGATAAAAAACCTTCTTCGTGAACTTGGTATTCCAGTCACACGCACCCCATCCCTATTTTGTGACAACACCGGTGCCACCTACCTATGTGCCAATCCCGTCTACCACTCACGCATGAAACACGTGGCTCTAGACTATCATTTTGTTCGTGAGTAGGTAAATGCTGGAACATTGCAAGTACTTCACATCAGCTCCAAAGATCAACTTGCCGATGTCCTCACCAAGCCTTTACCACGATCGCCATTTTTGTCACTACGGTCCAAGATTGGCGTATCCGATGGATCCTCCATCTTGCGGGGGCGTATTAACAAGACTTAAGCCTTGAGTCAAGCCTACTCATTCATTGTGAATAATTGTATTTAATTTGTATTGATTCTAGTCAATTAGAGATTGTACCATTCCTTGATAGTAGCCTTAACATTGGCTCTTGTACATGTATTTATACCCTTGTGAATAATGAAAGAATCAATCAGCTTTCACAGCAAAACACTCTTATATCTCTATTATCTCATAGAAGCAAGAAGTAAACACATGATCCGCATCCTCATCGCCTTCCCCACACAATCTGCAGGTAGATGGTCCGTTTAGAATCTTCCTCTTTTTCAAACCGACTAACGTTGGTAAACGATTTTGTATCGCCCTCCACCCGAAAATAAAGATCTTTTTCGGAACCCCCTTAACCCACTCAAACGGGTAAAACGGTGCAGCGTTTCTGACCAGCAGCGCTCTGCATCCCGCGACTGTAAAAGAACCATCCTTACTCTCCGTCCACGACCAAATATCTGCATCATTTGACTGACCCAGACTCTGCAAGAAGACGCTGCATTGCAGCAGTTCCTGGACTTCGATCGGGCTGATTGGCTCTCTGATCCAGACCCAGCCCTGTCTTCTTCGTGCCACCGAAACATTCTTTTCGGCTTCGAGAATGAACAGATTTGGGAACATCAACATAAGCGGTTTATCACCACACCAGAAATCAACCCAGAACCTTACATCATCTCCGTTTCCAACCTTTGCTTTAAATAAGTATTTCAGCTCTAATTTTTTTTTCCCATAGATCCTTTTCCACCTTAACAATTGCATTCCATGTTCCTACCCGGCCTGCTATAACCGGAAGATAGGTTGCTACAGAAGGGTTATAGTGGATCGCTGAAATGACCCGATGCCACAACGCCCCTTTTTCATGTTTAAAACGCCACCACCATTTTATCAGCAAACTTTCATTAATTACTTTCAACGAATATAAACCCAACCCGCTTTGCCGATTGGACCAATTACCCTTTCCCAAGCAATCCAATTTGTCCTCGCTTTATCCTCATCCCCGCCCCAAAAGAACCTTCGCCTTAGCGCTTCAAGCTTGTCCAAAACTCCTTTAGGTGCTCTGAAAAGAGAAAAAAAATAAGAAGGAAGGCTATCCAAAACAGCCTTAATAAGAACAACTCGTCCCCCGATGGATAATTTCTGCGCCTTCCATTTAGATAGTCGATTCTTGAAGCAATCAATAACTCCATTCCAAAACCGTGCTTGGTTCATATTAACTCCAATTGGTACCCCCAAATATCTGCACCGAAATCGACCCGCTTTACATCTTAACAAGCTTGCCATATGATCTACCTCCTCTTCGTTAACCCCCACCCCATGAAGAATCGTTTTTTCATAGTTCATTTTAAGGCCCGAAACTAAATGAAAGCATCTCATTAACCGCACTAAATTCCTTGCATTGTTCTCGCACCAATCACCCATGAACACAATATCATCGGCGTATAATAAGTGCGACATCTCGGGACCATTATGAGGCAGCCGAATCCCATGAATCAGCCCCAAATCAATAGCTTTCGTGACAAAACACGTAAGCGTTTCCATCGCAATAATGAAAATAAAGGGAGATAACGGATCACCTTGTCGGACACCCCTATAACATTGAAATTCCCACGTAGGCGACCCGTTGATTAAAACCGATGCCCGAGATGAATCAAGTATTCCGGATACCCACATGATCCATCTTTGCGGGAATCCCATTTGCTCCATAACAGACCGAATAAAACGCCAACTTATCGAGTCATAGGCCTTTCCATATCAACTTTTAATACAAAAGCTTTCACTTTAACCCGTTTAACCCAAGAAATCACCTCATTTAACATAAGCGGGCCCTCCAGTATGTTTCTATCACCCATAAACCCGGACTGGACATCGGATATTACCGACCCAATAACACTCTTTATACGATTTGCTAGTACCTTAGAAATTATTTTCGAGACGCAACCCAGGAGACTTATCGGCCGAAAGTCATTAAACGCCACCGGATCCGGACATTTGGGTATGAGTGCAATAAAAGACGAGCCACAACCTTGACTTCTGTGAAGAAGGAATCCATTATTTTCATCACATCACACTTCAAAGTTTCCCAGAAATGCTTCAAAAAACCAAATGTGAAACCATCGGGTCCCGGTGCTTTTTCATTCCCACACTCCCAAATCACATTCTTAACTTCAATCACAGAAAACGGCACGACTAAGCAATCTGCCTCTTCCCCCGAAAGACGCTTAATATTATGGCAAATAAAGTCCGGTCGATCTTGCAAAGGCTCTCGATACTTGTTCGCAAAAAACTTGCGGGCTTCAGACTTCATTCTAATCTGATCCACTATCCATTCATTATTCACCATAATTCCACCCAACCGATTTGAACCCACATGTTGATTAATCATCCCGTGAAAGAATGATGTATTCTCATCGCCTTCTATTAGCCATTTTATTCGGGATCTTTGCTTCAAATCCTGTGCTATCCCCAAGATTATTTCTTCTAAATTTTTCTTATACAAAGCCCACGTCGACACCTCCTCCTCCGATAAGGGTCTATCTTCCATAATCCCATCAAGTTCCTCAATCTTCAAAATACATTCTTTTTTATTAGCCTCTCTATTATCCCTGTGGTTTTGCATCCATATCTTAAGAGCCCCTTTAACCTTCCTAAGCTTATTAGCGAAGAAAACATCCGCCCTATCATCACCCGAAACCCCTTGGTATGCCTCTAATACCACTTGTTCAACGCCACCAATTGATAAACAAGAGTTATAAAAACGAAAACGGAGAGGCGCCGAAGTTTACCGTTTCAGTATTCAATAGCACCGGACTATGATCAACAACTCGTCTTGGAAAAGCCGTGACCGAGGCGGAAGGCCAACGATTTCTGAATTCTTGTGAAACAAAGATCCTATCAATTTTACTCAACTGCTGGCCGGTAGTATCCACCCGAGTAAACCTTCTACCACCCATGGGATATTCAAACAACATATTCTCTTCAATGAAGTCATTAAATTTTTCTGCACACCTTGGATTGAAAGCCGTGTTCATTCTCTCCTCCGCACATCTTACCGCGTTGAAATCACCCAAGACCACCCAAAAATCATAATTACTGAATATACTATTCGATATTGACGCCCACAATTCACATTTCAGCTGTAGGTTCTGTGGCGCATACACATTAATGAAAGAGATAACTTCCCCAGACTGCACCAGAACACCAGAAACCAGTAAAAAAATTCATGTGCCTGACCAGCCCTGATTTCCGAAACACACCCGGATTCCAACAACATAACAACCCCCCCGATCTTCCTTCTGCGTTAACCCAATCAAACTCCACCCTACCCCTGCCCCACAACTTTTGCACGTTGATTCTGGATCCGTCACACAACATAGTCTCCTGAATTGCTATGAAATCCGGTTTCAGTTCTCTAATAATTTCACCCACAGAAAGGATTTTTTTATCCTCCCCCACCCTCTTACATTGAAACTGAGAATCTTCATTGGACTAGATTAACATCTCCTTCATCCCTGATAATTTTACCCAGCTTATCATTAAAACCCACCAGGTTAATTCCAACCTTCGTACATACTAATTCAGTTGTTTCAATCTCCGATCTATCAACCACGTTCGCCTCCGACCTTGCTTCTTCCTCCACAGCTTGTTCAACATTGGAATGCACCGAAGGAAAAAAAATAGGTGGGAATTGAACCTCAACCTAATTGGTTCTTGGATTCTTACGGCGTTTATTTCTTTTAATCCTAGACAAGAGTTAATTGCCAATTTAGTCCCTGAGGTTTGTCAAAAATTGCCACTTTCATCCAAATATTTTTTTTTGCATCCGTGTCCCTGAGGTTTACATTTTTTTGTCATTTTAGTCCAACCATCTAACCCCGTTAAAAAAAAATCAGTTAACTCAGGGGTATTTTTGTCAATACACACCAAACGTTTTTTTTTTCATTTTCATCCAAAAAATATTTAATTAATAAAAATAATAAAAAAAACATAAAAAAAGTATATACAAACACAAAAAAAAAAAAAAAAAACAAAAACAAAAAAACAAAAACAAAAAAAATCATTTATATTATACACTTATAAACATATATATATACACACACACCAGTACACCACTGGCATCACCAACATCAGCCACCACCCTTCACCTCCACCAATTGTTGCCATCACCGGTAAGAACTTATCGTTTTCGAAGGAGACCTGACGCGCTCGCAACTCCGGATCCGAAGTCACTAACAACTCATCCTCGGAATCCTCAACACGAACAGCGTCGACGTTCTTCTGCCACCGTTCAATGACGCCATCTGGATACATGACCAACGCCTCTTCGAACAGCTCGACTCCGCCGCTACCTCCCCACAGTGTCGATTTGTTAGTCGATGTCTTGATGATACATCAAAACTAGAGCTATTTGGTGGATGAAAATTGGGGGTTTTAGGGCTAGATGACTATAAATCTGTTGAATTTGATTGTGTATTGTGATTTTGAGCTGATATGTAGGACAAATTTTAAGGCTTTGAATGTGAAATGGAGGACATATTTTGAGCTGTGTGTGTATTGAATGTGAATGTGTATCACAAAAGGTTGATAAGCCGTCAGCAAGTTTGATGCTGTGTGTGTATATATATATATATAATAACTAAACAAATAAAATAAGTTTAAATTGGGTTTTGGATGAAAATGGCATAAAAAAAATACATATGTATATTGACCAAAATACCCCTGAGTTAACTGACTTTTTTTAACGGAGTTAGAGGGTTGGACTAAAATGACAAAAAATGGAAACCTCAAGGACACAGATGCGAAAAATAAAATATTTGGATGAAAGTGACAATTTTCGACAAACCTCATGGACTAAATTGGCAATTAACTCCCTGGACAATCTCTCCTCAGAAGAGGACCTGCCCCTGATAGATTCTTCTGTAAACAAAAGATTAGGAGTGGGCCTAGGTGGAGGTGAGTTTAAGTCTAGTAAATTCTCATTAAGCCCAAATATCATGCCTTGGTCTTTTCCTAGACATAAGGATGTCCGGCCCACACTCACTACTTGGCCCAATCGTTTGACTATCACCAACAGGCCCACTCGCCTTAAAATTTTTGTCTCCATCCAGTTTGGTTTTCGAAACTTGTTCCCCCTCAAGATCCTGCATGCTCACATCCCTATTACTATTATTATTATTATTATTATTATTATTATTATTATTATTATTATTATTATTATTATTATTATGATTATCGATATTATTATTATCAATATGATATGTCTCACCCACATCATTGATCATATCACCATTCAATACACCAATTGCATCACCAATCTCCTGCATACATGAGTCTCTATTTCCAAGGCCATCATTACAACCTTTCACCTCCCCTTGCATAGATTTTTCCCCTACCTCCAGATGTTTTGACTTCTCCATCTCCGACACCGGACAGACCACCGGAATTATCACCGGCGGGTCGGATTCCTTTTCCTTGATAATTTCACCTTCTTCGTATGCATCATCCACCCCATACGAGTCTTGAGACTTACTCGAGCCTTCCTCCCTCGGTCTTTCGGCCACATAATTACCATTGTCCATGTCCAATACAATTTTCCTGTTTGGTTCTTCTTTAGCGAGAACAAAATCTGGACACCAAATCTCCTCCATCTCCTCGACCCACACTTTTATTCTATTGTTCCTCCACCGCAGCTCGACTCCACTTGATATTCTTTTGCCGTCTTTCACAAGTACAGCAACATTTTCAAAGGAAAACTTGCCGTCACGTTCAGAGGCCCGAGACCCTTGAACCACTGTCCCAAAAGACTTGGCAATCCTATCAATAACATCTTTATCCCACAATTGAACCGGAATTCCCGACACTTTCAACCAAGCCACTCTTTCAAACGAAAGCAATTGATCATCCCACCAATCCAAATTGTGGAACCAGTTTTTCCATTCCTCCACCCTATCTTTCAGGAAGTGCTCAGCCAGAGACGAGCTGGTGAACGTTAGTAAAACCTTCATGCCCGCAACATAATTGACTGTCACATCTTCAAGCCTCAGCGCATACAAAAAATCCTCCATCCTACATAAACGGATAACATCCTTAACATCACCCAGCAAAGACCGTCTTCCCAAAATTGCCTGGATCGGGTACGACTTGTTTGGGATTGAAACAATATTCAGTTTCGAGCATTCTTGGATTGGAGGGAATTGATTGGCGTCACCCCACACCGGTTGTTTCCCTTTGTCGTTGGCTACTGGTGTATGATTCCCCGAACCGTACTGGGCGTTCGCAACAACCCGATGAGAACCATGTGACCTTCTACCTTCCTCTTTTATAAACTTTGCAACATTAGCATGAATGTTCCACTCTCCTGCCCGGACTCTGATCAGAGCTTTGGTCATTTCGCCTACATCTTTGACCCCTTCGAACCTTATGAAAGCAAAGAAGCTACCTGACTTGTCTCTTCTCCTTGGTAGGTACGCATCCGTCATTTTTCCACACACCCTAAACTCCTTCCAAAGCATCCCAAGAGAACAGTTGCTTGGAAGGTTAGAGATGTAGAAAGTTGTCGTCTCCAATTCGTGGTTTAATTGATGTTCATGATTTCTTTTCTGGCGACGTTGAGTTTCCCACTCCATGTTAAAAAAAGGTCTTACATACACAGCTTGGTTTTAAAAACCTGCCATTTGGTAACATCAAAAGCTTCTGCTCGAACCTTTAAGTACTAAAAAAGAAACCTGCACAAATTAAAAGTAAATTAATTACCGAAGTTGCTGCTCGTAACCCAAAGAAGTTTACAAAAGTGAACTTTGGTTTAGGTCTCTTGATGATTACTTTTGTCATAGCAACCACACAACAATATAAGATAGCAGTTTTAGTTAGAGATTTATTGAGATACAAAAGTGAAACAAAGAAAATATATTTTATTGAAAGCCTAAAAAATGACTTGTTTATACTTTTAGTTAAAATAAAATATTGCATTACCTTGCCATTCGCTCAAGTTGTTTAACTGTTCTTGAAGGGCCGATGACTTGTTTCTAACGGAAATTTGCGTCTTCGCCTCAAGAATCTGTAGATGTAGACAATAAACCACGAGAAGCATACACAAATTTTGAGATGGCAAATTTAAACCATTTACATATAAACAGGTTGAATTTCGATATATCTTCAATGCGCAAAAGTGGATCGCTTTTCCTACACGAGACGCTATCTTATATAAATTTTATTCATATACCTCATAGCTTTTTAACTTCTCCTATCTTAAACTTAGCTATATATTTGATTTAATATATAAATTACCTATATATACAACCTAAAAACGGAAGGTATTATGATGCATAAAACCATACCATGTACAAGAGGCGCGCCTAAGGCAATTTTTAGTGAAAACTCCCGTGCCTCGGTTGCACCTGATGTACAGAGTGCGCCTTATATTGCAAAAAGTGAAGACTTGCGCCTCAGAGTACGCCTCGTGCCTCGGCGCGCATGAGGCGCACTTTTTAAAACCAAGTAAATACACCAATAACCAACAAAATTTCAAATTCAAAAGCAAAAATATCGTAAACACCAAGTCATTCTTAAGTGGGTATCATACGAATCAATAAGCAAAAGCAATAAAGGAGAAATTAACCAATGTGAACTAAACACTTTCATTAAATCACGGTGTGCAATGAAGAACTTGAAGTTTGAACATTACCGGTTAAATTTTGCCAAAAAAAAAGACAATACTTTTCAAATAAAGTATGCAAACCATTACTCCAAGTAGTGATTCAAGGCACCACCAATATTTAGTTATTTAGTACACGGATCTTCAAAATAAAAGTGTCATGTTCAGCTTTTTAAGGTCAGCAATGACAAGTTAAGAAACAAATTACATTCACATGAAACCAGATATTTACATATACTAAGCAACAAAAGAAAGGAACCATGGATGCTAGTAGACATTAATGGCTTATAATCACAAAATTCTAAAACCAAAATCCAAATAAAATCGTTTAGTTGAAAATTAAACAATAACTTGTAACCAAAAATGAGAAATTCTCCTAGAATTCTAGGATGTACATCGAAATAACTTTGAAAGATATTTCACACTGAATCAGCCTACTAAGTTTCATCCCGTAAAAAAAATCACCCAACAACAACATGCTTATAAAATATTAAAAGGGAATGTTTAAATTTGCATAAAAGAGAACGGGTTCTTACAATTATCTAACTTGCTTTGCAGAACATGTGACATCAAGCCATTACAAGAATCTGAGTCAAAGATATTCCAACCTAATATAACCAAAAATAGGCCTTCAGAAATACCTTCTTTAAATGAATGTAAGGCAAGAGCTGATAAAATATCATTCATTATTTTAAATGAACCATGTTTTAGTAAGGCCTTATTTGGTTTATGATGCTCCAATGGTTTCAGCGTTATTATTTCCAATTTATCATTTAACATCTCACACTTAGGTTGCCAACGAAAATATTAGTGCCATACACGGGGGGTTCATCCCCAGACCCCAAACCATGTAGCATAAGTTAAATAGTTTTATTTGCCCTTGTAGATGTGCCCTCAAATTATAGGAAAAAATAGCATGAAGGTGACACCTAAAGTTGTAACAGATAAAAGACTTGATTGATTAAAGTATACTAAAACCCTAATAGAAAACTGCAAGAAATTATTTCCGTCTAAATTTTTGGCACAAACATTGTTAAAGCTTCATGTATCTCCCAAGTGTCCAACCTCACTTTTGCTTAAAGGATTATTAAGTTCATTGAATTTAACTAAATTGTAAGTATTAGATCAGATCTGTCATTTATGCAGAATGTTTTGTATACCTTCTGGGAAGAGGGGGCCTTCTTGTGTGGGTGGGTCAAAAACTCAGTTAACTACAGACTGTGTTGAGCCTTCTTGTTGGGTGTTTCTGCATGCGAATGAGCATTTTTATATAAAATCAAGAGAAAAAAGATAGTGGTAGCTACATACAAAATGAACACACGAAGTCATATTGTGTGAAGTTTCATGAAAAGCCCATGATCTGATGATACCAAGCTCTATACTATCCCCAATGTATTTGAAAAGCATACCATCCACCAGATCTGCCCAAGTTACCACATGTGCAGTTTATTAACCAAAAATCCACAATCCTCGTGTGATTTTTCTAAAGCAGTTAAGAAAAACGATTATAACGCCTACACCATTTCATAACAAAAAATCCACAATCCATAAGAAGTCCCTTCTAATTAAACCCTAAAAAAAAATAAATAATAATAATTCATTGACACATCAATTCACTAAAAAAAACTACCACTTCAACCAATTATAATAAAAATGAGACAATTTGGGTT
This sequence comes from Ambrosia trifida, assembly GCA_028751855.1. Taxonomy (NCBI): domain Eukaryota; kingdom Viridiplantae; phylum Streptophyta; class Magnoliopsida; order Asterales; family Asteraceae; genus Ambrosia; species Ambrosia trifida. Next base: position 57,792,786 of record CM054125.1, on the reverse strand, counting down.
TATTATATTAATATCCGATAAAATGCATCAGATTAAAAAACTAAGCACAACCTGGATGTCCTGACAATATGCTCACATGTTTATAAACTTTGAACAATATTATTATAAAAAAAAGGATCATTGTCTAACTTATTTCACAATAGATTTTTAATTTTTGCTAAACCATTAACCCTACCGTGACACAGACGCGGACCTGCAAACACTACCTGTGTACCAATATACACTTGTAGAAAAAAAAAAACGATTGCTTACACAAAAAAAAAAAAAAAAAATCAAATTTGTGTAAAAAGGAAAATCAAGGGAAAATAGATTTAAATACTCCCAACTATCCTTCGTTGGCGGATAATACTCCCAACTATCACTTTGGCCTTTAGCACTCCAAACTTTCAACTTATTTTCCATTATCACTCCCAGACTAACTGAGGTCTAACTCGGTTAGTGTTCGTGGCCAAAATGTAAAAACCGAAATTTAAGGGACCATTTTGAAACTTTTTATTATTATTATTATTATTATTATTATTATTATTATTATTATTATATAAAGCAAAAGGGTCCACCTCCATCAATAACCATCTGCTGAGAGAGAGAGAGAGAGAGAGAGAGAGAGAGAGAGAGAGAGAGAGAGAGAGAGAGAGAGAGAGAGAGAGAGAGAGAGAGAGAGAGAGAGAGAGAGAGAGAGAGAGAGAGAGAGACTCACCACCATCTGCCGGCACCCCACCACCACCACCGCCATCCCCAACCACCGCCTCCACCGCCATCCCCAACCACCGCCTCCACCGCCATCCCCAACCACCGCCTCCATCCATCAACACACCCACATACTTGTTCGCAGAGAGGGAGACACAGAGAGGGAGACGCAGAATAGAAGAAGCAGAGGAGAGAGAAGCAACAGTAAGGGGCATTTTCATCACCGGGTCTTCGTCGAATCTGAGGTAGGTGGTCAATTGGTGGTCGATTGGGGGATTATTGAGGTCGATGGTGGTGGTAGGTGTAACATTTCGCATTAAATTCCTTGTACGTTACGTTGATTATTAAAAAAAACGTCGAATTTTATCTTTTATCGTTCCTTTAAAAATATTTCATGACGCATTTGGACCCCTAGTACCATACTATATACATATAATATCATTATATTAGTGATAAAATTGTCAATTTTTTTTTTGCATGGGCCGGGATTCGGACCCGAGCCCATGGCCGGTTCAACCATACACCCACAACACTAAACCAGCTGGTCTACCACATGTCTTGGTATTTAACCCGGATGTATTTAAATATATAACAAGCTTGGAGGTGCAGTTGACTTATGAAAGGTCAACTGCGACGAACCCCCTTCAAGAATTCAAATCCTATACCGCGTAATTAACCTCTGATATGGTAAATTATGTAAATTATTGACTAAACGCGTCTTATGCACGACCAATTAACATTAAAACATTCCAGAATTGAATCCAATCACGCGTCATAAACTTTAATAGGGTCAAAATTACCATTTTCGAACACCCGAACCCCATACTATAAATCAAGACCTCCACATCGTTCTACACTCGCCGATATCTCTCTCCACACCTTCAATTTCAGATAAAAACACCTTTCAAGCTTCAAATTGCTCGCGTGTTGACTTTCTGGTTGACCGTCCATAAATCACGATTACGCTTTGTAAGTTTTCATTTTGTTGATGGGTTTTGATCTTTGGCACTCTACGAACAATAGCCCCATCATATCAGGGGCTATTGGTTATCAATTATGGTTATTAAGAAATCTAGGGTTCGATCGATTCAATTTGGGGATAATGGTTCTGCAGACCTTGTTATTTAATTAAAACAGAAACAAAACAAACACAACCACTGATCTAGATCAAGTGGTTGTGTTGTCTGTTGGTGAACAAAGGTACGCGGGTTCGAGTCCCGTATACCACACCCTTTTTCCTTTTCTTTTATAACAATTATAAATCAGTTTCAAGTTATACTATATAATTAATTCAAACTTAGAATAATCGTTCTCAGGGTCCAGACCAGATGGTCTGGACTTGTGATATAAAACACGAACCGGTCATCAGACCCGGGTTCGATTCCTAGCATGAGCAAAACATTTTTTTAACCTTTTAGATTTATATATATATTTACTAGTATTTTTAAAAATAGTTTTAAAATACAAAAACTTCTTTATAAATTCTACAAAAATTATTTTACGATGTTCTAATAAAAAAGTTTATTTTACAATTTTTAGTTTTCCAAAAATAATTTATTTATTATATATAAAAAAATATTTCAAGTTTATTCTATTATAATTATAAAATTCTATAAAAATATCAAAACAATTATATAAATTTCCACAAAAATTATTCTGAGTTTATAAAACATTAAACATTCCAGAAACGATTTTTATTTCTGAAAAATCATTTATTTATTATTTTTAATTGATTTTTGTTATTTTAATCATAAATAAATCATAATAAATTCATTTTTCAAAATTTTTGCACCAAAATTTTATATAAATTATTTCTGTCCATTTAGAACAGAAATACATATTTTAATTTAAAAATTCTTTAATTTTAATATTTTTAGATATTAAAGTTATATTTTGACAATTTGAAATAAATAGATTAAATATTCTATTTTTAAGAAAATAATTTTATAAAAATTATTTTCATACTCAAAACTTTATAATGTGACCATCTTTAAATCTAAAGTTTACAAAAAGACTTTTGTGTATTTATTTATCGAATTTCTTTTATTTAATAAACAATTTAATTATTAATCAAACGAATACTTATACCCAAATTCGAAACCCTAGAAAATACTTGTAGACTAGAAAGACTTAGACTTATTTGTTACCTTATACATAGGGTAATATTTGGCAACTTTGGGCTAAACATATTCTATTTCTCGAGACTTAATACTTTGCTAAGGTGAGTTTACGTAACCATGTTTATGCAATTCTTTATACTTGAAACTTTATACTTAAGCAATTCTACATACATGTCTAGTTGTAAACTTTAATGCCTCATGACTTGGACAACTATTGTTAGACTTAAACTTCAACCTACATAATCATTAGCTATGGCCAAGCCGGCGATACTCAATAATAGATCTATTGGATTGACAATCCCACCTAGATTCGTTGACCATCTTTTATGGGGAGCGCGGGTGATTGTTATCGTTCCAACGTGATATTAAGGTGAACCGTGGATGACGGGATGGACCTAAACTTGTCGGAGGTTTGATTATGTGCATACTATACTTCATGTTTATCCATGTAGACTTAAACTTACGATGGACATATGAATTGCTAAACTTTTATTATTCTTAAACTTAATTGCTTGACATGGCTTATGTATTCTCACCAACTTCTAGTTGACCCCCCCCCCATTTTTACAAACTCAACAGGAAATAATGATGCTTGAAGTCTAGAGCTAGCATGAGAAGACAATTTGAAGTTTATGCTTTGTTTGGCTTTTCGATGTATTAGAATTTCACTCAAGACTTGTTATGTATTTTCAATTTTGGATATTTTACTTTAAATAAATTTCAATTAAAACTTGAATACCATGTGCTACTGTATACTCATTCTTACGTGACACCTCGATGTTTCCGCCATCGGTTGGGGTGTTACAGATTGGTATCAGAGCCTTGGTTATAGGGAATTAGGTTATTAGAAAATAATCTAGACTATAACCTTAGGGATTTAAACAGTACTTGCTTCTCTTACTTGTAATCCTAATTGCTTCCTTAATCTTATCCCTATCCTACACCTTACATAAACCTAAGCCTTACAAGTTGACTGCTCTTATTCGTCTGCTGCAATCCTGATCCACCATTAGATTAATAGGACAAAATCCTCAGGTTTAGCCTGAACCACCTTGAGATCTCGTCGAAGTTCTAGATTTTAATAACGAACACATGCAATCTGGAAGGGTGAACGCCTGTATTCTGAGTCTTTTGTCTAGGCTGGCATTGCGTATATATCCCAATCAGACGAGGGACCCGGATGCCTACCTGGGAATTCTTGGGATGAGTGTTCACTTATAGGCTAAATCATGTCTTCACTATGTTATTAGAATCTAGAATCTTTGATAAGTCATCGTTTTCGTTTATTCGTTTTAATTAATGAATAAATGATTACATTCCTTATATTACCTCATTCATTTCATTGTGTCTCTTACAGATCATGCCTCCACGTCGCAGCACTCGCAATAGCAACGGTGAGAACCATGAGGAAGGTGGCGACAACCACAACCATAACCACAACGCTAACCACAACAACAACAATAACAACAACAACAATGGCGTTGATGCTCAACTGGCTGCGATCATCTCTCAACAAATGGCACAATAGATCGCAACTCTGGTTCTTAACTTACTGGCTCAAGTCATCCAGATGAACGGAAACGGTAATGGAAACGGAAACGGCAACGGAAACGGCAATGGAAACCACAATGGAAACGGGAATGGTCTCCTAGCTTGCACTCTTAAACACTTTAATACCTGTAATCCCCCTAAGTTCAGTGGAGATGAAGGAGCTACGGGTCTTCTACAATGGTTCGAGGGTATTGAGAATACCTTCATTAACAGTGAGTGTCCCGATAACTTTAAGGTCCGTTATGCCATGAGTGTTCTTCACAAACGAGCACTCACTTGGTGGAATGAAGAAAAGCGCACCCGCGGAGCTGAAGTTGCACTTGCTATGACTTGGGATCAAGTCAAGGAGATTATGAAAGATGAGTTCTGTCCCCGTAATGAGGTTAAGAAACTGGAAGACGAGTTCCACACCCTTGCTCAGGATAGTGGGGAAAACCTTGCTTATAATACCCGCTTTCACGAGCTCAGTTTTTTGTTGCCCCATAAAGTTACTCCCTTACCTATAGCCATCGAGAAGTATATCGGTGGCCTACCTATGCAAATCCAGGACACAGTATAGGGAAGGAATCCTGCCACCATGGAGGAAGCCAAACGCCTGGCGGCTACTCTCACCGATAATCATGTGAAGAACGGTACTCTTTTTCGCAAGAACACCAAGAAGACTGCTGCAAAAGACACTCCTCAGCCCGCTATTGAGGTTAAGCCTGAGACCTCAACCAACAGGAAGCGTAAGGCTAGGAACTACATGGTTGCTACCACCCCACATGCAGTGCAAAACCCAACCAAGAAACCGTATGTCGGGAATCACCCTCTTTGTAACACTTGTCAATACCACCATCTTGCTAATAGACCATGCCGCCAATGTAATAACTGCAAGCGGTATGGACACTTTGCCAATACTTGCCAAGCCCCTGCCACTCAAAATAACCCTGCCAGAAATAATCCAGCTCCTAATGCTCAAAATGGTAGGCCTGTTCGTGGCCAGTGCTATGAATGTGGAAGTACAGAACATTATAGGGATGCTTGCCCTAGACATGGAAACCAGAACCAGAACCAAAACCGCAACCAAAACTAGAACCGCAACCAGAACCAAGGTGCTCGAGGTCGCGCTTACAACCTTAATGCTAATTAGGCCCGCGACAACAACGAGGTGGTTAATGGTACGTTTCTCGTTAATAACCACTATGCATCCATATTATTTGATTCGGGTGCTGATAAGTCATTTGTATCACTAAAGTTTGAACCCTTACTAAACTTACCCCAAACTAACCTAGAGGAACCTTTAGTGGTAGATGTAGCTAATGGGAAGTCTATCTCGATCGATTCTATTATTCGTAACTGTGCGTTGACCCTTGATGAACATACTTTCTCTATCAATCTCATTCCTATGCATCTTGGAAGCTTTGATGTCATAGTAGGCATGGATTGGTTGTCAACCCATCGTGCTGAAATCCTATGCTTTGAGAAAGTCATTCGCATTCCTCTCGAATCTGGTGATATTTTGAAGATCTATGGGGAGAAGCCTTGTGGCGAGCTTAAGCTCATGTCTTGTACTACTGCTCAAAAATACTTACGAAATGGGTATATGGGTTTCTTAGCTAACGTGATAGAAAAGAAAGACAAGGGCAAAAGTATCCAAGACATCCCAATCATTCGGGACTATCCTGAAGTCTTCCCAGAGGATTTACTTGGTTTACCTCCTGCTCGACAAGTGGAATTTAGGATCGATCTTGTTCCTGGTGCAAATCCTGTCGCCAAAGCTCCTTATCGTCTTGCACCCTCTGAAATGCAAGAACTTTCCAGTCAACTACAAGAACTTTCTGAAAAAGGTTTCATTCGCCCTAGTTCTTCTCCATAGGGAGCCCCTGTTTTGTTCGTTAAGAAGAAAGATGGATTTCTTAGGATGTGTATCGACTATCGTGAACTCAACAAACTCACCATCAAGAATTGTTATCCCTTGCCTAGGATTGACGATCTTTTCGATCAACTTCAAGGAGCAACCCACTTCTCGAAGATTGATCTTCGTTCTGGTTATCATCAGCTTAGAGTCCACGATGAAGATATTCCTAAGACAGCCTTTCGTACACGTTACGGTCATTATGAATTCATGGTCATGCCGTTTGGATTGACCAACACTCCCGCAGTGTTTATGGATCTAATGAATCGGGTTTGTAGACCATACCTTGACAAATTCGTGATCGTCTTCATCGATGACATTTTGATTTACTCGAAATCAAAATTTGATCACGAACAACATCTTCACTCAATTTTGGGTCTCCTAAAGAAAGAACAACTGTATGCCAAGTTCTCGAAATTAAAATTTTGTCTTAAGGAAGTTCAATTTTTGGGACACATCATTGATGAGAACGGAATTCATGTTGATCCCGCGAAAATCGAAGCTGTCAAAGAGTGGGGTATTCCTAAAACTCCAACAGAAGTTCGTTCTTTCCTTGGTTTGGCTGGTTATTATCGTCGATTCATTGCCAACTTCTCCAAGATCGCTGTTCCTCTCACTGCCTTAACTCACAAGGGTAAACCTTATGAGTGGGGACCAAAACAAGAGGAAGCATTTGAAACTCTTAAGCTGAAACTCTGTGAAGCTCCTATCCTGTCTCTACCTGATGGTAATGATGACTTCGTGGTCTATTGTGATGCATCAAACTAAGGTCTTGGTTGTGTTCTCATGCAACGAGGCAAGGTTATTGCTTATGCGTCTAGACAACTCAAGACCCACGAAAAGAATTATACCACCCATGATGTTGAATTGGGCGCTGTCGTCTTTGCTCTTAAGATTTGGAGACACTATCTTTATGGAACCAAATGTGTGGTTTTCACGGACCACAAAAATCTCCAACATGTCTTCGACCAGAAAAATCTTAACATGAGGCAACGACGTTGGGTTGAGTTACTTAACGACTATGATTGCGAGATTCGCTACCATCCTGGCAAAGCAAATGTTGTGGCTGACGCACTCAGTCGTAAAGAGCGCATCAAACTTCATTGTGCTAGAGTTCGTACTGATCTTCAGGATTGTATTCTCCAGGCTCAACATACTTCAGTCACCCAAGGTAACATGTACGAGGAAATGTCTTGTGGTGCTGAGACTTAACTTGAAACCAAACCTGATGGTCTACTTTATTTTCTCAATCGACTTTGGATTCCTGACCGTGATGATCTTCGTACCTTCCTTATGAACGAGGCTTATAAGTCTCGTTATTCTATTCATCATGGAGCTGACAAGATGTACCAAGATCTTTGTTATTCGTATTGGTGGCCTGGTATGAAGAAAGATATCGCTCTCTTCGTTGCAAAATGCCTTACTTGTTCAAAGGTCAAGGCTGAACATCAACGACCATCTGGTATGCTTGAACAACCAGAAATTCCTGTATGGAAATGGGAGAGCATAGCAATGGACTTCATCACTAAACTCCCTCGTACACCCAAAGGTTTTGACAGCATTTGGGTAATCGTCGACCGCTTGACCAAGTCAGCCCATTTCTTACCTATTCGTGAGAAATATTCTGTGGAAATGTTAGCAAAGATGTACGTAAGTGAAATCGTATGTCGCCATGGTATACCTTTGGACATTATCTCTGATCGTGATGGTCGTTTCACCTCTCACTTTTGGGATTCTTTACAAGACGCTTTGGGTACCAAGCTGAACCTGAGTACTGCTTATCACCCTCAAACAGATGGTCAGACTGAACGGACCATCCAGACACTTGAGGATATGCTCAGGGCATGTGTCATCGATTTTGGTGGCGCATGGGATTCGCATCTTCCCTTGGTCGAATTTTCATACAACAACAGTTATCATGCCAGCATTAACATGGCTCCTTTCGAGGCACTCTATGGTCGTAAATGTCGTTCACCTGTCTGTTGGACTGAGGTTGGTGAAGCCCAGATCACTGGACCTGAACTGATCCAGGAAACTACAGATAAAATCCAACTCATTCAGGATAATCTTCTCAAGGCTAGAAGTCGACAGAAGAGCTATGCTGATAAACGTTGTAAGACCTTGGAATTTCTAGTCGGGGACCTTGTACTTCTTAAGGTATCCCCTTGGAAGGGAGTAATTCGCTTCGGTAGAAAGGGAAAACTAGCTCCTCGATACGTAGGCCCATTCAAAGTTCTTGACAAGATTGGAAAAGTAGCTTACAAACTTGATCTTCCACCTGAGTTAAGCAATGTTCACCCAACCTTTCACGTTTCGAATCTCAAGAAATGCTTAGCAGATGAGAACCTCCATGTCCCTCTTGAAGATGTGCAGATCCATGAAACTATGCACATTGTCGAGAAACCTGTCGAGATCGTGGATACTGGAGTCAAGAAACTCAAGCGCAGTCGCATTCCGATCATTAAGGTTCGTTGGGAATCTAAACGAGGTCCAGAGTTCACTTGGGAACGCAAGGACCAGATGAAGTCTAAGTACCCACATCTTTTCCCGTATACCACACCCTTTTTCCTTTTCTTTTATAACAATTATAAATCAGTTTCAAGTTATACTATATAATTAATTCAAACTTAGAATAATCGTTCTCAGGGTCCAGACCAGATGGCCTGGACTTGTGATATAAAACACGAACCAGTCATCAGACCCGGGTTCGATTCCTAGCATGAGCAAAACATTTTTTTTAACCTTTTAGATTTATATATATATTTACTAGTATTTTTAAAAATAGTTTTAAAATACTAAAACTTCTTTATAAATTCTACAAAAATTATTTTATGATGTTCTAATAAAAAAGTTTATTTTACAATTTTTAGTTTTCCAAAAATAATTTATTTATTATATATAAAAAATATTTCAAGTTTATTCTATTATAATTATAAAATTCTATAAAAATATCAAAACAATTATATAAATTTCCACAAAAATTATTCTGAGTTTATAAAACATTAAACATTCCAGAAATGATTTTTATTTCTGAAAAATCATTTATTTAATATTTTTAATTGATTTTTGTTATTTTAATCATAAATAAATCATAATAAATTCATTTTTCAATATTTTTGCACCAAAATTTTATATAAATTATTTCTGTCCATTTAGAACAAAAATACAAATTTTAATTTAAAAATTCTTTAATTTTAATATTTTTAGATATTAAAGTTATATTTTGACAAATTGAAATAAATAGATTAAATATTCTATTATTAAGAAAATAATTTTATAAAAATTATTTTCATACTTAAAACTTTATAATGTGACCATCTTTAAATCTAAAGTTTACAAAAAGGCTTTTGTTTTTTTGTTTATCGAATTTCTTTTATTTAATAAACAATTTAATTATTAATCAAACGAATACTTATCCCCAAATTCGAAACCCTAGAAAATACTTGTAGACTAGAAAGACTTAGACTTATTTGTTACCTTATACATAGGGTAATATTTGGCAACTTTGGGCTACACATATTCTATTTCTCGAGACTTAATACTTTGCTAAGGTGAGTTTACGTAACCATGTTTATGCAATTCTTTATACTTGAAACTTTATACTTAAGCAATTCTACATACATGTCTCGTTGTAAACTTTAATGCCTCATGACTTGGACAACTATTGTTAGACTTAAACTTCAACTTACATAATCATTAGCTATGGCCAAGCCGGCGATACTCAATAATAGATCTATTGGATTGACAATCCCACCTAGATTCGTTGACCATCTATTATGGGGAGCGCGGGTGATTGTTATCGTTCCAACGTGATATTAAGGTGAACCGTGGATGACGGGATGGACCTAAACTTGTCGGAGGTTTGATTATGTGCATACTATACTTCATGTTTATCCATGTAGACTTAAACTTACGATGGACATATGAATTGCTAAACTTTTATTATTCTTAAACTTAATTGCTTGACATGGCTTATGTATTCTCACCAACTTCTAGTTGACCCCCCCATTTTTACAAACTCAACAGGAAATAATGATGCTTAAAGTCTAGAGCTAGCATGAGGAGACAATTTGAAGTTTATGCTTTGTTTGGCTTTTCGATGTATTAGAATTTCACTCAAGACTTGTTATGTATTTTCAATTTTGGATATTTTACTTTAAATAAATTTCAATTAAAACTTGAATACCATGTGCTACTGTATACTCATTCTTACGTGACACCTCGATGTTTCCACCATCGGTTGGGGTGTTACAGTAGGTGGTCAATTGGTGGTCGATTGGGGGGTTATTGAGGTCGGTGGTGGTGGTTGCAGATTCATTCGAATTTTTCGTCTATTTCTTTCTTTTTTTCTAGATTCAAGGCCTAATTCAAGGCCGTCGGGTGGTGGTGGTTTCTGCTCTCTCTCGCAACTCTCTTTCTCTTCTGCTCTCTCTCGCAACTCTCTTTCTCATTCTTATTTCTGCTTCCGACCGCCACCTGCCACCCACCAAGTTTAACCATCTACTGAAACCCTCAACAACCATCGAGTATATCCAAAGGAAGAGGAATTAATTTAGGTGTTTTTACCATCGAGTATATCCAATTTTGAGGTGCTTATATTATATGTGCTTCTTCTATTTTTCTGTTTATATGAACGATCTTCATACAATTCATCTGACTGAACATTTATCTTTTGCAACTCCAACAAAATGTCTTTGAGTATTCTATCGCCAACACAAACCAATCCAATCAGTTTCAAAGACACCTGCAAACCCAAGACCCATCTTCTTAACCTCCAAGGTACCTCTGTTACCAATTTCTTTCCATAATATTACAATTAAAGTAAAATTTCTACAAATATATGGTTCTTCTCAGGTGGCTTTTGTTTCAAGACAAGAAAATATGTGTTTATGGTTAGTGTCGAAAAAGGTGTCTGGTGTTCAACGGCGCCGCCGATGCCAGTGTGGCCGGGTACGCCGGTAGTGTAGCCGGGGAGTAAGAAATGGGACGGTGCAGATGGTGGTGGGGTGGGTAGTGGTGGTTGTGGTGGAAGATGATGATATATATATAGATGTGAATAATAATAAAAAGTTTCAAAATGGTCCCTTAAGTTTAGGTTTTTACATTTTGGCCACGAACACTAACCGGGTTAGACCTCAGTTAGTTTGGGAGTGATAATGGAAAATAAGTTGAAAGTTTGGAGTGCTAATGGCCAAAGTGATAGTTGGGAATATTATCCGCCAACGAGTGATAGTTGGGAGTATATAAATCCATTTTCCCGAAAATCAAAACCTCAAATTTATTACAATATTTAGGGTGAATGTATTTACCATACCTGATTCTCAGCGAGACCCATTTTGATGGCGCCGTCGGGATTGTGATGCGGGTAGAAGCTATTGTTTTGAGGAATTCCCTGTTGAACCAATAGTTGCCGGAACTCCATGGGAGCCCTAGGCCGACTGTGCCGCTATCAAAGATCCACCATTACAACACCTATGCCAAATCCGCGACCACCATAATGTTTCCCTCCTCGTTTTCTGCCCATTTGTGTGGTTCGCTCTCTGGCACTCCTGGCTTTGCAGCTCACTATGGTCGAAGGAGATGAGGGAGCTTTTCTTTCAGTAGCTCTCTCTCTCTCTCTCTCTCTCTCTCTCTCTCTCTTGTTTTACAATTTGAAAAGGTTACAAAAGAAGGCCTGGAAACTTTTTAGAATGAATGGTTAGGATGATGATCCATGTGAGTGTGATGTAGTGTGGATCATGATCCGTGTGAGTGTGAGGTAGTGTGTTGAAAATGGACGGTGTGGATGATAGCATGTGTGGTGTGTTTCTTAGTTCTTAAAGAGTTGCAAACTATGCATTAATATTTGCACGTTTTAAAATTTCTTAAGGCTAGAGCATTAATGTGTTGTACATCATGCACTAATGTACTGTACATTTTAAGAAAATGAGAAATGATCATTTCTGCCCTTCCTATATGCTTATTAATATAGTATATATATATATATATTAATATGATTAAATCTTTAGATCAAATATGATTAAATATGATTAAATCTTTAGATGAAGGGCATTATAGACTTTTTATCCATCTTTTATTTATTACAAACCCACTAAATTAGCAACTAATATCTGGATATTTATGAAGATTAATCATCCTAAATTAACTAATTATTCATTATTTTTCATAAGAATCATAAGATATTCATATCAAATAAGTTGATCAATAGCCAAAAACTTGTTCGATTCTTCAAACATATAACCTATCTCTATCACTTGTTCGATTAATCTAGTCATGACAGAAGGTTAACATCAGGAGTGTTTTATATAAAACATTTTGATGAACAAAAAATGTCATTTGGATGGTTTTATGACAAAAATCGAAGACGGCAAAGGTAAAAGGCTGGAAGGTGAGTAGTTGACGATGGTTGGGTTGGTGTTAGACAATGGTGGATAGGGTTCCACCTTATCAACAGCTGTGATGGGTTGAGTTGTTGCTGGTTGTGCTTCCAAGTTTAGTTTACAGTTTGTTCATGTAGGTATCTCGTGGATCGTGCTTAATAATAATAATAATAATAATAATAATAATAATAATAATAATAGCAAAACATAATAAGTGTTTAAGGCATGCCGGGTTAGATTACACTTTCCAAAAAGGTCTCGATGATTGTTGTTTTTCTATGTCAATTCTTGTGTTTATACTCAATTTCTCTATGTGACTTGATATATTAGTGGTAATAGCTAATTTGTCTTAAAATTAAATTATGTGAAACTCATCGGCAGTGGCGGATCTAGGAATTTTTTTCATTGGTTCCGTTTTTTTAGGTTTTTCAGTTTTATATGACCAAACATAAAAAATTCGGCCGGTTCAAGGGTTCGGGTCAGTTTTCCGGTTAAGGTCGGATAAGGCTCATCACATAAAAAAATACGATGTAACAATGAAAAACATTGGAATTAGAAATTTAAAGCACATAATATAAATATGATTGTCTTTAAGGATAAAAAAAATTCCTATAGTTGTTCCCTACGAGTTTTCCAAACTCAGTGGTTACCTTATTAAAACGATTTCCAAACTCTTGAATTTGCATGTCTAGAACCGTGTTGAAATTGTTGACCATATAATGGTGACAATTGGTATCCCACCATTCTAGAATGCTTTAGTAAGTATAACCGAAGTACTTAATCGAAGTCTATAGTCTTTTTTTGTTGGTCAGTTCTTTTTTCAAGGTGTACATTCACATGTTGAGCTTTTATAAGTAAGTCTTGCCCCTCTTTATATGCTTTCTCATGAAAACTATTGCACTTACCGGCATGAGCTTCTAATATTTCTTCTTTCCTATGCCAACATTGTACCCCTTCATTTGCAAATGCATCTTTGTGTCCACTTTCCTTGAATAAGTAACAATATAAGCAATACACTCGATCCGCTTTAACACTATATTCCAACCAATTTCCATGTTTTGTCGTGTACCATTTCGGATTAAAACTTCTCAACTTATCACCATTACCAATACATGTTAGAGGAAAATATTCTTTTTTACCTTTAGGTTGACATGGACCTCTAAGTAAATACGCTCATCTAATTTTATCCTTTTGACTGGGGTGATAAGATGAAATTGGTTTCCTTTCGGTGGGATCCCATGGAAGACTATCCAAATCTATTTTCAAAGGTTTACTAGTTGATAATGATGATTCAATGTTTGATGATGGTCGACTTTGGAAAAAACTTGAAATATTCGTCTGCATAGTACCTAATATCAATTATCAACTTAAGGTTTCAATTAGTTAACAATTCAATAACAAATAACATATACATATACTAATTACCTATCCTATATTAAAACTAGTGATGAAAGAGTAACGTAAATTATAAAAATTCTTCAGTCATTTCATCATACATTAATTACTCTGTTCCTATTCTCAGATGTACATACAACACAAATTCACCCACAATTGGAGCTTCACTATAATGCTACATTCAACACTACTATTACACTAGTTTAGTTTAATTGCAAAATCCTTTGTGTTTGTAAGTCTCAAAAGTTAAAATTGTTAACTGGACAACAAGCCTCAAAAGTCAAATGTGCAAAATCCATTCGAAGCTTATTCACAATTATTATTTTTTTTTCTAAATCCAAATACATTGATTATCCAACAGAAATTACCTTCATACATACTTGATTATCCAAAAAAAAAAAAGCGAAATAAACTTACCTGGTCTGATTAGAAGCGGACCAGGGGCGGAGGAGGCGGTAGGGGCGGAGGAAGGGCGGGTTGCTATTGGAGGAGAAGGTCAAGAACAAGAAGGGTGATTTCTTTTGTTGGCGTGTTTCATTGTTTGGGTTTCACACTTCAAGTGTTGAAAGAAAGGTGAAGGGGGGCGGACTTGAAGAATAGAAGGAGAAGAGGAGTGGGTTTGGGTTTGACAAAAAAAAAAGAAAAAAAAACCTGCTGGGTGCATGATTTGAACACGGATCTTGTGTGTCTTAGGGGGGTTTCAACCACTAGAGCACTCTTGTCTTTTAGTAATGGGTTCCTCAAATAAAATCTTATGGGTTCCTACACAGTTTTCTATATATATTAACACTATAATTTATGAACCCACTGGGTTCCTGGGAACCCAACCCGAAGGCTATAAATCTGCCCCTGCTCATCGGGCTATGTGAGCCAAAAAAACACAAATATCTGCGACAACGCGCGGGCATTCTCACGAGTTATTTATTATGGACACAAAGTTAGTTTTTGATTTGTTAAAAGATTTTGTTTCATAACAAAAATAAAAGTTAAAAAGGAAATCAAAACGAACCGGTAAAAAACAAAAACAACTAAGTGCGGGCCCTCTTCATTTCATTCTCTTTAATCTTACACCTATTAATAAACCTGCAATTTTTTTCTCAAGCCGTTTCATTTTCTTCTCTAGGTCTTAACCTCTCTCAACAATTCTTTACTTTCTGTTTTATATAAACTACTCTTCACTTTGATTAATACTTGATTAACAATTTTGGGGTTCAAACATACAAAAATCCTTCTAGTTAAAGACATCACGGTTACGAAAACTTAAATTTCCAGAGGGTCAATATGCCCCCTAGAAATTGGACCCGAGCCGAGAGTCCTCCCCGCATCCCTTAATCGCCGCCCCTGCACCTAATCATACTCTTGGATTTCTCACTACATAGCTTACCTATATTAATTAAACCAATATTGAGATTCAACCATATCCACCTTTGTATAAGCATATCTTATTAATTAGCATCAATAGAAATTTATGAACAAGTCACCATCAAAATGATTTCTTTCATTATTAGTGTACAAGTCACTCATCTTCGGCCGTAGGATTGCTCGTATGTTGAGTTATCCCATCGACCCATTGACTATCTATAGTCAAACTCTTAATACATCATAATCAAGTTCATTATATGGCTTCTCGATTCAACATACACGGATTATTTCAACCCCTTGGGTATATCCCCGTCTTGCTAGCCATGTCTTTAATCTTTAGACCAAACCATCTGCTTTACTCTTTACTTTGTACACCAAATTTACAATTAATGGGTTTGACATCCATCGGAGGAGGGACCAACTTAATGAAAATGTGACCCAAACTGAGCACGTGCATGGCTGATCAAGTCAGTCAAGATAGTCATTAGTCCTCATGCTGACGTTTAGCACTCTTAGTTAGTTGTTATGATTTTTGAATAAGTCCAGTAGATTAGTTCTATTTTCTCGGATGTGAACGTTGGTTGTTTTTCTTATTTAAAGCATTGTAATTGTGATGATCATAATCACTTTCAATTTTCACAAGCTCAATAAAATACTTGAGAGACTTCGGATAAATTCATTGTTTTTATTCATAAGTCTTCTGATCCATCAGTGGTTTTAGAGCTTGTGTTCCTCTCTATTTCAATTATCAATTCTCTCTCTCATTAACCTATGGCCGATCAAACTTGTACACTTCCTACTGCACCTACACCCATTCCCATATTTAAAGGTGAAGGTTATGATCATTGGAGTATTAGGATGAAGACTATCCTCAAGTCCAGGGACTTGTGGGATCTTGTTGAAGTTGGGGTCAATCATGCTGAAATAGATGCCTATAGATTAAGAAACGAGAAGAAACGAGATGCTCATGCAATGGCCTTGATCCAACAAGCTATCCATGACCATCTTTTCTCCAGAATAGCTTCCGCAGACTTAGCAAAAGAAAGCTGGGAAATCCTGAAAATGAAGTATCAAGGAGATACCCAAGTAAAAGCAATTAAGTTACAAGGTCTGAGAAGAGATTTTGAAAACCTGATCATGAAAGAAGATGAACATGTGGCAGATTCTTTCTCACATGTAATGGCAATTGTCAGCCAAAATGATCCTATGGTGAAACTGTTTCTGACCAAGCCATTGTTGAGAAGATTCTCAAGAGCTTGTCTCCTAAGTTTGATTATGTTATGCCCTCAATTGAGGTCTCTCTTGATCTCTCAACCTTGACTCCAGTGAAACTCATGGGATCACTACGATCCCAAGAGGAGAGACTAAATAGCAGATTGGGTATTAAAAAGGAAAAGACTGAAGAGCATGTATTGATGCATGACACACGTCCCTCTTTCAATTCTGGTTCAAGAGGAAGAGGAAGAAGCAGTTCAAGGGGACGTGGAAAAGGAAGATTTTTTGACAAGTCCAAAGTGCCTCAATGCAATGTGTGCAAGAAGTTTGGACACATTGCAAAAGATTGCTGGTACAACACTGAAGAGGCACATGTGAACCTGACTGAAGAAGTCATTGAGAAAGAAGATATGACTGAAGAACCTCACTTGTTTATAGCCATGATAACACAAGCAAGTGAATCAAACAATTTGTGGTTTATTGATTCTGGATGTTCAAACCATATGACAGGATCAAGAGAGAGTTTTACCTATCTGGATGAAAACTTTAAGCTTGATGTTCAATTAGGTAATAAAAAGACCTTGAAAGTGGAAGGAAAAGGTATAGTTCAGATCTCAACTGGATCCTCTCAACACAAGCTCCTTAGTGATGTTTATTATGCTCCTACACTTGAGTATAACTTACTCAGTGTAGGGCAGATGATGAAGAAAGGTTACTCTCTCTTGTTTGATGATTGAAAATGCTCTATTAAGAAGAATAATGCTAAATTAATGGAAGTTAAGGTATCCTCAAACAACTTGTTTCTTTTTGATGCCACAAAGTCTCAACCAACCAAGAATGCTACATCAGTTACTTACCTGTGGCACCAAAGGCATGGACATCTAAACTTTAGCAGTCTTAAAGCTATATATGACAAGCAAATGGCAATGGGTATACCTAAGATCAAAGGCTCAGAAGTATATGAAGGCTGCATTATGGGTAAACAAACCAGGCAATCATTCATATCTCATTCATGGAGAGCTACCAAGAAATTGGAACTCATCCATATGGACTTATGTGGACCTATGCACGTTCCTAGTCTAGGCAAAAGTTATTACTATTATCTTCTCATTGATGATTTCACAAGAGTATGTTGGGTTTACTTCTTGACTAACAAATTTGAAGCATTTGATAAGTTTAAAATATTCAAGGCTCTTGTGGAGAAACAAGGTGAACAAGTGATCAAGGTGGTGAGATCTGATTGAGGGGGTGAATTCTCTCCAAAAGAATTCAACTCCTTTTGTGATCATGCAGGAATAAGGAGAGAATTCACACCTCCTCACACACCTCAGCATAATGGTGTGGTGGAGAGAAAAAATAGAACAATAATTGGCATGACCAGAAGTATGTTGAAGGACAAGAGATTACTAAATTTTCTGTGGGCTGAAGGTGTAGCTACTGCAGTGTACATCCTAAACAGATCTCCTACTACAGCACTTGAAGACAAAACCCCTTATGAACTGTGGCATAACAAGTAACCAGATGTTTCTTATTTAAGAACATTCGGTTGCATTGGCTATGGCCACTCATATGCACAGGGCAGAAGGAAGTTCGATGATAGAGCAAACAAGCTGGTGTTTCTTGGGTACACTATTTAGGGCACTAGATATAGACTATACAATCCTGATACAAAGAAGTTTGAGACTAGGCCAAAAGATGAAGTTACAATTATTGAGGATGCAAAATGGAACTGGGAAGCAACCTTCAAGTCTAAGTCAGAATCATATCACATACTGTATGTTGACCCATTCCCAGTTGAAGACACTGATGACACACCTGAAGAATCTGCTCCTGAACCTGTTACTAATGCTGCTGATGAAGAGCCTCACACTCCAGCTGGGAGTATTCAATCAAACGGTACTGATCCAGGGTCCAGTTCATCCAGCTGTGTAGGACCTGGTAGAACCAGAACATTGGAAGATTTGTATGCTAATACTCAGGTTGTAAATGAACCTCATTGTGATTACATGAATATGCATTTTGCTCTTAGTATTGCAGATCCTACCCATTTCAGTGAAGCTTCACAAAATCAGGAATGGTTGGATGCAATGACGGAAGAAATAAACTCCATAGAGAATAATGGAACATGGCAACTGTTGGGTCTAAATTTGGTAGTCTAATGTTATCAACAAGTTAAAGTCAACAAGTCAAAGTTCGGTCAACAAAAGTCAAAGTCGAACGAGTCGCGGTCAACACGTAAGGCGACTCGATAAATCCAGATAATAGATCGAAGTTATGATCAAGAAAGGTGCTATGGATAATAAATATATTTTGTTTAGATAAAAATATATTTATTACTTTAGAAAAATGGTTTTCTTGTTTAGTGATTGTATTAGTAAGTTTATTAACCCTAGGGTCCTAAATGTAATTAGCCTAAGTGTGTTTGGGCTATAAATAGAATGATAGATTAGGGTTTGAAGGAACACACATGCTAGAGATTTTGGGGTTTTATTGTATTCATCTATGCAAATCATCTAGTGGGTTTTTATTGTCATATTCAAGTGTGTGTTCATCCCTATTTTCATCTTGTTCTTCATCAAAATCACATTCAAGCTCCAAATTGATCCTACAATTTGGTATCAGAGCTTGGTACTCGAATTTGGGATTTAACCATCTACAAATTCGTCGTTTAATCTGATTTCTGTTGAAGATTTTATAGATTGTTTAAAGTTTTTTTTTTTTGGGTTTTTCATCAAGTTGCATACTTATTTGTGCACTTAACTCATAAGTTGTGCACTTGTTTCTTATTCTGCATACTTATTTTTTAATGTGTGCACTTAACTCATAAGTTGCATACTTATTTCTTGAAGATTTTATAGATTGTTTAAAGTTTTTTGGGTTTTTCATCAAGTTGCATACTTATTTGCGCACTTAACTCATAAGTTGCGCACTTGTTTCTTATTCTGCATACTTATTTCTTGCTGTGTGCACTTAACTCATAAGTTGCATACTTATTTGCACACTTAACTCATAAATTGCGCACTTGTTTCCTATTCTGCATACTTATTTGCGCACTTAACTCATAAGTTGCG
This sequence comes from Ambrosia trifida, assembly GCA_028751855.1. Taxonomy (NCBI): domain Eukaryota; kingdom Viridiplantae; phylum Streptophyta; class Magnoliopsida; order Asterales; family Asteraceae; genus Ambrosia; species Ambrosia trifida. Next base: position 57,773,108 of record CM054125.1, on the reverse strand, counting down.
CACTTGTTTCTTATTCTGCATACTTATTTCTTGCTATGTGCACTTAACTCATAAGCTGCATACTTATTTCTTGTTCTGTGTACTTAACTCAAGTCTTGCTGTGTGCACTTAACTCATAAGCTGCATACTTATTTCTTGTTGTGTGCACTTAACTCATAAGCTGCATACTTATTTCTTGATGTGTGCACTTAACTCATAAGTTGCATACTTATTTGAGCACTTACCAAAGGAAACTTTGGGAGACAGTGATTTAGCCTTCTGTGGCTTTATCACAGTGTACTTATTCGTGTGTTCTAGTCGTTATTCTGCCCGAAGTTTCTTGTGCCATCAGATCAACAAACCGTTAAAATCTGCATACTTAAATTCTGCCTACTTAAAATCTGCATACTTAAATTCTGCATACTTAATCTGCATACTTAAATTCTGCATTCTTAAAATCTGCATACTTAAATTCTGCATACTTAAATTCTGCATACTTAAAAGCTGCATACTTAAATTCTGAATACTTAAATCTGCGCACTTAAGAACTGTGCACTTAAGGACCGTGGACTTATTATTGGACTTTAAACTTTAAAATCAGAAAATCAAACTTTAAATCAACCTTAATCAATGGCTGGTAACAATAACAACTTAACCATGAATCCTATAACCCAAGCTGAACTGGAAACTGGAACCATAACTCGAATCCCTAAGTTAATGGGTGCACAAGATTATGGAACCTGGAAGAACCGTATGAAAGCCTTCTATTATGTGAATGATTTTACCCAATGGACCTCAGTTCAACTCGGACCACACCTCCCAATGAGGACTACAGAGGCATGTAAGGTGTTCAACACTGATCCAACTACTTATACAGACCTTGACAAGCAGTTGATTCAACGTGATCACAAAGCCTACGATGCTCTTATCAAGGCTCTGTCGAATGATGTTTTTAACATGTTCGAAGAGTATACCACTGCTCAGTCTTTGTGGTATGCCTTGTGTGACTACTATGAAGGAAATCAGGACATGATTCAGAAGAAGCAAGACATGGTTCAAAAGGAGTATGACATGTTTGGAAGCATTCATGGTGAAAGTTTAAGCAGTCACATCGATCGTTTCATGAATATGCTCACAAAGATGAAGAAAGTCGGGATTCCTGTTAACAACCGCAATTCAATCAAGAAGTTGTTCAATTCACTCCCAAAGGAATGGAGATTGAAATTCATGACGGTCAGAGAGGACTTTATGATTTGTCCAATGACTTTGTCAGATGTGATAAATTCCTTAAAGTCATTTGAAAATGATGTCACAAAGGGAGATATGAATCAAGTCGGTTACGTTCCAATATCAAGTCCACCAACATCAATATCTAGAAACATGGCTTTCACTGCTCCTATAAGCATGAAAAGCTCCAATCCATCCTCTATTTTAGTTGGGACTCTTCATAATCTCTCAGCAAATTCTGGAAATGAGATCGAGCCTACAAAAGGATTAGTGGCAGTAACTGACGAAATGAGGCTGCTAAAATGCAAGCACCAAAGGCATTAACTGAGGACGACTGTGACTGGGGTGAAGAAGTTGCAACTGCAAAAGTCGACAACAACAAAGATCTTATGGGAAAGATTTGTACCAAGGGTATGGTGAGCCAAGAGCAAGATGTGGATGAAAAAGGTAAGAAGGAAGCTGTGGAAGAAACATTGATTGCTGAAAAGACTGAAAGCAACAAGACTGAAAAGGGCAACATAACATGTAAGGCTGTGAATGAGGAATCAAACAAAGATCATGCGGAGAAGGATCTGGTAAAAAAGCATTCCTCTTGAAATTAAAACAAAACTGTGCACACCAAGGTGTGTCACAGCAGTTGCTTACTGTTTGTCCCACAATCAAAAAGTTTTAAGAGAAAGAGATGATATTCAAAAAATCAACAATGAAATGAAAGAAAATGAGTTGGCATATCAACGAAAGTTAAATGCAACTCTCGCTGAAATGCAAACTCTTAAAGAATTTGTCCTTAGAAAAGATTTTTTTAATAAATGATTTAACAGAAAAGTTAGAAAAATCAAGAAACAAAACAAATCATCTTCAAATTATTGTGGACAAATGGGATGTAAGCAAGAAGGCTCAAGCTGATCTAGTGGAGTGTTCAAGGCAATCTTTTGTTAAAGATGGAATTGGATATAAGGATAACAATGGGATCGAAAGATCTTTATTTTTACCCCTGAGCAAAAGCGAGTATATACCAATTCCAAAACCTCATCCTAAAAATGATCTGTGTGAAAAGGAATGTGTCAAACCTGAGTCTAGTACTAATATGATTAAAAGCAATTCAGAAGTAACACAAAAGGCAGAGGTTGAAGATGATGACAGTCGTGGTGGAAAGACTTTGGGGTTGGGTCACCCAGGAGCCGGTTACTCAACAGTTAATTGGTTTATTTGGAATAATGAAAAGACTAAAACTGTTTTAAATTTGGATGATAATGTTGATTCGAATGGTATGGTAAAAGTTTGTGATAGGAAGAAACCTATCTCACGTTCTGATGTTTGTCATGATGATACTGTGCATGAATGTGCTGATTTAAAATCTGCATTTTGTGATGATAAAACTGTTTGTGTTCCCCCTATTTTTGTGCCCGCTCTTGAGAATAACAGGTTAGGAAAGTTCTTAACTGAAGAAATTCTAGAGTTTACTCCGTCAACATCATGAAAAGATGATTCACAAAGTGATTCAGAGTTTTGTTCATCCAGAGAATGGGAAAGCTCAAATGACTCGGAAACTTCAGTGTCAAAACTTGATGATAGAGTTGACACTACAAATCAAGTCCATCAAGATTTACTGGAAGAAGATCTGTTTATAGAAGATTGCTCAACTTCAGATGATGAATCAGTGATCAATGGAAATCACACGGGTCAAAGATCAGAGAGTTAAAACGTGTTGTAAAACCCAAAGCTTCTCAACAAGCCAAATCAAGCTCAAAACAATCTACATCCCCAGTTGCTTCACACGGGACAACAAAGCATCAAAAGCCATTCAAGGCTTGCTTTAGGTGTGGTAAAGAAGGTCATGTGCTCAAGCAATGTCCAGAACGACAAAATCCAAGCAGTAAAGGCAATGCAGATTGCTTCTTTGGATCAAATGATAAAATGCACACATCTTTGAATGTTAGGATGACACATATTCCATCAAGATCTCCACATGTGAAGCCGGTTTCACATGATTCAAAGATTAAAAGGACCAAAGCATCAAAACCACAATCTATTCCTCCAGGTTTTAAACAAAAAATTGTTTCGAAAATTAATTCTTTCACAAACAAATTTTTTGAACCAAAACAGGTTTGGCAAATCAAAACAAAAGTTGAAAAAGAAACTAATGAGGGAAAAGGTATGGTGTTTCAAGAAGTTACTTACATTGATGTAAAAGGACAAACTAGGACCACGATGGCCTGGGTTCCACTCTCTAATTAATTTACTCATGAGTGCAGGAACTACCATGGAGGACTGTTAGTAACACGGTTAGTAACAGTGGTTGTTCCAAGAAGAGGGTTGGAGCGGAAATCTCACAGGTTTGGTTATGGTATCTAACCTGATTGCACAATTGACACCGTTGTCACACACTCATTTTCTTGCTGATATATGTTTATGTGTGTCTGATGTGGAAGACTTTATTTTTCGTAAATATTATTTTTAAGAAAATACAAAAAAAAAATTAATTACAAAAAAAGGGGGTTGTACAAAAATTAAAGTTTAGGGGGAGTATGAAAATATAGTCTCGGCCATGAGATGTGATTAATGCAAATAATCCTGATCTTATATGGGAAATGATAGGAACTAACTTGTCTATGTCTGCACATGAATAGGATCTGAAGGACGTTACAACTACAAGTTAATGATGTGTAGGTAGGTTCAGCCTTCAAGTTGAGTAAACTGCTAGGTGATTAACAGTTAAAATCCACACGAAAATGTGGATACCCACTGTGTTATAGGTCTGCACAAGCTAAGTCCGGTTATACATAGGTTGAGAGATTAAAAGACACAAAAAATTTTGTGCATATATACTCAAAAGACACCTAAGAGTGCAGGCTACCAATGCGAGGCCAATCAATCAAATGAGCAGCAAAAGACACGCAATGTTAGTGACGTGCACACATGTATATAATAGCTCAACAATCAATCAGATGATCAACTTCTCTGCTTATGGAAACATAGACCTGAAGCTCTCATCTTCTGATTTACATAATGATCATCTTCTCTGCTTATGGAAACATAGACCTGAAGCTCTCATCATTATATCTTGATAAATCTTGAGGATTGGTAGGTTTATACCTAGCACAGGTGGGGTCCACAAAATTTTCATCAATATTACCAAAAACATGATAATCTCATCACCAAATGTATGTTGAAAGATGAGAGGCATGAACTTAAGAGGACAAACATACCGACAATCGTTCTTGGGTTTGTAGCTATCCGAAAGAAAGTTGAAGTGTGGCTAGGCTTTTCAAGTTAGTGTGATCCTATATCAGATCCCTTCTATATCTCGAAGGTTGATTGCTGTTAAAAAAAAGATTAAAATTAAAAAAAAACTGAAAATCCAAAAAAAAAAAAAATCTTTATTTGTATAAAGTTATTTTTATGTCTTCCATATCACATTATTTGTGTCTCAAGCCGTTTGTGATACTTACTTGATTGCACACCAAGATGAATACGGTTTTGTCTGTATGTTGAATTTGTCTAAAGAAAATTCGGAGTTGTGTTAGTGTTGTGAATAGGCTTCTTCGACTACTTGCTGCAATGATGGCCGATCATCAGTGGAGCAAGATACCAAACCAAAGCATCTGTTTCCTCAAATTTGCAGAAGACACCGAGTTAGGAATCCTCCTCCTACGTCTTTTAAACCACTCAAGCTACCGAGAGTTGAAAAAGTTTGTTCTTGATTTTCAAAGATGATGCATGCAAAAAGTGGGAGATTGTGAGGTTTGAGTTCTCAATGAGCAAAGTGACAAGAACACCTTCAGCAAAGAAAATTTGTAAAGCATCAGTCTAGGGGGAGTATTGTTGGGTACTGGATTTGAGACTGAAGCTTCCTACATTGAAGATCACAGTATGTAGAGTTTGACGATTCTAAAGATTATACAAGAGAGAGATAACTTTAGACTAAGGGGGAGATTGTTGGGTCTAAATTTGGTAGTCTAATGTTATCAACAAGTTAAAATCAACAAGTCAAAGTTCGGTCAACAAAAGTCAAAGTCGAACGAGTCGCGGTCAACACGTAAGGCGACTCGAGAAATCCAGATAATAGATCGAAGTTATGATCAAGAAAGGTGCTATGGATAATAAATATATTTTGTTTAGATAAAAATATATTTATTACTTTAGAAAAATGGTTTTCTTGTTTAGTGATTGTATTAGTAAGTTTATTAACACTAGGGACCTAAATGTAATTAGCCTAAGTGTGTTTGGGCTAAAAATAGAATGATAGATTAGGGTTTGAAGGAACACACATGCTAGAGATTTTGGGGTTTTATTGTATTCATCTATGCAAATCATCTAGTGGGTTTTTATTGTCATATTCAAGTGTGTGTTCATCCCTATTTTCATCTTGTTCTTCATCAAAATCAGATTCAAGCTCCAAATCGATCCTACAATTTGGTATCAGAGCACTTAGGCAAGTACTCAGCCAAGTGCTCACACAGTGGGCTGAGCACTTAGACTATGAAGCTGTTTACACTACTTCAATCATTCGGAGGTTTGAACCTTTATCTCATGCCAATTATAGTAGAGATGATCAATCGAGCGTAAAGCTTACACGGAGTGGAAGTTGCTGATTGAGTTTTAGTGTCGAATTTATTAGGAGGGTCTATATTTGCGGGGGAAACAACAATGAAAGATTTTGGGTGTTTAGCCGATTTGTGAAGATTCGAAGACAATGTCAGATATATCAATAAGGATCATATGAAGAATTGATAGCATCATTCTCGGGGGAATATTGTTGGGTCAAATTAGAGAATGATGTTATCAATTACAAGCAAGTTTTCCAAGTGCTCACACAGTGGGCTGAGCACTTAGTCAAGTACTCAACCAAGTACTCACACTGAGTACTTAGGCAAGTACTCAGCCAAGTACTCACACATTTTAGTAGTTTTCCAAGCTAGTGGCGGCTTGCTTGGAGGACAAGGCTCAGGATCTATAAATAGGACCCTAGACACCATAGAAGGGGTGTGCATTTGGAGCCAGCACCCCGGGGGAGCTCACCCGGGGTGGGTGATTATCTTGTCATTTGTTTATTACATTCAATGAAAGTTCTATTTGTTCAATCCAATATCTATCTATCTTTCTTATATTAGTTGTTTGTTCTTGGCTCAAATTCACCCGTCTCTATATTTATATCAATTCAAGGCTTAAACAAGATCATTTGGGAATATCAATTGGTATCAGAGCCACGGTTGGCTCATTTGAGGCTTGTTTTGATTGGATCTTCAACCGAAACCCGCCGGAGACGTAAAACAGTTGCTGAATTTGGTGTTTAAATGAATTTTCAGTTCACATGTGGATGAATTCTGCGCACTTATGCTTGAATGTTGAGTACTTGTTTCATAACTTGAGTACTTGTTTCATATCTTGAATGTTGAGTACTTGTTCGTGGATGAACTTTGAGCACATATGCTTCAATTTTGAGCACTTATGCTTCAATTTTGAGCACTTATGCTTCAATTTTGAGCACTTATGCTTCAATTCTGCGCACTTATGCTTGAATGTTGAGTACTTGTTTCATATCTTGAGTACTTGTTTCATATCTTGAATGTTGAGTACTTGTTCGTGGATGAATTTTGAGCACTTATATGAAGAAATAAGATGGCGGCTGATGAGCATTTGTGACTCCTAGGGTTTACAATGATTGGATAATGATTATTCTTTTTGGGAGTTGTGCATGATTTTCTTATTCTAGCAGAGCTGTACGGATGCTGCATACTTGTGTGTGTCATCCCTGAGCACTTAGGCAAGTACTCAGCCAAGTGCTCACACAGTGGGCTGAGCACTTAGACTATGAAGCTGTTTACACTACTTCAATCATTCGGAGGTTTGAACCTTTATCTCATGCCAATTATAGTAGAGATGATCAATCGAGCGTAAAGCTTACACGGAGTGGAAGTTGCTGATTGAGTTTTAGTCTTGAATTAATTAGGAGGGTCTATATTTGCGGGGGAAAACAACAATGAAAGATTTTGGGTGTTTAGCCGATTTGTGAAGATTCGAAGACAATGTCAGATATATCAATAAGGATCATATGAAGAATTGATAGCATCATTCTCGGGGGAATATTGTTGGGTCAAATTAGAGAATTATGTTATCAATTACAAGCAAGTTTTCCAAGTACTCACACTGATTACTTAGGCAAGTACTCAGCCAAGTACTCACACTGAGCACTTAGTCAAGTACTCAACCAAGTACTCACACTGAGTACTTAGGCAAGTACTCAGCCAAGTACTCACACTGAGCACTTAGTCAAGTACTCAGCCAAGTACTCACACATTTTAGTAGTGTTCCAAGCTAGTGGCGGCTTGCTTGGAGGACAAGGCTCAGGATCTATAAATAGGACACTAGACACCATAGAAGGTGTGTGCATTTGGAGCCACCACGCCGGGGGAGCTAACCCGGGGTGGGTGATTATCTTGTTATTTGTTTATTACATTCAATGAAAGTTCTCTTTGTTCAATCCAATATCTATCTATCTTTCTAATATTAGTTGTTTGTTCTTGGCTCAAATTCACCCGTCTCTATTTTTATATCAATTCAAGGCTTAAACAAGATCATTTGGGAATATCAGCAACTTGTGTGTCTGCCTGCTGGAAAGAATGCTGTTGGTCTTAAGTGGTTGTTCAAGACAAAAGTTGGACCAGATGGGAAAGTACTAAGGTATAAGGCACGTTTGGTTGCCAAAGGTTACTCACAAAATGTGAGCGTTGGATTTTATCTAAAACAGGATTACACGATCATACAAGTCACAAATCTAGGTGCGGAAACCCTAGATCTGAACAAATTGATAAGATACAAATCACGACACAATCAAGATCATTTTCAATATCATTTTCATAGATTAACTTTCAATCAATAAGCATTTACAACTGTTTATGTTAATCTAGAATCACACAGATAATCTCTCAAAAACACTCCTAAACCTGATCTGAACCTGGACACAAATGACAATTCTCTTACATAATCAAAAACTCAAAAACTATATATAGGCTCTGCACATTCGCCCCTTACAGATGGTCGAATGTGAGGTTTTTCCACATTCGCCCACTGCAAGTGGTCGAATGTGTCTTTCTGTTCTTGTCCATTCTTCATTCGCCCAGTCCATATCTTCCTTCGCCCAGTTCTGTTACCTTCGCCCACAATCCTGTACATTCGCCCAGTCTGAACTACCTTCGGCTATCTACTAACACATGTTAATCAAGTATATCCAATCCTTAGTCGCAAAACGCATCAACAAACTCCCCCTCGACTATTGATTGGATAGTTTTCTTTGATAGTCCATCGTCTTGTTCATCAGCTTGATTCTGAGCTGCTTCTTCTGCTCAGAAGTCATTGGCGGCTCGAATGTTTTCTTCACAGGCTTTGACACATTAGCAATCTTCACAGTCTTGCCAAGTTTACCCTCCAAGTTGCTTCCTGCATTTATATCGTATGCAAAACAAACTCCCACAACTTGAGTATACTTTCTCGCTTGAGCAAAATCGTTGGGTTCATAGTATATCGGATTGTAGAACAACATGATGATGTCTTCAAATGTGCAATTAATCAGCCACATAGGATCAAATACATGTACATGCTTGTATTTATCCTTTCCATCCCTCAACACGATCACTGCTTCTGCCTTCCTCCAATCGTAATACCAGAATATGAAGTCAGCACTAAAATGCTGTGGCATTGGCATCAACGGTATCTTTCTCATCACATTTGGTGCTTTATATATCAAAGTCACACGCTTCATATTGGTTTGTGGATCAATATCCCTATGCTCTTTTCTACGAGGATATTGAGGCTTGAACCTGTTCCATTTCGTGCGACTTTCCCAAACCAATTTGTCTGCGCACCAACCGACATGCGATCCATTTACCTCGGCACCTGACATTGGGAATCTGCATAAATCTCTCACCGCCCAGTACGGTAGAGTAAGCAAATCACAGAATCTGTTGAAGTACAGAATTCCGGTTTCCCATTTCGCTGCAATACACTTCAGTCTGCCAAGATAAGTCCACCCAAGAGCTCTGCCTTTGAATTTGGCATTATGAAATCGATAAAAGTTACCTTGAGCTTCAGGTTTAGGTCGGTTCTCATCCATTTCCTTCAACTTCTTCAGATAATTCTTCAACTCATCAGACTGGTTAGAAGAATCTTTCTTTTCATTACCAAACACCTTCTCAACAAACTCTTCGCTTCTTTTCTTTGCTTTCTGTTTCGCTGACTTATTTGGTATCTCAGTGAAGTCAGGAAATACTTCATTCTCATCTTCCTTTCTGAAATACTGGGGAAACTCTTCATGAGTAATATCTTCTATTTCAACTTCATTGTTTTCTGGAGTCTGCACATCATCTGAATGACTTCCCATATCCTTTTCAGGAATATCAGGAATCGATTCATCCATCATAAACTCCTCAAACGTCTTTCCTACCCTCTGTGCAAGACCATCTAATATTTCTTTCGCCACAGATGCAGGTAGTTCCCCTTCTTCAAGATCTAGATCTTCATATTCCAGCTCATATCTCAAATCATCAGTCTGGAATATTTCAGCGAAGCATCCTGTGAACTCAATGGTCCACTCCCTCTTCTCCAACATATTCTTGTATATCTGTTTAGCATCATCAGACAGAGATCTCACCTTTTCGTTCCAGAAGATACTTTCATCCGAATCTACATTCCCACCTTTCTTCTTGGAACTCGATTCTCCAGTATCTTTCTTCTTCTGCGGTGTTCTCTTCTCATAACTATATTTAGAAGTATCATCTCCTCCTTCATGATCACTTCCACTGCTAAACTCATCACCCTTCTTTTTCCCTGTACCTTCAGCATCATCATCATCATCATTGTTGTTGTCATCATCATCATCATCATTGTCATCATCACTTTTATCCGATCCATCATCATCCTCTTCTTCATCATCTTCTTTCTCTGATTCAGAATACTCATAATCAACTTTCTGCTCATCTTCTTCTTCATCTTCCTCACCCTCTTTCAACTGGGGTGCTCTGCTATACAACTCTTCAATCAAACCACAAAGGCGTTTGTTTTCCTTCTTCAATTCTTTGTTATCAGCCTTAATCAGTTTGATCTTGTTCTTGTTTCTATCACATCTTCTTTCAAGCTTCTCATTCTTAGCTTCCAACATCTGAATCTTATCATTTATCTCATCCTGATTCGATTTCGAAGCAACTACAATTTGGAGCATCTTCTCCTCATTCTGCTTGAACTTAGTAATCTCAGCTTGTTGAGCAATCAACATCTTCATCATGTCCTCCATCTTCTTATTAACCTGTTTCATAACATCATCATCTACAGTCACTTTCTTTGACTTAGATCTGGAGGGCTCAACTTCAACAGCTTTATCCTTTTGAGGCTTCCTAAACATATCGAGCACTTTATCCATATCGATATTGAACTGATCGATTGGTAAAGTCTCTGCCTCTTTCGCTTTCTTCTGTTTCTTGGCAACTGGTGAAGATAGCTTAGAAGGTGTTCCAGCATCAGGTAATCTCTTTCCCTTCAACAACTGAGCCAATTCTTTCTCTCTCAGTTCTTTCACACTTGACTTCTTTGCCATAGTCTTTTGTTTCTTTGTCTTCTTTGGCAAATTCACAACTACTGTATCTCCAACACTCAGTTCAGCTAGATCAACTCCCAAACCTTCATCTTCAACTGATTTCCTTCTTCTCTCAGACTCTTCAATCGACTGATTCAAGGATTCAGACTCACCAACCATAGTGGCCTTACGTTTGGTGGTCCTCACGTTCTCGTCATCAGAATCCCACTGTTCATCAACCTCAGTCTCTTCCGAATCTACAGACTCTTCATCCACCAAACCCGATCCTTTCTTCGCCGTCGATTTCTTTCTAGCAGCCTGTTGCTTTGTGCTTCCCTGATCAATAGCCTTTCCCTTGCCCTTCCCTTTGGCTCCAGGATTGACTACTTGACGCTTCCGCTTAGTGCTTGAATCAGCATACACTAAGGGATCATCATTATCTGAGTCACTCTCATCATGTCTTGCTTTGTTCTTGCCAGGATCAGTGTAATCCGGACGAGCCAAAGCGCCAAACAATCTCCTGTTAGGTGGCTTCTCATTATCAGCTACTCCTTTGTATCCTTTCATCCTCATCAAGGTTCTAATATTCATGTGATCTTGACCTAGAATCATTGTTGGATCCTTCTTCAGCATTGGATACTTATAGTCAAAGATCATCATTAGAAACCTCGGATACAACATGAACTTCTTAAACTTTATACCCTTCAGCATCTCCAGCATGTGGTCAAGGATCATCCCAGAAACATTAAATGGTTTGTTTAGTGTTAACGCAACCATTAATGAACTCAAACTCTTTCTCATCACGTCATAACCACCACTCACACAACCAAAGACATGGATCAGAACATGTGCAAAGTACTTGTACTGCACTCCCAGCTTCCCCTTATACATCGATCCGTCAGTGATTGGACCTTTGTATTTCATCCTTAAGAAGCACGCCTTCTGTTCTGTCCAAGATAACTCCCTGGGATCCTCACTATCTTCGAACTTAATCTGTAATGCCTCCCGAATGTCAGCTTCAGTCAAGAACATCTCCATCTCCTGAATCTTGCTCTTGATGATAGTCTGATTCTCCCAGTAGTCATACTTAGCGTTCTGGTAAAAATCTTCTATTATGTCTTTGTAAATGATGGTTGGTGTGGCTAGAGCATGTACAATCCTACTCCTCTTCAAAAATTCAATAATCCCTGTAAACTCTGTGTTCTTCTCCACATCTCCTAGATACGCGCAACAGTTGTGCGAACGTTCGAAAGGCCAACTGCTCGGAGTAGATGTTTCAGCTACGGGGACTGGATCTTGAACAGTGATCTCTGCTGGAGTCTCAACATTCACTGCTGGTGATTCAATATTCTCGGGTTGTTCAGCCATCTGCACATGAAAATCAATAAAACGCGTCAAAATACAAAAACGACAAATTATAAAAATTTTGGTCAAAAACTGATCTGCACGTTCGCCCCTTTTGGATTGGCCGAATGTGAGATTTTGTGGTCGAAGGTGAAAGTATATGGACGGAAGTGAAAAAAATGTTGATTTAAAAACACATTCGTCCGTTTTGTTCCACCTTCGTCCACCTTATTCCACTTTCGTCCGGTTTTACCAACCGAATGTGGAAAGGTTTTCCCCCAAAAATTCAAAATTTTGCCATGTTTAGTTTTAATCTGCAATTTTGATTCTAATGTTTACTAAAAATGCCGATTAACACTCGTTTATTACCAATTTTATCAATTAATCATTTTACATAGGTTTTCAAGTGGAATTAGGGTTCTATATGTTCAATCGATCAAAACTATCATCTAAACATGTTTTTATCCTAATTCCTTCCACAATCTCCCCCTAAAACCTATGTTAAATGATCGGCAAACAAAAACAATCATCAATCAACATCAAAAACCATGAGAACAGAAACCCTAGGTCCCGTTCGTTAAACAAGCATTTCTGATCTGTTTTCATATCCAATACCTGTAAAATCAGGGTTAAAATGATGAGCAATGATCAGGGAACAAATCAAGGAAACTTAAAATGCACGAGCAACAAGGTCTGGTTATGATGCAAATTTTTGAAAAAATATCAGAATGAGAACTCGAAGGTGAAACAGGTATATATAGAGGTCCACGTTCGACCGGTTGAAATGGACGAATGTGGGTTAAATCCACATTCGCCCCAATTTAATGACACGAATGTAGATACAGGCCACCTTCGCCCCTTTTTAAGACCCGAAGGTGAAACCTTACACCCGGAAGTGGAATTTTCTCTTGGAAGTGGAAATATCCACCTTCGCCCAAAACAAAAACGGCCGAAAGAGATGATTTTTCCACATTCGACCCAATTAAGGGGCGAATGTGAAATGGAAAAAATCTGAAAATTTCGCCAATTCACGAATTCGAATCCCGTTCAACATTTTTCAATCCGTTAAACTTCCAAAACTCAAATTTTCACAGTTTGAATGTTACAAAGACCAGATGGTGTTATCAAATCTCAGAAAATGACCATCAAGCATCCCCGGATATCAAAAATAAAGCAGAAATGCAAATCTTTTGGATTTTCTGAAATTTATATCAAAACACACCTAAAATCTTTTTGGATTTTGTAACTTTTTGACAATAAAAGTAAAATGCGACAAAGTAAAATGCATCAAAGTAAATGAAAGCAATAAACGTTTTGTGATTTCCGGTAAGAGGATCATATCAGTTTTCTGAGAAATCTGATCACAGCGTTGATCTGTGTTAATATTATCATTAGAAACAATATGTGACACTGCAATTGCTGATATTGTTGTCCACATAAGCTCACATGCAGACAATTACGCAATGCTTTGAAATGATACGAATTAAATGTATTAGACTAACACATTGTGGTTCCCACACACACGACATACTCCCGTATCAAGAAGTAATCTGCACAAAGACTCATTGTAAAGCGTGATTATGCTTTCGTCGTCTGTAATTGTACAAGATATAATGCATAGAGGTATACAGGTCAGCAAATTAATGCAGCAAAGTAACATATGCACCATACCAGGTTGAGGACTGATATTAATCATGATTTGCATCAATGATCAATACGATATTATAGATAATCTTTGATCATCATATAACATGGAAAGTTCCTCAATTCGGTAACTTTAGGTTTTGGCATAAAGCTCTTTTATAAAGACACCCTGTCTGATCTAGGTCCGTAATGACTTACAGCAGAAGATCAGAAAGGCTATCCCCAGACAACTAATAACATAACGACCCTAAACCTCCGAGTTTTGTACAAACACCCTATCAAACGAAATTACGGTACTAAGACCATATGCCCATGAGGTGTTCATCCACAAACGCGTAGTTTGATATGTTTGTATCACTAATGCACGCAATATATAGTCTACGAAGCCTATCAGCATATCACACGTAATCAACATACGTCTCATTAAAACTATACAATTCTTTAGCCTGAGTCAGATCCCCACTGATGTACTATCATTTCCTCTTTTTATCCAGGAAATCATTTTGGGTTTTTCTAATTTTTAGGTATTTTGAAAATTTTTCAATGTTTTTGGTTTTTCTGATAAAATGACTCCCCCTAAAATAAAGAACATATTTTTGGGTTTTTAATTTTTCTGAAAAAAAAATCAAAACAAAATTTGAAAGAAACAATCCACTTGAAAGCATCAACTTCTTTGAGGATTAAACAACCCCCTCGAAAGCATCAACTTCTTTGAGGATTATGATAGTAAAGAGAAATTCCCAATTAGCAAAGAGAAATTCCCAATTAGCAAAAATTTAAATCTAAAACAAAAAAAACGAAAAAATGATAAACCGAGGAGCCGATTAGTCCTGTTTTTCCTTTATATTGTTTACTTTCAAAAGATATTCAAAGCGGGATCTGTCAAAAGCTTTTGTAAACAAATCTGCACGTTGGTAGTCAGTATGGATTTTGACCATGTCAATCAACTCCTTAGCATAACAATCACGGATAAAATGATATTTAATCCGGATATGTTTAGCTTTAGAATGATTTTCAGTATTTTTAGTTAATGCAATTGCAGCTTCGTTGTCACAGTGTATAGGGGTTTTAAGAAACTGCAAACCGTAATCGACCATCTGTTGTTGGATCCAGAGCACTTGTGAACAGCAACTCGAGGCTGAAATGTACTCGGCTTCACATGTAGACAGTGCGACGGAAGTCTGTTTCTTACATTGCCAGGAAATTAACCTGCTCCCTAAAAACTGGCAACCGGCTGTTGTAGATTTGCTGTCTTTGTCACAGCCGCCCCAATCTGCATCACTAAAAGCAATAAAATCAAAATCATCATCATTAGGGTACCAAAGTCCTTTTGATGGACAACCCTTCAGATATCGAAGGATACGCTTGACCGCCGTCAGATGACTCTGTTTCGGCTTCGATTGGTAACGCGCACAGAGACACGTTGCATACATAATATCTGGTCGAGACGCTGTCAAATACATCAGAGATCCGATGATTGCTCTGTATGTAAATGGGTCTGTCAGCTCCCCCTTAGCATCGACTCCAATCCCGTGATTGGGTTGAATCGGGGTATCCATCGGCTTAGAGTCCTCCATCTGGAATCGGCTCAAGATGTCGGCTACGTATTTCGTTTGGTGAATGAAGATCCCGTCGGGTCTTTGATCCACCTGTAAGCCGAGGAAAAACTGCATTTCTCCCATAGCGCTCATTTCGAACTTCTCCTGCATAACAGTTTCAAATTCCCTGCACAAGAGTTCGTTAGTTGAACCAAATATAATATCATCAACGTAAATCTGTACGAGAAGCAAGTCATCTCCCGTCTTCTTCGTAAAGAGGGTGCAATCGACGAGGCCGCGCTTGAATCCTTTGGAGATGAGGTATGTACTTAGCTCCTCGTACCACTGTCTTGGAGCCTGGTGCAAACCATATAAAGCTTTGTTCAACACGTAGACCTTGTCCCGGTGGATTGGGTCCTCAAAGCCTGGTGGCTGCCCGACATAAACCTCCTCCTTGACTTTACCGTACAAAAATGCGCTCTTGACGTCCATTTGATAGACTTTGAATTTCTTATACGAAGCAAACGCAAGGAACATCCTAATAGCTTCCATTCGTGCTACTGGTGCATAGATTTCGTTGTAATCAATTCCTTCAATCTGATGGAAACCCTGCACAACCAATCTGGCTTTGTTCCTTACAATAACTCCACGATCATCCTTTTTGCACTTAAACACCCACTTAGTGCCTATTTTCTTTCTTCCCGGCGGCAAATCTGTGAGCGTCCAGACTCCCAATTTCTGGAATTGCAATAACTCCTCCTGCATTGCCTCAACCCAAGCATCTTCTTGCAAAGCGTCTTTGTATGTCCTAGGCTCTACCTGCGACACATAACATGCAAACGACCAATCATTTTGGCTACCAGATTTCTGAATTTTGGCATACAATGCTAAAGCACCAAAACTCTCTGGCGAATTCACGCTTTTAAGCTGCCCTCTAGTCATCACTCCACTACCAGGATCACCGATAACTTGCTCCAGCGGGTGAATACGATGAATCCGAGATTCCGGATTAACAGGTACAATCACTCCCGTCTGAGCAGTCAAGTTCTCTACAGCATCCTGATCATGACCCATGTTAGACGATGAAGCAACGTCTGGATTTGGAGTTGGGTTCACAGTTTGCTCTTCTAAGTCTTCTGCATTTTCAAGAACAGCTTCTTCAAATTGTTCATCTTCAGATTCTGAAGTGTCTAATGAAGTTGAAGCTTCTTGAAACAACTCTTCTTCTTGTGTAGGAACACTGGTATCACTAGAAGCTGGTGGGGGGTTTACGGTGATTGGACGCATCAATGGTGAAGTTGCCGCGTTTTCACACTCGTAAAGTAATCTAATCACAGCTTCTTCAACCAGGCTATCTAGGTTGAATGATTCAAAGAAATCTTTGTAATCAAACATCCAATCAGGGCCCGTGCCTTGCAAATTTTGTGTGTATCGTTGAACTTCCACATTAGCCCAATCCTCCACTTGACGAGTTCGCTTGTTGAATACCCGTTTGAGTGGGGTTGCATATCCAACAAAATATCCCTCTTCAGCTTTAGGACTAAACTTCTCGCTTGGATTCAACATCGTACATGGCGCCCCAAATGGTTCTAGATACTCTAAATTGGGCTTTCGTCGGTGTAACAGCTCATAAGATGTTTTTCCAAACTTCTTCACTGTCAAGACCCGATTTAATGTGTAATTTGCTGCATAAATCGCCTCATTCCAGAACATTACTGGAAGATTTGAGTCAGCGAGCATTGTTCTTGCAGCCTCAATCAGAGTCCTATTCTTTCTTTCAGCAACACCGTTCTGTTGCGGGGTATACGGAGCTGAATATTCATGATGTATCCCTTTGCTTTCACAAAGTTCATCCATCTTTGCATTTTTAAACTCCGTCCCGTTGTCACTCCTGATCCTTTTTATCTTCAAATTGTAAATATTCTCCAGCCGAGTGAACAGAACTTGTAAGTTGGTAAAGGTGTCGCTTTTGTTCTTCAAACACATCACCCATGAGAATCGTGAATAGTCATCAGTGACGACTAAACAATAAAGCTCTCCAAGATGACTTTTGCGCTTGACCGGTCCAAAAAGGTCCATGTGCAATCGCTCAAGCGGCATCTCAACAGAGTTAACTTTCTTCACTTTATGGGATTGTCTGTGTTGTTTTCCTTTCATGCAGCTCACACACTTGTCGTTCAGATGGAAATGTTTCACGTTTACTCCATCGACAAGTCCATTTCTCACTAACTGATTCATTTTCCTCAGATGAATGTGCCCCATTCTGCGGTGCCACATTATTGATTCTTTTTCAGTCGCCTTGGATAGAAAGCATGTTATCTGCCCCTGTGGTGTCATCGCCTTGGACATATCAAGAATGTAAAGATTGTTGACTCGAGGTGCCATCAACATAACCCACTCCTTTGGAATCTTGAAGCCCGGTTTAAGTATATAGCAGGATTTGTCATCAAAATGCACAGAAAATTGTTTGTCGCATATTTGACTGACACTCAACAGATTATAGTCTATCTGCTTGACATAAGATATCCGCTCGAAAGTCACAATCCCGTTACTCACGCTTCCTTCCATCGTGATATAACCTCCTTTATTACCCGCGAACGCAACATATCCTCCATTAATATTCTTCACATCGAACAGCAACGCCAAATCCCCCGTCATGTGGCCTGAAGCTCCACTATCAACAATCCAGAGACTGCTAATAGGGCCAACTGAAGCTCCCTGCACACAAAAAGTAGACAATTAGTTCTTTCGGGGGACCCAAGCCTGAGTCTTGGGCCTTTGAACTTTGGCTTTCAAAGAATCATTCTCATTGACTTTTTCAACAACTTTTTGTTTTGAATCAACCGTTTTCTGATTTTTCAAAACAGTTTCACTTTTCTCACTCACCTTTGACGTAGAGGCTCCTGGAGTACCATTAGGTGTCCAAGATTGTTCAGACCTTTTGAGAATACGGATTTGAGATTTTGGTTTCTCAATCGGTTTCTGAACATTGTTACTAAAAGTAACTTTCTTAGCAACCTTATCTGAATGAACAGACTTAGGTCCAACATTTGACTTAACAATTGGTTTTTGTGGAACCTTTTGTCTATCAGCTGTTGTGTTCACCACTGGTTTTCTCCAAGATTGTTCCATTGCAATCCGATTCCTCCGATCATAATGAAATGAACGGTTATTCCTCATTTGAAAATTGTTTTGAGAATCCGTTTAAGAACCGAATTCATGGATCGATTAAGTGAAAATAACTCGGTTTCAGACGGGGAATTCGAGACGAGACAGAAATACACGATAACAACGTCATCACAGATTCGTATTACTACAGAAACGGTTACAGACACTGTCATCAGTAGGATAAACGTCTATCTCGTGGCCGGGGGAGGTCGGGCATGACCTCCCCCTTGAGAGCATTCAAAGTACAAACTCAAATCACCCAAAATGAACAATAACACATGAGATTGCTATTTATAGTCCAATACACCAGTTCCACGTTCGCCCCTTTATGATGGTCGAATGTGGAATATTTCCACATTCGCCCATTTGTGATGGTCGAATGTGGAAAACTTCCACATTCGCCCAGTGTATATTGGTCGAACTTGGCTCAGTGTATTGTCCTATATTTACAAATGCGTCAGATCCATAAAATGCCCTTATGGATCACCACAATCTCATGTAACACTATACTAAGACTCAACCCTAGTCTTATTCGACAGTGACGTCCACAGAAAGTGCATCTACACAAAAGAAAGGCATTGACTTTGAAGAAACATTTGCTCCAGTTGCAAGATTTGAAACTATCAGGCTTGTGCTAGCAGTTGCAGCTTACAATGGTTGACTTGTGCATCAACTTGATGTCAATTCAGCATTTTTAAATGGTGATCTAGTAGAAGATATTTATGTTGAACAGCCAGAGGGGTATCAAGTGAAAGGATCAGAAGGAAAGGTGTACAAATTGAAGAAGACTTTATATGGATTGAAGCAGGCACCAAGAGCTGGGTACTCCAAGATTGATGGCTACTTTAGTGATCATGGATTCAAAAGAAGCCTTAATGAGCCTACTCTCATTGTCAAACAAGCTAAGTCAAGTGATATTATTTATGTGTGTCTTTATGTGGATGATATCATTTGCACTAGTTCTTGTGAGCAGCTTATTAAGGAGTTCAAAGAAGGAATGAAAGAGATGTTTGAAATGACTGATATGGGCCTAGGGACCTAAATGTAACCCTAGGGACCTAAATGTAATTAGCCTAAGTGTGTTTGGGCTATAAATAGAATGATAGATTAGGGTTTGAAGGAACACACATGCTAGAGATTTTGGGGTTTTATTGTATTCATCTATGCAAATCATCTAGTGGGTTTTTATTGTCATATTCAAGTGTGTGTTCATCCCTATTTTCATCTTGTTCTTCATCAAAATCAGATTCAAGCTCCAAATCGATCCTACAATTTGGTATCAGAGCACTTAGGCAAGTACTCAGCCAAGTGCTCACATAGTGGGCTGAGCACTTAGACTATGAAGCTGTTTACACTACTTCAATCATTCGAAGGTTTGAACCTTTATCTCATGCCAATTATAGTAGAGATGATCAATCGAGCGTAAAGCTTACACGGAGTGGAAGTTGCTGATTGAGTTTTAGTCTCGAATTTATTAGGAGGGTCTATATTTGCGGGGGAAAACAACAATGAAAGATTTTGGGTGTTTAGCCGATTTGTGAAGATTCGAAGACAATGTCAGATATATCAATAAGGATCATATGAAGAATTGATAGCATCATTCTCGGGGGAATATTGTTGGGTCAAATTAGAGAATGATGTTATCAATTACAAGCAAGTTTTCCAAGTGCTCACACAGTGGGTTGAGCACTTAGTCAAGTACTCAACCAAGTACTCACACTGAGTACTTAGGCAAGTACTCAGCCAAGTACTCACACTGAGCACTTAGTCAAGTACTCAGCCAAGCACTCACACATTTTAGTAGTTTTCCAAGCTAGTGGCGGCTTGCTTGGAGGACAAGGCTCAGGATCTATAAATAGGACACTAGACACCATAGAAGGGGTGTGAAGATCGTTAGTTGATTTGAATGTTGATCAAATTGGTGCTACAGTCATATAGTGTGATAGTAAATCAGCTATTGATCTCTCAAAAAATCCAGTATTAAACAACAAGACCAAGCACATTGAACTCAAGCATCATTTTATACGTGACATGGTGGCTCAAGATCAAGTTAAATTGGAATATTGCAGTACAAATGATCAGTGGGTTGACTTGCTTACCAAGCCTTTATCAAAAGATAAGTTCATCTATTTCAGGCACATGATTGGAGTCCAAGAGTTTCGGTCAAGAGGGGTAATGAGAATGTGACCCAAACTGAGCACGTGCATGGCTGATCAAGTCAGTCAAGATAGTCGTTAGTCCTGATGCTGAAGTTTAGCACTCATAGTTAGTTGTTATGATTTTTGAATAAGTCCAGTAGATTAGTTCTATTTTCTCGGATGTGAACGTTGGTTGTTTTTCTTATTTAAAGCATTGTAATTGTGATAATCATAATCACTTTCAATTTTCACAAGCTCAATAAAATACTTGAGAGACTTCGGCTAAATTCATTGTTTTTATTCATAAGTCTTCTGATCCATCACAACTGCCATTTTCATCCCCAACCAGTGCACCCATTTCACTATCCATGGGTTACAACCACCCTTTGTTTTGACTTGCATCATCAAACGATTCACTATTAATGAAATATTCTTCAATTGTTGCCACATTATCGTATCTCGGGTTCAGTTTTGGTTCACGAGTTGAGCGTCTAAGGGTTGGCTGTTGAACATGTGGTTCTTCCACATAATATTCCACTTAGTTTTTCGATCTTCATTTCCTTAGCATTTTCTTTATCTTTTAATCAATGTGTGTTAAGAAAAACCTCCTTTTAACATGACCACCATGATGATGCTTCACCGAACACAATATCCCGCGAAACATAGCTTTTGTTTGTTGTAGGATTACTACACCTCTAACCTTTCTGTTGTCTGTCATAACCTAAAAATACATGAATGACCTTCTTTTCAACTTTATCTCTTAGAAGATTTGTAAAAAAAAAACATAACAAACACTTCCAAATACTCTTAAGCGTGGGTTTAATTTTAGACATATATACGTTCATGAGGTGGCACAAAGTATCATCGTTCATGCCGATTAATGACGTAAGTAGTAGTCGATATAGCCTCTACTCGAAATCCACCAGAAACATTTTTACGATGGTACATACTTTGACACATTTCTCCAAAGGTGTCTATTTTTCCATTCGGAGACACCATTTTGCTGCGGGGTGTGCTAACACATAAGTTGTCTCCTGATTTGTGCCTTATTAAGAAATTCTACAAATTCCTTTCATAAATACTGCCCACCATTATGTGATCGAAGGGTCTTTACCTTGAAGTTTGTTTCAGATCCAGCCAAGTTCTTGGTATTTTTAAAGTTTGATAAAACTTCTCTAGATCGTAGCCGCCTTTCAAGACTGAGGTGCTCTTTGTTGCTCCATTTTTTCTTCTTGCCAAGCTGCTATTCTTTTCATTGTTTTGGTCTAATTCCTTTTCTTTTTTCGGCTTTAACGGTTACAATGACACACGTTGTTTGACTTGCTCTTGTTTGAAGCATGATCTTCTTCTTACTTTCACCGGATCTTCTTCGCTCACACAAATCTACTTGTATCCTTCTTTTCTTCAATCAAGTCACATAAAATCATTGTTTTGATCACACATATGGTTCTCTTATCTAGATCTTCACCTACTCATACACAACCTTGATACTCTTGGCTCACGCAGAACCCTTTGTGTAGTTTTTGGTCTTCGACTCACACATAACCAATCTTCTTCTTTTCTTGCCTTTACACAGATGGCTTATTGGTCTTGGACTTCCCCTTGACCTACTAAGGATCTCTTCTTGTGTTGGTCACAAACTTAGATGCGACCCGCCTTCCTTTTGGTGGTTTGATCTAGTACTTTGTTTCTATTTGTTTCTACTTGGTTGCTAACTCCTTTTGCTCCATTAATCATCTCCACCTATGTTTGCCCATAAACAAATGTGTAGCGGATTATCTTGATATCAATCTACACAAAGATGGAAAACAGAACTTGAACAAATGAAAGTGTATTTGGGACAGAAAAGATACAAGAGTATAGGATTGTTTTGTGTACAATCTTGATAGTTACAAATGAAAGATACATGTCCTATATATATGAAATCAAACGGTGTGTCCTTGACAGTTATGTTCGAAGGATTGTAATGATTATGTCATATTAGTTTAACTGCCACCGGTTGGATTTTGGCGCCAATTAACCGGTTTTAACTGTCAGGGGTACTTTAGTCCTTTCACAGTGTGTCCCGCCTTTTTATTTCTTGTTTGCTGCTGCTTCTGCACG
Source organism: Ambrosia trifida (assembly GCA_028751855.1). Lineage (NCBI taxonomy): Eukaryota > Viridiplantae > Streptophyta > Magnoliopsida > Asterales > Asteraceae > Ambrosia > Ambrosia trifida. The sequence goes on along the minus strand of CM054125.1, from coordinate 57,750,399 downwards.
GATTTGCTGGCCCATTTGATTCTAATATGTTGTAGCCTTGTGATTCTGCTTTAAACCTTCTGGTGCAGCCTTGTTCATAACCGAATTTACTCATATACATTTCTATCCTACCTATGCTAATGTACTTATGACTAAGTTTACATCTAATGACAAACATACTAACACATACATACATACAAATGCGGAATACATATATTCAAATTGTACATACTAAAACATAAAAACAGAAAGTTATATTTATCATTCGAACACCCTTCCTTAAATATAACTAGGCTTCATTGATGATCTTGGTAAGGTGTCCATTGCTTCTTTTAACGCCTTTTCAACTTGATAGAAATTGAACTTTCTTTTCTTGATAGATTGATTTGCCGAGTTCCAATCACCTCCCATGTAAAGAGCATAATCTTCATGCATTGTTGTTGAATTTTGGTGAAGCCGATTCATAAGCTTTGACACAATTCTGGTTTTCCTCACTTCACTACACCCAACACCATCCTTGTTTTCTTGATTTGCAATGTTTAGGGCAACCTTATACACTTGGTATTGCCACTCCAAAACATCCAAATATTTTGCATAAAGAATTCGGATCATATCTTTACCTTCACAATCTAACCCCAATTCTTTTGCTATTATCACCCAAAAATTCTATTTTGATACCCTTTCGTGTCCTCCTTCTCTTTTAACAAGTATGTCAATATCAAATAGATTCACTTTCTTTCCATTTTCAACCACGGGTGGGATGGGTCGGTTGGAACTTTTAGATAAAAGTTCAAAAACCCTGAAACCATTAGAAGGAAATGATCCTTCAACAAATCCCTATGAGCCCATGGATAATCTAAGTGATCTATCATGTCTAAGAATTCAATGCACTTTTCTATGGAATCTATTTCAAGATCATGAACATATTCTTCTAATTTTCTTATATTATTTTCTGAATTGAGGGATAATGCTTCAAAATACTCATTCAAGTATTCATTTTTCTTCTTCTCATGTTCATGATCATCTCCTATTTCCCTCAACATAGATTCCCTATCATCCTTATTATCTTTCATCTTCTTATATTGCATACTTTCATTCTTAAACATGTTTTGGACACTACACACATTTCCATCAATATTAACAATGAAACATTGAAGCCTTAATTGGGGTAGACTTAGTATGTTATCATCTAAGTCACTTGAATAAAAAACATTGGGTATTAACAAAGAATTGTCTTCGGCCTCTACATCAACCATACCCACACCCCTTATGAATATAAAATCATTCTTAATTCTACTTTCTACACCAAAAGATTTTTTAAGTTTTAGAAAGTGATCAAGGTTTCCACTTATGTGATTTTAAATTTTGGGACTTACATACCACACATCTGTCCATGTACCAAATTCGGATCCCTTTAGAATGTATTCTTCTTCATTGTGCAATCTTTCTTGTGGATAATAACTTATGCCGGTATCTATGGCATCTTTGATTAATTGAGCGTTTTCATCCTTCTCCCTTATGTGGCATGCACTAATAAGATGACCCGGCGTGTGGCAATAATAGCATGATCTTGTTTCTACTCCTTTTCTTCACAATTTAGCCCTCCTTTCCATTCGGCTTTTGCGTGAATTATTGTAGTGGATTTCTGGATTGTAGTAAGAGTTTACTAATTTTTGAGATATATCTGACACAATTGATTTGAAAAACAGAATATTTGGTGAAACAGGAAATTGTTTAGTAATCGAAACAGGAAACAGAATGTTTGGAAATTAAATGTTTGGAAATCAAAGATGTCGAACAACACTTGGCTCTGATACTAGTTTGTTGGCCCAGAAACAAATGTGCACCGGATTATCTTGATATCAATACACACAAAGATGGAAAACAGAACTTGAAAAAAGGTACAAATGATTATTTGGATTGATAAATGTTTCGAATAAGTGTATTTGGGACAGAAAAGATACAAGAGTATAGGATTGTTTTGTGTACAATCTTGATAGTTCCAAATGAAAGATACATGTCTTATATATATGAAATCAAACGGTGTGTCCTTGACAGTTATGTTCGAAGCATTGTAATGATTTTGTCATATCAGTTTAACTGCCACCGGTTGGATTTTGGCTGCAATTAACCGGTTTTAACTGTCAGGGGTACTTTGGTCCTTTCACAGTGTGTCCGGCCTTTTTATTTCTTGTTTGCTGCTGCTTCTGCATGGATTTGCTAACCCATTTGATTCTAATATGTTGCAGCCTTGTGTTTCTGCTGTGAACCTTCTGGTGCAGCCGTGTTCATAACCGAATTTACCCATATACATTTCTATCCTATCTATGCTAATGTACTTATGACTAAGTTTACATCTAATGACAAACATACTAACACATACATACATACAAATGCAGAATACATATGTTCAAATTGTACATACTAAAACATAAAAATAGAAAGTTATATTTATCATTCTAACAACCTACACACATGCCTTCATAATCTTCTCGCTCTAATACTAGTTGTAGAAAGTAACTAGATCAAGCAACTCACAAACAACCGAGTCTTGTTACTAGCCTATCACGACCCGTTCTTTTTTTAAATATAGATCAAAAAGCCACATAGTAAAACCTCTACATAAGATCCTATTTATACCACAATAACTTTCTTCCTTAGCTACCCTAATTCCTTATAACTAGGAAATATTACAACTAGGTAAACATACAAAATAAACCAAGACTAGTATTTTTGTTGGATATTTTAGTGTAATTGGATTGACTGTTTGACCAATTTTCATAATAAGACATCATATAGGTATGGTGGTACGGAGTGCACGCCTATTTGAATTTATTATGAACATAGGGGCGAAGCCCCGCCCCTCAGGTACGGGTACGTGTAGGGGGCAGTGCCCCTGGGAGCAGGGTCCAAGGGGCGGAAACCCCTAGCTGGGGTCGAGCTGCCTAATAAATGTCTCAAAAAATTAATTTTTGGAATTAGATGGACTATTTAGCAATCCTGAAACTTTGTATTAACTGCTTAAAAGGCAGTTAATGGCCCCAATTATTCATTACGAATTCATATCTTGGTCAAAATTCTCTCTGGTTCTTCTCTCAATCAAAACATACAGAAAAATCTCAATCTCTGATTGCATCCGATTGAATATTCGATTGAACCATCGAATTGATTCAATCTGAAAGCGATTACATGCCTTCAGAGATTTTTGTGATCCGGTTATTTTTTCGTTATTACTGTAAATCCCCAACAAAGATTGAATCAATTATCGAAGATGACGAACAATGAATCTGTGAAAGATAGGACGAAGAACTTTACAAAATTGGACAAGTTTTCTGGACATAATTTCCAACACTGGCAAAAGAAGATGCACTTCTATCTCACGAGTGAAAGTTGTGTATGTTCTGAGCACTCCTTGTCCCGAGATTGTTGAGAATGAAACCTTGGAACAAACTAGAACACGTTCAAAGTAGGAAAACGCAAACTACATATGTCGTGGTCATATTCTTAATGGTATGTCCGATTCTTTATTTGATGTTTATCAAAACGTAGAGTCTGCAAAAGAAATATGGAATACCCTTGAAGCCACATACATGGCAGAAGATGCGTCTAGTAAGAAATTTCTAGTTGGTAATTTTATTAACTATAAAATGGTAGACACTAGGTCTGTTATGTAACAGTATTATGAATTGCAATGAATACTAGGGCAGTTTGCACACTATCGAATGAAGATGGATGAATCTATTCTGTCTCTAGTATTATTGATAAACTGCCTCCCTCTTAGAAAGATTTTAAGAATAATCTGAAACATAAGAAAGAGGAATTCAATATTGTTGAATTGGGAAGTCATTTCCAAATTGAACAATCCATACGTGATATGGAAAAGGGTTCTGTTGTTGGTAATAAAACCATGGCTGGTTGTTCTTCTGTAAACATGGTGGAGGAGGGTGAACCCTCCAAGGCTTGGAAAGGGAAACGAAAGTCTGAAGGGAACAACAATAAGGGTTCCAATACAAAACCTAAAAAGGTTTGTTGGAAGTGTAATAAACCTAGACACTTCAAGAAAGACTGCAGGTCTGGTAAGAATGGAGGAAAAGACAAAAACGTGGCTGGTACAAGTGGATACAAGGATTCCAGAAAGCAACCAGGTTTGTTTTTGCTACCATGTGATCATTATATTGAGAATTATTATGTATCAATAATCTCTGAGCATTTTATGTGCAGGATGATGATATTTCATGGTGGGTGGATTCGGGAGCAACATGTCATGGTTGCAAAAATCTTCAATGGTTCAAGGATTTTAAGCCATTTAAAGATGGATCTTTACTAAAGATGGTCAATGTTGCTACTGAACTAATTAAAGGAATATGATTTGTTCTTTTAGCCTTTACTTCTGGAAACTCTTTACTATTAAATAATGTTCTATATGTACCTAGGATTCGTAAGAACTTAGTATCTGGTATTGTATTGAATAATTGTGGTTACAAGCATGTCTTAGAAAGTAACAAGTATATCTTATCAAGACATGAAACCTTTATTGGATTTGGTTATTTGAATGGCATGTTTAAGTTGAATTTGGATGTCCCTTTTGTTAATAATTATGTTTGTATGGCTTCTACTAGTTCTAGCAATGATTTTAGTAAATCAGAATTATGGCATGCTAGATTAGGTCATGTTAATTATTCCAAAAAGAAAGATATGTCTAAAATGAGTCTTATACCCACTTTTGACATACAAAAATGCAATGATTGTCATACTTGCAAATTGACTAAAATTACCAGAAAACCATTTAAAGATGTCAAAAGAAATTCTAACGTATTAGAATTGATTCATTATGATTTATGTGACATTCATAGTACTCCTTCTCTAGGAAAAAAGAAGTATGTTGTAACCTTTATTGTTGATGCAACTAGATTTTGTCATGTTTATCTATTGCATTCAAAGGATGAAGCTCTTGATAAATTTAAAGTTTATAAACAAGAGGTTGAGCTTCATAGAAGTGGTTTGATTAAAAACCTCCGTACAGATAGAGGTGGAGAGTATTATGATCCAGTGTATTTTCAATCTGCTGGTATAATACAGCAAACAACTACTCCTTATACACCATAACAAAATGGTGTGGTTGAAAGGAAGAATAGGTCATTGAAAGAAACGGTTAATTCCATGTTGTCGTATTCTGGTTTAAGTGATGGATTTTGGGGTGAGGCTATGTTGACAGCCTATTATTTATTGAACCGAGCACCTAATAAAAGGTCTAAGGTGACCCCATATGAACTTTGGTACAAAAAGGTACCAGATTTGAGTTTTCTCAAAGTTTAGGGATGTAGAGCTGTTGTGAGGCTTACTGAGCCCAAAATGAGTACCATTGGTGAAAGAGGCATAGATTGCATATTTATTGGATATGCTGAACATTCCCCTGTTTATAGGTTCTATGTCATAGAACCAAATGATTATGTATCTGTTCACTCTGTCATTGAGTCAAGAGACGATACTTTTGGGAATGAGGATAGATTTTCTTCTGTTCCTCGATTGAAGGATATGTCTCAGTGTCTTAAAAAAAATGAACAGACAATTGCTCGTGGTGACAATTCAGGTTATTGTGATGATGTACCTTCTACTAGTACTGAGCCCAGAAAAAGTACTAGAGTCAGAAAACCAAAGTCTTTTGGTGCTGACTTTCATCTTTATTTAGTAGAAGGAACCAGGAATGGTGTTGAACATCAGTATCAATATTGTTTTAATATTGATGAGGATCCTAAGACATTCAATGAGGCTATGTCTTCTAGGGATGCTGCATTTTGGAAACCAGCAATCCAAGATGAGATTGACTCTATAATGCACATAATACATGGAAATTGGCTGATTTACCACCTCGGAGAAAATTTTCAAAAAGTACAAGGGTTTTGAAAGAGGAAGTTGAGAAAAAGACAGGTAACTAAGTATGCAAGCCGAATACTAAACCAATAAAAAACGTGCCACGTGGAAGAGAGATAAAACCGTACCACCTCTTCTGAAAAATGTAAGTGACACACACGTTTCGACTGCTTAATAGCGTCACTTCGTACTCATGGCAAAGAAAATGTGACGCACATTTATTGGTGTAAGTCGTATCCAACGCCAACTCGCAAAATGTACGAGCAAAAAAGCACCGGCATAAACACACCCAAACTACATCCAGTCTCTCACCCTTTGCACAAGCACAAAGGATAATAGACTGGGGGACTTGAAGAGATAGGTACCAGTACACGCATGTGCATGTCCCCCATAACAACTTATGCACACGACAAACTTGAAGGAACAACCCGTGGAACCTTCTGTGGAGCCCGCGCGATACCTAGTACGTGACATCTGCATGGAGAGGATGAAAAGGACGTCTAACCAATCACAAGCATTCATTCCCTGCTCCATGATCTCCTGCCATCAGCAAGGGCAGAAAGGACGAGTAGGAAGCACGTCCAGCCAATCAAAGAAGGACAACAACAATTCCCTTAACAGTCTCACCTGTGGGGCCCGTGTGAATGAACTGTCAATCATTATTAGCACATGAGGTTGACCTGCAGATACTTTAAGAGGGTGTTTGGGATTGAGTTTCAAAACAACTTATTGACTTATTGACTTTTTCAAAAAGCCAATAAGTCAATAAGCTGTTTGTGTAACCCAAAAGCACTTTTTGTTTTGACTTTTGGCTTTTGGCTTTTAAGGGTGGAAAAGCTGTTTTTGAAAAGTTAGAAATCCTGGCTTTTGGCTTTGACTTTTGGAAAAAAAATTACAAATATACCACCCATACAACCAATATTCACAACAAGTTAAGCGAAACACTTAAAAACAACAATTTATTGACTTTTTGACGTTTCTCATCCCAAAAGCTAATCCAAACACTTTTTTTTTAAAACTCCTTTTCAAAAAGTCATAAGCCAATAAGCACTTTTGACCAAAAGCACTTTTGCATCTCCAAACTCAATCCCAAACACCCTCTAAATGCCCCTTCACTCCATGAAGAAAAGGGTCGGCTTCTCTCACACTAAAACACCACATTGTAATACTCTAAGTTTTGTTAGAAAGATTGGTCGAAATATTCTTCATGTAATACTCGTTAATAGTCCTTGTAATCGTGCATATACATATTAATACAATCTCTTCGTATTTATTCATACATTATCTTTGGTAGTCGAGTGTTGTTTGGTTGTTGTTTCTTCAATGTGTTATATTGGAAGTTATGAAATTGTTTCAATACAAATCTGAATTTAGAATTGAGAAAGATATAACAATTTGGTTTTTGGGCGCTTTTATCTCTTTAGCCATTAGGCCTTAGGATGTCGGGAACATGGGAGCCCGTGAGATTTCCGTTAGCCACGTATGCTCACGCATACACCGCCCTGCTCCCTCACGTGTGATGACCGTGAGGGAGCTTATGATGGACACGGGCCATATTTTAATGTTGAGATTGAGATGACTGTTGAAATGTGACCGTTTTAACCTTTTTGTTAAAAAAATGAATTAACGCATTATATAACAAATAACATTACACCATTTTATAGACCACACAAATATACTCTCTACATAACAAAAAACAACCACCATGGATTTAAACAACCCGCCACCAACTCCGTTTACGTCACCTGGCTACTCGCCCTCCATAGATTCATTTTGGTCATCTACAAAATATTCTTTTGTGGGATTCAATCTCTAAATATGTTCGGCCAACTTCAAAATGACCTACAAATTCGTTCACCCAATTTCAATAAAAGCAAGGCCCTAGTTCGTTCTATCAACTTCAACGAATGCAGTTCCAACAACAATGCCAACAACCAATACAAATGCAACAACAAAAATAAAAAAAAGGCGACACACACGTCAAGCTAGTGAAATGCAAAACGAACCAACTCCCTTGGGTGAACCAATAGAAAACTATGAAGATGTTGAAGTTGTTCCCGAAACACAACCCGAAAGCTCGAAGAAACAAGGGACAAAAAAATGGTCGGATTAGTCGGAAAATGAAGCTACCAACAAAAGATGTCAAGCTTGGTCAATGATTGAAGAGGAGGCGTTGGCAGGGGCGTAGTACAATGCGTCTACGTGTCCATAGTAGGTAACAATCAAAGGTCAGATAGCTTTTGGAAAGAGGTCACTAAGAAATTTTTTTCTTTAATGCAAAAAGAGTCGTATCGAGGAATTGATTCAATAGGTTCAAGTATTGAGAAATGACCAAAAAGGTTGGGTTGTTTTGTGGGTATTACAACTATGCTTATGTGAATCGGCATAGTGGGTCGAGTGATGAAGTGATTTTTCAAATGGCTATATCAAGATACAAGTTTAAAAATAAGCATACATTTCCATACGTAAATGTGTGGCAAATTTTAAGAAAATGTCCCAAATGGGCACCGACTAAAAGCGAAGTGGTGGAGGCAAAAACATCGAAAACATCCGAGACGGGAGATTATAATAGTGTTGGTTCGGATGCACGTTTCCATATCAACATTAATGACGAACCCGAGTTTGAAGATGATTCCATGGATGTTTCCGAACCCGAAATTCAACGTCCCATAGGTAGAAACAAAGCTAAAAAGGATGCAAAGAAGAAAGAAAGTGAAAAAGGAAGCATCGGCGAATCAAAGGTGGATAAGTTGATGAGTGCATTAACCGAATTTAACCAAATTTAACCGGCGAGGCTTAAGATGAAACAAAAAGAGAAAGAACAAGGGGCCGAGATAGAGAAAGAGAAACTTCGGTTGCAATAAGAAGAGGTCGACTGTGAAGACTTCAAGCTAATGGCAACCAACATCGAGTCACTTCCCAGTCTATAATAACAAGTGTTGGTGAACATAAAGGAAAAAATTGCAAAAAAAATAGGATCTTTAGTTTTTTATGTTAAGTTTAGTAAAAAATATGTAATTTTCCTTTTTATATTATGTGTTTTTTTTTAATTAATGAAATGTCACTTTTATTTCTTTTTTATAAAAAAAAATTACAATTATTTCTTGTTTTACAAAATAAAATAAATTAAATTTAGTATAGTATCAAAAATGTTGAAAAAAAGAGGAGGATAGTGATTAGTGACCATACCATAGTGGGTAGTAATGAATGGTGAAGTGATGTGTCGATGACATGAAGGGTAGTGATGGTGCCTAAAATAGTGACCATACCCTATGGCCATGTTTATGTTTTGTAGTTTGTTGAGAGAAAATGGTTTTGAACATGAATGGGCTGATACCAACTATAATGAGGGGTAAATTTATTTTCATGTTCATGACACATAGGAATGCTTAATTACTTCTCTCATCCTGAACAACTTAATCATTTTCTAAAAAACCAAGCTCTTTTATACATGGAAACAAAATATATATTTGTACTCATCTTTTACTAAAATGATGTAATTTACATCGAAAAATTCATATACATATCATAAAGTCTTCAATTCAGTAGGAAAGAGATAAGAAAGTGCAGTTTACGTGTTTTGTATCGCCAGAAAGGACAGAGGAACGAGAATAACAACATCGAGTCACTTCCCAGTCTATAATAACAAGTGTTGGTGAACATAAAGGAAAAAATTGCAAAAAAAATAGGATCTTTAGTTTTTTATGTTAAGTTTAGTAAAAAATATGTAATTTTCCTTTTTATATTATGTGTTTTTTTTTTAATTAATGAAATGTCACTTTTATTTCTTTTTTATAAAAAAAATTACAATTATTTCTTGTTTTACAAAATAAAATAAATTAAATTTAGTATAGTATCAAAAATGTTGAAAAAAAGAGGAGGATAGTGATTAGTGACCATACCATAGTGGGTAGTAATGAATGGTGAAGTGATGTGTCGATGACATGAAGGGTAGTGATGGTGCCTAAAATAGTGACCATACCCTATGGCCATGTTTATGTTTTGTAGTTTGTTGAGAGAAAATGGTTTTGAACATGAATGGGCTGATACCAACTATAATGAGGGGTAAATTTATTTTCATGTTCATGACACATAGGAATGCTTAATTACTTCTCTCATCCTGAACAACTTAATCATTTTCTAAAAAACCAAGCTCTTTTATACATGGAAACAAAATATATATTTGTACTCATCTTTTACTAAAATGATGTAATTTACATCGAAAAATTCATATACATATCATAAAGTCTTCAATTCAGTAGGAAAGAGATAAGAAAGTGCAGTTTACGTGTTTTGTATCGCCAGAAAGGACAGAGGAACGAGATAAACAACTGCTTAATTACCGATAGACTTTGTTATGGGGGCTATTTAATTTCCATGCATCTCCAATAAGTAAAACACATATCTCATAAAAGACCTTCAAACATTACAAACATAAAACAAACACTTACTAAAACTTGGAGTTAATAATAAAGAATACAAACATCTTTATAATAGAAACAATAATGATGCTCCGGTTTTAATCTTCTCATGGTAACAATATTGTCAATACCTTTTAACTTTTACAGCCCGACCTTTTTCAGCCTGTTTTCGATTTCATCGTTGGACAAATTTCCACTACCTGCAACCACTATACTTTTCTTATTACCCGTGGATACTAACTCACCTAGGACATGAAGGATGCCATTGGCATCTATGCTAAAGCAAACCTTCATTTTCTCTTTTCCTGCCGGGCCTGGCGGAACCCCATAGAGAGTGAATTCATCAAGGAAGATGTTGTCTTTAGCTTTCTTGCATTCACCCTGGTACACAGACACCCTAATTACATTTTGGTTATCCTCACGTGTTTCATAAATTTTCTCTCTAGTTGTGGGTATCGGTGTGTTCCTTGGAATCATGACATTCATACGTCCTTCATAACCGATTTCAATACCAAGTGACAAAGGGGTCACGTCTAAAAGAACTATATCCTTCACAGTGTTATTGCCATTACCAGTTAATTGCGCAGCCAACACTGCTGCGCCATAAGCAACTGCTTCATCAGCGTTAATGCTCTGGCGTAGTTGTTTCCAGTCAAACAATTCCCTCAACATTTCTCGAACCTTAGTAATTCTAGTCGACCCACCAACGATGACTATATCATCTATATTACTTTTGTGTATATTCCCATCTCTTAAGCAGTTTTCTACATGCTCCATGCACTTCTTAAAGAAACCAGCATTTAACTCCTCAAATTTTGCTCGTGAGAATTTCATTGAAAAATCAATGCCCTCATACAAGGGATCAATTTCAATTGATGTTTGAAATGTTGAGGACAGATCTCTTTTTGCCTTCTCACATGCAACTTTCAATTTTCCCATGGCCTTTGCATTTTGACTCATATCTTTCTTTTCTCTTCTTTTGAATTCTTGTACACAATGATCAACCATGGCCTTGTCAAAATCCTCTCCACCCAAATGAGTGTCACCCGCAACTGCTTTAACTTCAATCCTGCCCTCCTTGCTGATTGTGAGAAGCGACACATCAAATGTCCCCCACCCAAGTCAAATACGAACACATTTTTATGTTGCTGATGGTTTTTGTCTACAAGTTTGTCCAGACCATAGGCAATTGCCGCCGCTGTGGGCTCACTAATCAAGCGCAAAACATTGAGACCAGCCATTATACCAGCATCCTTTGTTGCCTTACGTTGCTTGTCACTGAAATATGCAGGTACTGTAATCACTGCATCTGTGACTGTTGTTCCTAGGAATGCTTCAGCGGCCTCTTTTAAATTCTTCAGAATCAAGGACGATATTTCTTCTGGCGAAAATTCCTTTTCTGTGCTTTTATGTTCAAGTACAATGACTGGCTTATCCACAGATCCTTCTCTTACCTTATAAGGCCACGATTCTTTGTCCTCCTGCAATTGGGTGTCACTGAATCTTTTTCCCATCAAACGCTTTACATCTGAAAATTAGCAAAAAATGAAAGTTGATTAAATAACATGTTTAGTAAGTGAATACTGAATGGTAAAGCTATGTTTTTTCTTGTGTTTCAAATTATGAACATACCAAAAACGGTGTTAGTAGGATTCCTGATGATTTGATTTCTTGCACCCTCACCTACTAAAAGCTCCTCTTCATTACAAGCCACACATGATGGGGTAACACCCTGTTCATTAGGAAAGATTTCGACACGGTTGTGCTGATCAAACCATGCAGCCACACATGAGTATGTTGTTCCAAGATCAATACCAATTGCCGTTGCTTGAACTTTTTTCGACATCTCAAAATATTTTTTTCTCTAAACAAAGAATGGAAAAATAATGCGGTACAGATTTTGGGAAAAAAACGGAATAAATAACTTGACAAGTTACATTGTTGAAAGAGTGTAGAAAACTGACATTGACATTTGGAATTTATTTCAGCGTACTTAATATTCCAGGACTTGGTCTATCTCGGATAAATACTAATATGACTTCCACGTACATAAACCGTCACGTCAGCATGTCACATCATTTTAAACCATTCTAAACCAAATCTCACTTTTTTGCTCTAATTCCAAACTATTCTAAATCTCCACCTCCTATCTACTTCATCACCTACTTTTCCTCTTATATTTAACCTTTATCTAAATTTATATACTTGATAATTTTATTGAATAAATAATATTATTTAGTAATTAAAAAAATACGTAAAATGTAATTAAATAAAAAACAATATTAAATATATAAAAGTATTTTAAAATAGGTAAATTTATTAAATAAAAAATACTAATAAAATAAAAATAATATTTAATATGCAAACAGCTACTTTTCAAATGGATACTTTTCCAACGACTACTTTTCAAACGGCTATTTTCCAACCCTATAAATACAAGACACATTTACAACTATCACTCACAATTCAAAGATATGGGTGGTGGTTATCCTAGCGATATTCTTGTTGACATGCTCGTTGATGTTCACAACCAGTGTCGTCTCCTCCTCCTCTTCAACCAATTGCCGTCTCCTCCTCACCAAGTTTACATTTCTCCTCAAGCATTTTACACTCATCCTCAACAAGTGTACACTCCTCATCGTCTACTCTACACTCCTCCGTAACTAATAGTCACTCCTTCTTTACCAACCTACACACCTACTCAATCAAGTGTTAACCCAAATCCTCCTCTTACAGACGAGGAGTTTAATTGCGCCTATGACTACTCTATGGCCGTACTACAATTTAATCAACTACAAGTTAGGGAGACGCAAACAAACTTCACCCCAAACCCTCCCGTTTGAAACATCCACCCAACACAAGTCGCACCTAGCTGGGCTAAAGGGTACGAAACTGACCAGAGTGAGGAGTAGGTCACTATAGACGATGAATCGTGTCGTCTTCCAGGACTTGACTTCATATGCATCCGTCAAGACGCTAGGTCGGACGGTTGTGACATCGATCGTGACGTGTCGTCTCCAAAGACTACCCTAAAGGATTGGGATCACATATATTAGTTGGTGTGTTTAATATGTTAATGTATGTTTAATTAAGTAATGTTTGAATTTTAGTTTTATGTTTAAGTAATGTTTTAATTAGGTTCAGGAGTGTAATATATAATTAGGTTTATGTAGTGTTTTTAATTATGTTTGTATAATATTTGATTTTTAATTTTTAATTTTTTTTCTTTTAAACGGTTAGATTTTTTTTAATAATGTTTTTCTAACAATTAAACATTTTTGTATTTTAAAATTTGAAATGAGTTTTTTTTATTTGAACATGCTTGTGGCCCCCACCAAGTCCCCAATGGACAAGTCCGATCCACCGGACGGATCCAACTTAAATAAACCCCTCCAATGCTAAACTTCTCCTCCATTGGTCTTTTCACTCCAATGGACCGTTCACTGCATCTCCATTAGAGATGCCCTTAGAAGGAATGTTCTAAATTCAAATCTAAGCAAGAGCGTATTTGTTTTAAATAATAGATGGTTATAGTTATTGTAATTGGTGTGCTTTCATTAATCAATATAAAACGAGATGTGGAAGGGTTTTTCCACAAAACCGATTGTTCATGTGTGTGTGTTTTGGGTAACCCAAGAAGAAGGAAGTTGGCTTGGAAGAAAAAGAAGAGAAAGAAAAAAAGAGAAGAACAATAAATATCATAAAGGTTTATTGATCTATAGCAATCTTTGGAGGTTCGAATAACTATAATATGAACAAGAGGAGAGAACTTGGCAAAGGTAAGAGAGAGATTAGTACAAAGGTATAATCGGGAGAGCCAGTGGTATAACATATTATTAAAAAGGAGGTAAATGTAAAAACATCGGTGTTCTTTTCCTACTATTTAAAATGGAAACATGCATATCATAAAGCAGAAATGGCTACACATGTTCTTGAACGTATCATTGCATGGATGGATGAGATTCACAAGGAAAAGTCTTCAGTTGAAAAGTCAAGAGACGAAAAGTCTTTAAAGGAAAGAGAAGAAACTATAGTCTTTCATAAGGGCTTAAAAAAAAGTGGTACCTATTTTGTTTCTGAAGACGTGGGTAGCCTAAAGCAAACATAAATATACAACATTACTGAACAATGCTTAAAGGGTTGAAGCCTACAAGGCTTCGGACAACCAGGAGCATCCTAAGTCAAAAAGATGACTTGTCCCGTCATCTTTTTCATCGAGCAAGACAGATAAGCTGATGGAGTAACATCAGCCAACAGACCGTAGGTCCATAGCAGCCACTTACCATTTGTGGGATGTCCTTTAGTTGCAACAAGGCTCAAGGCAAGATGCTTTCTCCTTATGGAGATCTCCTTTCTCTATAAATCAGAGGCTGATTCCTCAGCTCTGGACACCATCACAACCACTCTCACTTCACTCTTCTAATTCTTTTGGTCTTGCACGTGGAAGAATATTTCTCTCCACTCGGATCTCAAGAACTTCCATTTCTGGTTTCGAGTACATCTCAAACCAGAACCTTAAAGCATCTAAAACAAGAAAAATAACCTTGAACCTCACACCACGACCTGCGTTAGGCAAAGTGGAACCCTTGAACCCCTGAACCTCCCTTGTGACTCAGAACTATCGTTAGGCAGTTATTTGTTGTAGCAACAAGTTGGCGCCCACCGTGGGGCTACGCCATTGCCTTTACAAAAATCAGTTGTGTAGCTCCGACTCTCTCCATGTCTGACCCTGAGTCCGAAGAGGAAGTCAACCAGATCTCTCCGAGCACAGATCAGACTTCTCCAGCCAGATCTGTGTCTTTTTCCACTCCAGGAGGCAATCCAGCTAGAACTCAGTCCCCACCTGCACATCATGGGACGACAAGCTTACAGAATCCACCTCCCACTCGTTCAGGGGTGTTTTCTCCTCTCCCTGATCTTGCATAGACTCCCCAACGTATAGATCTTACCCCTGAAGGAGTGGAAAGAAACTTCCTGCAGCTTAGATCCCTCTTGAACCAGTACGTCATGAAGGAAAGGGATAAAGGAGTCCGCCTCCGTCTAGACTATGGCGAGGAAGAGGAAGTGTCACTCTCACCGGGGCCTCCTCCTCCTCTAAATGCCACCTACAGTCATAGACCACGACTCGGAAGCAGTAACGCTGGCCCCAGCAACACATTCTCCACTTCTCAGCATGAGACAAGGTCCAGCCCCACTGCTTTCCCACTGTTTACCACCCAAGCTGCCACCACTGGCACACCACTTGGGCATGAAGTCACCCTGGATCAACTTCTACAGTCACCAATATCCAGTGTCCCACCACCGGTAGCCACTTCATGGGATCAAGCCATGGCTTCGCTCTCCATGGCTAGGAACGCTTCCATGAGCATCCCCATGGTGACTAGCAACGTGGCCACAACCGAAAACCTCCAAGGTTTTAACCTCATGCCCTATATGATATCACAAATGATGGCTAACTTCCCTTGGCAGCAGCTCATTAGTCAAGCCATCGCTGCTCAACAGGGGACTCCGGTCGGAATGACCAACAACAGGATAGAACACCCTATCAACCCACCCTACAAGCCGAACAACTTATCTTGCTTCTCACTAGAAATAGCAGATTATGACTTTCCTAACAAGCTAAAGATGCCAGCTCATATAAGAACATATGATGGTTCTAATGATCCAGAAAATCACCTTCAGATCTTCTCAGGGGCAGCTCGGATCGAAAAATGGGGCGATCCTGAATGTTGTTTAATGTTTATGCAAACCCTTGTTGGATCTGCAAGAATCTGGTTCAATGGCCTGAAGGTTGGAAGCATCCGAACCATTGATGAACTTGGGAAAGGATTCCTAGCCAACTTTTCACAACAGAGAAGATGTGTCAAGGATGCAACCGTCATCTTCCAGATAAAACAAAAAGATGATGAAAGCCTGAAGAATTTCATTGAGAGGTACAAAAAAGAAGGTCTTACCTACGTTGGTGCAGATGAAAAGATGAAGGTTGCAGGGTTCATGAATGCCATCAACTCAAAATACCTCACCAGGGAGAATAACAAAAGTCTCCCCAAAACTCTTGAAGAGGCTTTAGAAAGAGCCGATGCCCACATCAGAGGAGAAGAGGCTGTAGACATAAAGGAGCAAAGAAAGAGGGCTTCCAACTGGAGAAGCAACAGCCCTACTCGAAAAAGAGGAAACTATGGTACCTACGACAACAGATCCAGGAGATCTGAGTCTCGAAGGTCGGAAAGCAGGAACCCTCCAAGCAAAGACATAAACATAAACTTTACAGCCCTCTCCAAAACTCCTCAAGAAATTCTAGCCACGGAAGAAGTCAAACACACCTTTAGACCACCTCGTCCCTTGCCTAAAAGCAAAAGAAACGAAAACTCCAACCAGTATTGTGAGTTTCACGAAGAAAAGGGACACCACACCAACGACTGCTTCCAGCTTAAGAAGAGGATCGAAGAAGCAGTTAGATCTGGTGAACTAGCCCACTTGGTTAAAGGTGTCAAAGAAAACATAGCTGATGGCAAGAAGAAAGATGTTGCCATGGTGTTTGTTGAAAGTGAAGCGCCAAGCAAACGACAGAGGATGGAGGATTGGGAATGTCAAGGCATCTACTTCCCTTGTACCAACGAAGAAAAATATTGTGATCCACTAGTCCTTGAAGCCCTTGTGGGTTCACGTCAAACACAAAAAGCCTACATAGACACCGGAGCTGCTACTGAAATCATGTTTGCAAAATTCTTCAACCTTCTAAGCCATGAAGAACGCTCCATGCTCAAGCCAGCCGAAGCTGCCATCAAAGGCATAGCTGACATTCCCATCAAACCCTTGGGCGAGATAGTACTCAATGTGACTTTCTCCGATGGGCAAATGCGAAGAACTGAACCGTTGACGTTCATTGTCTTAGACCTACCATCCAGTTACGATGTCATAATTGGTAGACCCGGTGTAGTAGCTTTCGATATGACCGTTTCCATCAGCCGGAAGAGTGCCAAGTTCCCCACCAAAGAAGGAGTAGGAACCCTTCAACCATCAGACCCTGTACTAATGGTTGTTGAAGAACAAAGCAAACTCGGTCTTAGCATCAATCATAAATACCCTGATCAAAGGATACGGGTAAACACAGCCCTTCCTAGGGAGATTCTCTCAAAGCTTGAAGCGTTGCTAAAAAACAATGTCGATGTTTTCGCTTGGTGTCCCAGTGACATGACAGGGATCCCACGTGATATTGCTGAGCATGAACTTAAAGTTCCCCAAAACATCAAACCAATAGTGCAAAAGAAAAGAAGCCTTGCACCGGAATGAAGCAGAGCAGCTTGCCAGGAGGTTGACAAACTGGTTGAAGCAGGAATCCTCCGAGAAGTCAAATACCAATCCTGGGTTGCAAACCCAGTAATGGTTAAGAAACCTGACGACTCATGGAGGATGTGCATAGACTTCAAAGACCTCAATAAAGCTTGTCCAACGGATTGCTATCCTTTACCGGAGGTGGATTTGAAAGTTGACTCGTTGACAGGTTACCTTTGAACCTAAAAACAACTTTTAAGTTATTCAACACCTCCAAAATTTGTTTCTTTTCACATAATGCATGCTTACAAGCTAACCCTTCAACAGGTTTCCCCTTCAAATGCTTTTTGGATGCCTATAAAGGTTATCACCAAATACAAATGAAGGAGGAAGATGAAGAAAAGACTGCCTTCCATACTGACAAGGGTATCTTTTGTTATAAAAAGATGCCCTTCGGTTTAAAAAATGCAGGTGCCACCTATCAAAGGTTGGTCGACAAAGCCTTTGCCGAACAAATTGGTAGAAACATGGAAGCATACGTGGATGATTTGGTAATCAAAAGCAAGACCGAGGACGAAATGCTTGAAGACATACAAGAAACCTTCAACAATCTCAAAAAGATCAACATGAAACTAAATCCCATCAAGTGTTCCTTCGGTTTTGAAGAAGGGAAATTCTTGGGTCATGTTGTAGGAAAACAAAGCATAAAAGCTAACCCGAACAAGGTTCAAGCCATCCTCAAAATGAAGTCACCACAAACCAAGAAAGAAGTGGAAAGCTTGAACGGCAAACTTGCCGCCTTGAAACGTTTCGTGTCGAAACTTGCTGAAAAATCCCTTCCTTTCTTCAAGACCCTCAAAGGTTGTGCTGACAAGAAGAACTTCAGGTGGACAGAAGAAGCGGAAGAAGCCTTCAACGCTATGAAACATTACTTGGCTTCCCTTCCCACCATTGCAGCACCCGAAGCAGGGGAAACGATCTCTGTCTATCTTTCAGTCACTGAAGAAGCCTTCAGCGCTGTTCTCACTATCGAAAGAGAAAAAGCTCAGGTACCCGTTTATTTCTTCAGTAAAACCTTAAAGTTAGCAGAGGTCAAGTACCCTCCTTTGGAAAAATTAGCCTTAGCCCTAGTACAAACAGCCAGAAGGCTTCGAAGGTACTTTCAAGCACATCCTATTCAAGTAGTCACTGACCAACCAATCAAGAATGTGCTTGAAAGGCCTGAAACCTCGGGACGACTAGCCAAGTGGGCCGTTGAGCTAGGTGAACACAAAATCACCTACGTCCCGAGAAAAGCAATAAAAGCACAAATACTTGCTGATTTCATTGCTGAAATTCCAAGGGTAGAAACTGCTGAGGTTAACATGACCATAGACGAACCTCTTGATCCTGAAGCCTGGAAGCTTTACACAGATGGAGCTTCCAGCGTTGAAGGCTCGGGGGCTGGTCTTATATTAATCAACCCTGAAGGGTTAGAATTCACATATGCCCTTCGTTTGGAATTTCAGACAACAAACAATGAAGCCGAATACGAAGCTCTGATCGCAGGACTCAAGCTTGCAAAAAAGATGATGGTTCATAAGCTTCAAGTGTTCACCGATTCACTACTGGTCTCTAGCCAAGTGAACGATAGCTACATTGCTAAAGAACCCAACATGAAAAAATACAAAGAGAAAGCCAAGGAAATCATGAACACTTTCCAACAATACAAGATCAAGCAAGTTCCAAGGTCTCACAACAAAAAGGCTGACGCGCTAAGCAAGCTCGCCTCGTTAACTTTTGCTCACCTTACTAAGAAAGTATTGGTTGAGGTGATCAAGCATCCTGCCATATCAGAGTTGGAAGTCCAAGACGTCATCACTGAAAATGAACCAAACTGGATGACTCCGTTTGTAAGGTTCCTACAAAAGGGAGAACTACCACAGGACCCTGTTGAAACTGAAAGGATCCGAAACAAATCAAAGCAGTATACCATACAAGATGAGATGCTTTACAAAAAAGGGTATCTAGCCCCACTGCTCCGATGTGTAGGACCCGAACAGAGCAAGTACCTGATTAAGGAAGTTCATGAAGGAATCTGCGGAGCCCACTGCGGTCCAAGGTCAGTTGTGGCAAAGCTTATGAACCTGGGATATTTCTGGCCTTCCATGCATCGAGATGCATCAGAGTAGCTGAAAAGATGGGAAGCCTGCCAAATTCACGCCCTAGTCCCCAAAAGTCCCAAGCATGATTTGGTGCCTGTTAATTCAGCTTGGTCGTTCTACAAATGGGGAATGGATATCGTTGGACCCTTCCCACCAGCAAAAGGAGGGGTTAAATTCCTATTGGTGGCAGTAGATTACTTCACAAAATGGCCAGAAGTGAAGCCCTTAGGGAAAATATCCGGAAAAAAGATAATTGACTTCGTTTGGGAAAACATCATTTGCCGGTATGGCCTACCTGGGGTGCTTGTGACGGATAACGGCAAGCAATTTGTAGAGAAACCATTCAGTGCTTGGTGCAAGGAGTACCGGATAACTCAAGTCTTCAGTTCTGTGGCATACCCCCAGTCGAACGGCCAAGTCGAAAGAATGAATAGGAGTGTGGTTGAAGGGATCAAGGCTAGACTAGGCAGACAAGGAAGAAACTGGTTGGAAGAGCTGCCAAGCGTTCTCTGGGCAATTCGAACCACTGAGAAGACAAGAAACAAGAAAACGCCTTACAACCTTACCTTTGGATCTGAAGCAGTGATACCTGCTGAAATCGGAATCACCACACCAAGAACCTTTCATGTCGATATTCAGGCAAATGAACAAGAATCAATGCTTAACCTTGATCTTCTGGAAGAGGCAAGGGACTCAGCAGCAATCCGTGAAGCTCAATACAAACAAATGATGGAGTCCTACTACAACGCCAGGGTTAAGCACGAACAATTCAAGCCCGGCGACTTGGTCTTGAGAAACATCGAAGCAAGCAAGAAGGAAAATCAAGGGAAGCTAGGACCCAAGTGGGAAGGCCCATATACAATCCTAGAATCCCACAAAGGGGGATCCTATAAATTGGCAAGCATGGAAGGCAAAAAACTCCCCCGTCACTGGAACGACAAGAACCTCAAAAGGTTCTTTGTTTAAGTTGTAACAAAATGTTGTTCTTTTCCAAATGATGTAATGTTATCCCATCTAATGAATGAAAGGATCATTTGATCCTCTTTTAGAAACTTTGTCTTTCTATCCTAAGTTCAGGTTGAGAACCTTGCAAGAAACTCCATGGTAGAGACCATGTAAGGGGATGAGCTCCCAGGCCATATCGCTCAATAGGTTCGAGGGATAAACGGACCTATATAAGGGGTGAGTTCCTAAATCAATCCTACTCCATGAGATAAAAAAAAAACATTTTTAAGAATCTTATAGGCAGGTTTGAACAACCTACACCAATCGTTCCTTAAGTTTAGAAAACAAACTTACGAAAATATATCGAAAACACTTGATTAAGTGTTGTATATAGGATAGATGGTGACATGTTTGCCTAGACTACCTTAAGGATGAATGACTGCAGCATTCAACCTTTGAAGGTGCTACCGGATAAACATTCCCAAACAGCAAAGACAAACATAAATGACAACAGAAAAACAACGATAAAACTTAAACACCAGCCACAAAGACTTAACATTTAAAGGATTTTAACAAAGCCAACAAGTAGCATAATTGTTCAAGGGGCTACAGCCCATAACCATCAAGGAACCACTGAAGGTTCCAACAAAAGATAAAAAGTACTTAGAAACACAAACACAAAGTTAATTGTTTTAACAAACCAAGATGCTAAGAAAGCTACGAATGGGAAGTTCAGACATCACCACCAGACTCTGAAGGCTTAGAGGCTTCATCCTCATTCACAGCCTTGACCACCTTCGCCTTCTTTGCCTTCTTCCCTTTCTTTGGAACCTTCTCCACAAGTCCAGCTTCTGAAGCTTCAACACTAGCATCCTTGGAAAATGTTTCAGCCACATCCAACGTCTCTTCACTATCACCAGAATGTGCCCTCTTCCTTGAAACAGATTGAAGCACCTTTGCAGAAACAACTTCGTTTAAACCAGCAGGCTTCAATTCTTTCAGCTCCTTCAAGGGTTTTCCATAGTAAGAAGAGACTTGTGCAACATAAGGGTAGCTGGAGTGTTCCATCTTAAGGACAGTCTCCTTAAAAACATCCAAGGAGTTAGGCTGATAAAAGGGAGATTCTTCCAAAACTTGGCCAGACTCATGAGCTTTAAACCCTGCAACAAAACCAGCATGCTTACCATGGGTCAAAAGCTTGGTATATACCTCCCCAAGGGCTGAGTTGAATTCGGTGGAATGAAGAAGGTAGGTAACGACTTGTTGAAATCCTTCTTCAATCAGCCATTTGTTATCACTTTGGGCAGCAGCAAGGGAAGCCTCCAACCCCCTCTTTTCACTTTCAAAAGCCTTCTTCTCTGCTTCCAAAGCCAATTGATCTGCCTCCACCTTAAGAATAGCAGCTTCATGCCTTGCCATCTCAGCCTCATGCCCTTTCTTCAGTTCATCAATAAGGGAAATCAAAGTAACCTCCTTCTTAGCATACTCCTCAGCATCCTTCTTCATGTCAGCAATGGACTGTTTCATCTCCCTCTTCTTCTTGGCAAAGTCACTATACTTACCCATAACCTTCCTAAACCTGCTAATCCCCTCTGGTAGCATAGCAGCAAGGTTACAAGTACCCACCATCATCTTTGCCAACAGAGCATCATCATCCAAACCCTCAAGACAAGCCTTGGCACCAGGAGTAGCAAAGTGTGCAAGAACCTCCTCACAAATAGCCGAAGACTTAAAGTTATCACTAGACTTCACGTTCCACCCAGGAACATACAGACCTTCCTCATCAAAGCTAGCTGACACATCTGTTTCTTTCACCACTCCAACCTTCACCTTCTTACCCTTACCTTTCTTAACAACATCATCCACAGGAACATCATCCATGGTCTGATCTTGCTCATCTTCAGAATCCTCAATATCATCACTAACCGTCACTGCTTCAGAAGGATCAGCAGGCTTAGCAGCCTTCAAAAGCCGCCTGCTTGACCTCCTTGTTGAAGCCTTGGAAGAACTGGCTTTAGCAAAACCCTTCACATTAGGGATAGCAACATAGTTGGTCCCATCATACCTCCCTTTCTGATATTTGGTCAGTGCATCTTCCCCATCTGCTGCTTCAGCATCAGAAAATACAACGCCCGAAGCATCATCACCTTTGATAAAGTCAAGAACCGACATAATTGCAAAAACAGAACACATAAGGAAGAAACAAAGAAAGAAAAAGAAATCAACAACAAACGAAATTCATACCCTGACCATCCTTCATCACAACAGGATCTCTACCCGGCGTGTCCCAACGAGTGCTAACACCGGATAATACTAAGAAGGGTTCAGCAAATAGACGAAGCCTTGAAGGACAGGCTCTAAGAGTCGTTAGGAAGGTATCATCTAGTTCAGACTCTGAGGGTTCCCCTTCATTAAGAACGGCCTCAGGATGCCTCCACACATGCTTAAAAGGGAAAATAGAATCAGACACCCAAAAGAACCTATTCTTCCACTGCCCAACCGTCGTAACATGGGAAGAAAGAAGGTTAGTCTCCACTGATGACCCCTCGAAGGTGAACCAGTCACCATTCTTGGCAAGGCGAAAGAATCGCCTGAACATCAATAGAGTGGGATCATACCCTAAGGCTCTACAAAGACATTCAAAGTGTAAAACACGACCAACACCATGTGGATGGATCTGACCAAGGGAAACCCTATAATACTCAAGAACATTCAACAAAATTACAGAAAAAGGATAACGAAGGTTTGCAAATTCAAAATGACGACAGTACAAAGCAATAGAACCAGATGGACACTCGGAAACAGAGAGTTTTTTACCAGGAGCCACAGGTTTGAACGACAAATCAATATCCCATTCGGCACAAAACGATTCTACCTCTTTCTGAGAAAGAGTTGAAAACGTAACGGCCATGTCCTTTTTAGCGCCCATTATGCTCAAAAGGATGATCAGTAAACAAAGCAAGAAGAAGAAAAACTAACCTGCTGTGGTGAAAAATCACGAAACCCTAAGATGGATGAAGTGTTTGAGAGGATGAAGATAAAGAAAAGAAAAAGGTAAAGTAAAAAATGAAGTACAAAAGGTTTAAAAAAGAAAAAATCAAACGGTTATTTTAATTCAAAAAACCGTAATAATAATGACATGCAGTAATTAGTCTGAGCGAACCGCCAGATGTCACATCAACAGTCCAATCAACATTGAAACTGCTGAGTAATAACCGCCTAAATCACAGCGAACCTTCGAACCTTTCAAGCAAAGGATAAACTAGGAAAACAGTCAGAAGCTTTCAAGCTACCTCATCAAACCTTCTGACTTGGGGGGCTGATGGCGTGGGTAGCCTAAAGCAAACATAAATATACAACATTACTGAACAATGCTTAAAGGGTTGAAGCCTACAAGGCTTCGGACAACCAGGAGCATCCTAAGTCAAAAAGATGACTTGTCCCGTCATCTTTTTCATCGAGCAAGACAGATAAGCTGATGGAGTAACATCAGCCAACAGACCGCAGGTCCATAGCAGTCACTTACCATTTGTGGGATGTCCTTTAGTTGCAACAAGGCTCAAGGCAAGATGCTTTCTCCTTATGGAGATCTCCTTTCTCTATAAATCAGAGGCTGATTCCTCAGCTCTGGACACCATCACAATCACTCTCACTTCACTCTTCTAATTCTTTTGGTCTTGCACGTGGAAGAATATTTCTCTCCACTCGGATCTCAAGAACTTCCATTTCTGGTTTCGATTACATCTCAAACCAGAACCTTAAAGCATCTAAAACAAGAAAAATAACCTTGAACCTCCTTCTACGTTTGCAACATAGAAGGACACCACGACCTACGTTAGGCAAAGTGGAACCCTTGAACCCCTGAACCTCCCTTGTGACTCAGAACTATCGTTAGGCAGTTATTTGTTGTAGCAACAGTTTCTATGATTATCAAATAATTACATTACATATCTAATTGAGAAGAGTTTAAGGGTTGTCATGTGTTATTAATAGGGCTGTATTCGATAACACTAAAAGCAATTTGGGCGTCGGGTGAGTTAAAAATTTTGGGCCCAAAATTTTTATAATTTAAAAAAAAAAATAGAATTTGGTGCTAGAGCCAAAACTTGAACTAGAGACCCCTACATTAAATTAATATGGTTTTTGTAACTCCAGTAACAAGACATTAATATATTAAAAACACTAGATTATATCTCAGACGCTTCCAGGATAGACAAATCTAATAAGAAGTGTTAAAATATGTGTAATGATGTAACACAGAAATTAATGTACTACAATATGACAACAATAATTTGAATCATTTTAATAAGAATGAAAATGTATATTAAAAAGAAAATATATGTTTGGATGAGTAGCAGAGCCAGAAGCCACTATTGCAGGGTGCGATTGAGACGGTGATCTTGAAGATGCGATTTTTTTTTTTTTTTGAAATGAGTGATTTTAATCTATTCTGCTCTGGTTGAAAATAAAATTCATATTTAGTGATTTGAACATAATTAGTGACTTGCCTATACATGATTAACGAATTACCTAAACACGTCGTGTTTTTTTTCCTGTATGAACAAAACCCACAAAAAATAGTCGTTTTTTTCTCTGTTTTTATATAGCACCATGGTACTTGTTGGAAAGATAATAAAATGCTTTTTAATTTGGTGTAATTTTTTTGATGCATATTTCATATATGCGTCTATAACTTTCGGGTGGTTTAGATCGTTAAATGTCGTTTGCAATTTGTAGTTTGATGTTTCAAGTTTTTGTTCGGGTAGTCGAAGGGTCGAATGAAAACTAGAAGTTTTTATTCGGGACAAAGCAGAGTCGAAGGAGTCCATTCGTACCCACGATGGGTCGAATGAGTCATGTCTATATATAGGGTAGTTGGGCAACGGTTAGTGTGAGTCATTGTCAGTTTGTCCAAGTTCATTAGCGCCCATACTCTGTCCAGAAAACCCTAGTTTGAGGTGTTTATCTTTAATCGAGTGTGTAAATAGTTATTTGAAGTTAATGATTAAAGAAAATGTTGAAAATGAATTTCGGTGTGATTTGACATCGGTTTTCATCATTTTGCTCGATCTTTAGGGTTTCTGCCATTCGGCAGAAAGCCGAACTTAGAGTTTGTACAGTCATTCGGGGCGCAATGTATGATGTTACAGACTAATGAGAAGTTTGAAGCTAAAGCAGAGGAAGGTTATTTTGTTGGATACGCCACTCCTAACAGAAGGGTGTTTAACAAAAGAACAAAGAGTGTTGATGAATGTTCGAATGTAGGGGTCTGTTTGGTATGGGGTAATAGAATGAGAGAGAGAATGGAATGAAAGAGGTAATGGAATGGGAGAGGTAATGGAATGGATCATTACCATTCCATGTCTTGTTTGGTTATCATGTGGGAATGGAATGAATTCTTACTTTGTGTTATTTGGTATGTAAGAAAAAACGAAAATATAAAATCGATGGTGAGTGGTGGGTGGCGGCAGTGACGGTGGTGGTGGGTGGCGGCGGCGGCAGCAACGGTGTTGGTAGCAGCGGGCGATGGCGGTGACGATTTGTGGGTGGTCGACGACGTTAGTGGTGGGTTGCAGCGGTGACGGTGGGTGGTGGTGATGACAGTGGTGGAGGCAGTGGGTGGCAGTGACGCAGATGGTGGTGGTGGTTGGACGATGGTGACAATGGTGGGTTATGTCGATGGTAGCAATAGTTGTGGATGGCGACAATAGGCGGTGGTGGTTGGATGATGACAACGATGGTGGGTTATAATAATAATAATAATAATAATAATAATAATAATAATAATAATAATAATAATAATAATAATAATAATATATTTGTTTCCATTCCTTGAAGGAATGAAAATAAACACCACCTTACCAAGGAATGGAAATTTTTAATATGGAAGGAATCTCATTCCTTATGGAATGATCCATTCCATTACCACATGGTAACCAAACATGTTTAATTTCATTCCATAGGAATGATCTATTCCATTCCACCTTTGATTCCTTCATACCAAACGCTACCTAGATGTTCAAAGATATACTCAGAATGCTCCTGGTATCGGTCCTGATTCGATGTTTAACTACAAAGAACTCTTTGAGTCATTAAATCTAGAAAGCTTGATTGAAGAAGCTGTTTTACGTTTATATTACGAGTGTGAAAACACAATTAGTTCACCACTGGTGCGTCCGGTCACCGTAAGTTCTCCTGCAGCAGCTTCTAATTATGTCAATGCTACTTCTACTGCTTCTACAGAAGAACAAGTTTTTCAAGATGTTTTTGACACTTTGGATTCTTCAGAGTCGAAAGACGATGAAGAAGTTACTAGTGAGGCAGTCTTGAATCAGAATACCGTATCACCTCCAATGAACCTAAATATGGGTAATGATCTGGATTCAGCTGAGAATGTCAATGTTCAAACGATTCCCGTTCCAGCACATCTGGAGTCTCGGATCAACACTTATCATCTGTCGGAACAAGTTATTGGTGATCCTGGTAGTAGTTGTGATGACATGTGGTCAACTTAAACGCACGTCGTCGAATGATAACATTGGACCCCTTGCCCTATACTCTAAATTTCAGAAATCAGGTGAACAAAATGATTGGTCATTTGCTTGTTATGTTTCGCAGGTAGGGCCAAAATCATACAAAGATGTTTTGAATGACGAATCATGGGTGTACGCGATGCAACAAGAACTTCAACATTTTCAGAAGCTTGGAGTTTAGACCTTAACCTATCTACCAACTAGAGGAAAGTAAAATGGAACCAAATGGGTGTTCAGATACAAGAAAGATAATCGTGGAGTCATTGTCAGGAACAAAGATCGATTGGTAGTACAAGGTTTTCGTCAAACTGACGGAACTGATTATAATGAAGTGTATGCACCAGTCGCACGTATAGAAGCTGTCACACCCTGATATTTCCACATCGGTTGTGACGTTTGGTACCTTTACTACGCAACATAAAGATGCATCTAAGACCTTTTATTTCCTTAATGCCATTTCTAAACCCTCCAGGATCCCTAATCCCAAGACGTCGCCTACTCTAACCATGTCGTTGCCAACATTTAAACCTAAAAGACTTTCTTAAATAGTCAATATAAAGCTTATGATTTCACAAGTTTGCGAAACCAAAAGCTAAGATAAACATATTTGACATGAAGTTTAAATTGAAATATTCAAGATAAGTTTAACTCAAAATCATTTCAACCCAAAATCATTTCAAACCCGAAATCAATGTAGTCCCAATCCAGGAACTAGTTGCGTAACCCCAAACTAGGGAATAAAGTTATTTTATTCAAACCAGGAATAAAGTTTTCAAAAATAAGTAATGTCCAAAAACCAGACCCAAAAATCCTTACATCTATACCTGATGCTAGCTAGACATCGTTAGATGATACTAAAGTGTCGTGAACCACTACTGAACATTAGAAATGCCTTAATACTCGCCACCGGACATCACCCAGTGTCGTAAGTTAGATAGGACAAATATGCACCCGTGCGACCTCCAATCGACCCGAGTGGGGCTTACTGGGCCCAATAGATCTATTCACTCTTTCCCCGCTATGTATGCACATATTAATTGTTCACATGTTAGAAGGACTTTAAATGATGTAATGTCATTTAGTACCCATGTGATATAATGTAATACGTTGGTCTAAAAGTTCGTAAATCATGTTTCTCTCCCAAATATGAAAACAGTAAAATGTGGGCTGTGACAGTCACGCACACCTTTCATTTTCCCTTTTGTTCATGTACGACATTATAAAAGCATTTGTAACTTCAAACGTTTTCACAAAACTTTTTTACGCTTTAAATTCATTAGGTTTTCATAAAAGAAGCATGTCTTACCCCTAAAAACATTTACAAAAACAGTAAAAAAGTGGGGTCATGAACTCACCTTAATTTCCTTGCTTAGCTAGCAAATAAAGTCCAAAGTCTTGACCGACTTCCTCGTGCCCTAATTACTAACAAAGGACACCTTAATAGTCTATCACACATAAGCCTAGCTTGTTAACCAGTTAAGAGATAGTTTATTCACTCTCTAGACTCGTGTGTACTAACCCGAGCTTTAATATGTTTCAACTCAACGAACCGATCACGACTTATCATAATTCACGAGTTACATACAACATAGTACCCAAGTTGCACACTTGTTACTATTCGTGTGTAAACCTCGTTGGACTAAAACCCGGAAACGTATAACTCTGTTGAGCTAAAGATTGTCTCGTAATCCAAATAACTGTATCTTTCTTGTATAATTAGTTTTAGGAAAAATACTCTTTAAGGAAATACAATTTAGTTATTGAAACCGATTAATAACATTAGTTACTTTTCTCCCAAAAACTGAGTGTTTGAAAGGTTTTGAAATTTTACTTTTCATAACGATTCCCCAATTAAACATAATGTTTACACATTTTAAATCTGAATAATAAAAATATTGAAATACCGAAAAAACCATTGAACATCGACACATTTGATGCTCAGTAAATACTAATATGGTTTGAAAATCTTTATTGTTATAAATAATTAGTCTTTGAAAACTTTTCGATTTTGTATATAGTGCACTTGCCCGAAACACTTAGGCGAATTTATTTATAAAAATAATAATATCGGTTCGTTACGCTTTGATATTTATAAAAATTTGGGCAGAGTTTCCTCTGTTTTTTACAAACTAGACAACACCCGTTGTTTACAATTTTTCCCAAAATTAACTTCCAAACTCAAGACATCAAGTCCTTTTATCTACAATTCCGATTCACGGGACTCTATACGTTTCAACACATATATATACTTATTTATATAAATATATATACAATATAGTCCAACAATATAGTCCAGTATTATTTGTCCGGTATCAGTATTATAAGTTACGCCGAATTAACCATTTCCAAATCATCAATATATTATATATATGCTTTCCTTTCGTTATTCTTATTCGGTTCATTCGCGACTTAAACTATTTCGTTCATATTAATATATTTATAAATATATAATATCTATAAATAATACAATAAATAAATACGAATTTAAATATACCGAATCACACGCACGTAACCGTAGTCGCCTCGAACGCTGCGTTGACTGAATCATTTAACAGATCTGACCGTTGACTAGAACCAGACCCGAACCCAAACCTAATCTGATCTGAGTCAACCTTGGCTTGAGACTCGAACCCTGACCAATAAACAACTTGACTCAAAGATCGAACACCAACCACACCACATAATCCCACAACCAAGACCACCACAAACCACCAATAACCAGACCACGTGACAACATAACCACCATAACAGCCACCATCGACCTCCAGCTCCCCCGGTGCAACTACCACAACCAGCAGCCACCCAAAACCCCTCACAACCGGACACCTCCAAATCGGTTCGAGACAAACCCAAACGAAAAACCCGATCCATCAACTACACCATGACACCTGTCATCAAATCAGACCCCAAAACCCCGTCCACCGGCCCTCAACCACATACCAAAAACCACCACCATCGATCCCCTACTGAACAACCGCCCGAAACCATGACCAACATAACCTATAACTAAAACACGATCAGCAACCATCTGAACTGTACCACCCCTGTGCCTCGGACGGTTGCAGCAACCCACATCACGGCCTGTTTTAGGGCTTAAAAACAACCACAACGCCTCCACCAAGTCCGTTGGAGGTCGGCCGTAGCTGAATGAGGGACGAGACAGGGAGAGACTGAGAGGAGAGAGATGTTAGAAAGAAAGAGAGAGAGAGAGAGAGAGACCGGTTTAGAGAGATACTGTGGCTAGGGTTTTCATCTTGTGGTTAATAATGAGGAAGGTGAATATACGGGGCTTTTATAGCTAGGGTTTGGTAGGTGGGTGTATACTGCGTATCTAACCCATTTAAACGTTTCCAGCCTCGGTTTTTAGTCGGTTTTGTTCATTGTTAAAAATAAAAATAAACCGAGAAAAATATAAATATTTTCGTTGTTCGACGCATGCTTTCAGAACACACATTTTAATCGCGTTAATAGATTCGATCACGGTTTCCTTTGTTAAAACGATATGTTAACTTCCGAAACTTAATAATTAACAATTTTAAAAATAAATAATTACTTCGAATAATTGAAATCACATCGAGTATTGATCCGAATTTGTCGGCTGTCACAGAAGCCATTCGGATGTTTCTTCTAGTAAGCATCATACATGAAATTCAAGGTGTATCAGATTGGACACCCTCCACTTTATCAGGTCAAAATCCGTACACTTTCTAGTTAAAATTTAATTTTCTACGCATAATTAATATCATTTTATATACATAAGTCCCCCGAGAAAGTCTAGCATGGCCCGAACGAGTACAATTTCACCCGTATCAACGAGCATTGGTGACACGAGTTTAAACTACTATAAACTATATTCTAAAACCATGTGTAAATGTTCGTTTATTTAAATGCGTAACAAGGAGTGCGTCAAAATAGATACGTATGAAATTATGACTATGTTTCCAAAAATAAATATTTTCCAACTTATGTATACATACATATGTGTGTGCATGGGAATGAAAAACACATTTAATACATGTCTTACATGCATTTTGCCTCCTTGTTAATAAAGTATCGAATGTCAACTTTGTGCTTAACTATAAGTGATAGAACAACTAATCAACACTACGATTTATAAAACTTCATAACCCAAAATAACCATCTCAACATCACCACTAACCGCCTTCCTTTTCCCTTCATTTCTTTCTTTTTTTTGGCCCAAACACCAAGCCACCACCAAGTTCCCTTTTGTTCCCTCCACATATAACACAAAGACATAGTTAATGAACCATCACATCCACCATATACCTTCTTATAATCCATGTGTTTAGTCATACATAAATCACATCACCCTTTTCTAACTAGATATGACAAACACCAAACAAGGAAAGATCCCTTATAGCACAAGAATTCATGTGAGATTTCCTTCCCAAAAACTCACTCTCCTTCCTCTTTCTTTCC
The DNA here is from genome assembly GCA_028751855.1 of Ambrosia trifida. Taxonomy (NCBI): domain Eukaryota; kingdom Viridiplantae; phylum Streptophyta; class Magnoliopsida; order Asterales; family Asteraceae; genus Ambrosia; species Ambrosia trifida. Next base: position 57,718,791 of record CM054125.1, on the reverse strand, counting down.
AGGTAGCCGTCGCACAACCCCACCCCATACTAATCCATATCTTTTTCTTGAACACCAGGAATAATCACCTCACTAGACACATGAAGTGTCGCATTATGGAAAGAATGGTGAAGCATGATCTTGTCATTAGTCATTTTATGAAAGATTACACCAACATAATCCATAGAATTGTCACCATCACATGATTTGATTAAGTGATAAACCTTTTGATTTGATGAGCGTATTTGATTTAACTTCACTCTAAAATAGTTAGATTCCTTAATCACACAAACATATAGTAGTTGACCTTCCCAATTAGGAAACTCCCTCTTTCCTTCCACCTCTCTCTCTCTCTCTCTCTCTCTCAGCTCACTCTCCCTTTCTCTCGAAAATTATGACCCCCCTGTCTTGCAAGATCCCCACATATCTAGTAACCAAGATTATGTATCTCATAATCCAACATACATCTGATCAAAATCTTATAAGATGACACACCACTTTTAGTAATATTCCTTAATTGCATTGAACCATAGAAGATTACCTTCCCAATCTAGCTTGATCTTCCCTCTTTTTCGATCCATGTGACCCGCCCCATTGTTCCAAGTATGGTCTAATCACAATTTAGCTACGTAAACACCCTCATGATGGCCTAATGTCTAGTGAAATGTCAAGGTTAGTCAAGTGATTAAACACTAAGAAGGTAATATTCCCTAACTCAGCAAGATCAAGCCTAGTTGACATTCCAAATATAAAACCACCATCCTAACCCATCCTCACCTCTCACCCACTATAAAAAGGGGACCATGGACTTAGAAGTCACCACACCACAAACACTCACACTCGCCCCTCCCTCTCTCAAATTCTCGACCCACACACATACACAAACCTCCAAGAGAAAACCAAGGATAGCAAGTGTCTTGCACTTCTTTATTTCGATTAAATACCACTTGGTTCACCTTGGTTTAGAAACTTATCTTTTCTTAGCAAACAAAAACTATAGTGTAATATGTATGTGTGTGCGTCTTTGTACATATATTGTGTGTGCGTGTTTGTATATACATATATATGTGTGTATATGTACGCGTGCGCATGTATACATATAATGTGTATATATATATACATGGCATAAAGTTGAAACAAAAACCTTATGTATATATATATGTGTGTGTGTGCGTGAGTATACATGTGTAGGGAAGGATTATATCATGAATATCTATGTGTAGATATGTATAAGTGTCACAAGTACGAATGTTGATGTGCATAAAGTGGAGTATATACATATATTGGTATGTATATGTGACATTTAATAGACATGAACATTCGTATATGTGTCGAGTGCATGGACATACATAGATAGGCCTTGTATGCGTATATTTATGTATGGGAATGTGTGACAACTAAATGGTTATGTATAGGGAAAATGGTTATACCTTAGACATGAATGTGTATGTGGAGAGAGTTAAAACATTAACATATATGGGTGTGTACATGTGGAAACTTTATAAGCATAGATGGTTATGTATGGAGGTATCACGTGCTTGAATATACATAAACATAAAGACGCCTCACATACTACATAGATACATATGCAAAGACGAGTATTTGATACAAACCGGAAGGCATTTTCAATGGATTAACATGTTTTTACTCACTAAAAACATATGACACCTAAATTAAGATTTTAAAGGTCGATATTTGGTGTAATAAACCTTGATATTGACGATATTCTTGAAAGTATAAACGTCACCAATAATATCAACATAAATATATAGTAAGATGGGTGAACAATGTGTATGACGAAAACTTAAAACATAGACCTAAGATGTCCATTGATTTATAGGACGTGTAGGTCGGACTCATTAGATTATCGAATGCTCGTATTTGCTAGGCTTCACACCGACTTGAGGTGAGTTTCACGACCCCTTATCTTACTATTTATATTTCGGGGAAAAGCATGCATTGTTTACTAGTTTTAAAATGAATTCCTAGCAGACCGGTGTACATGAGACAATATGTGTAGAGTACTCACTAAGCCCTCGTGTAATTAGTTTACCGTAACGATTAGCTATGGATATAGCCTAGAAACGTGTAGGATCGGTTTTAGACAAAACAATACAAAGATCACACAAGTATAAGCAAACTAGGTGCGGAAACCTTAATTCGCATGCAAAATGATAATAATCAAATCAGAACACGTAAAGATCCATTTTCAATCTGATTTACATTAATATAAACTTGATAAACCTTTACAATTTAGACTATTAATGAAAACACTACTTTTTAGAACTCTCTAGAAACACCTTAGAACACACACAGACACACCTAACCAAATGACCAAATGTTAAGTTGGAAACCAACTAAAACATATATATAAACCACCCATTTGACCTCTGCAATGATCGAAGGGCTTCATTCGACCCTTCGAGGGTGCGAATGAATAAACAAATGAACATCAAAATACAATTGACCAAATACGAACTTCATTTGACCCTTGTTGATTTCCATTCGACCTCCCGTAAGGTCGAATGGGTCTTCCAAACTTCAACATCTTCAAAACAATCGACGATCTTTGTACAATCCGAAAGTGATAGCCACAATATGTATCTACAAACTCCCCCTTGGCTATTGCTTGGATTGATTATGAATTTCGAAGCTTGATCTTGATCTTCCTCTTAGAGCTGTCGCTCATGCTCGTTTCTGCTTGTAAAAGTGTGCGCTTCTTCGGTTCAGATCTAATCTTTATTGTCTTGCCCAGAATCTTTTCATAATCGCATCCAGCGTATATCCCCCATGCAAAGAAGAAAATTGCAGCCTTCTGGAATGTTGATACACGTTTTGCGACTAGTGCTATTGGATTGCGCATACTATTTTGTTTTGGCAAAAACGGGAGGTCGAATGTGGAATAGAAACAGGTCGAAGGTGGTTAAATATGTTCGAAGGAAGAAGATTCAGGTCGAAGGGAGAGTTTTGTTGGAAGTTGTGTTAATTCGCCCAAACATTGGGGCGAACCTGCACATTCGACCTTACGAAGGGGTGAATGTGCAGGTCTATAAATAGTTTGTTTTTCATTTTGAAGTTAAGTTTTGGTCATTTGTTTCCCTCCTTCGATCTAGTTTTCTCCCTAGGGTTTTGTTAAAGTCTGAATTGTGTCTTTATCATTATAAACAAAGTTTTGTAACGATTATCAAGTATGTTTATGAATGAAAAAGAAATGTTATTGATGATTTGTGTGTTTTGCTGATTTTATTATCATTTCGTAACTGATTCAGGGATTCCGCACCTGAATTAGTAGACTTGTTTGATCAAACCTATTGTTTTTTACAATTCGATCTTCATACAAAGTGGCATCAGAGCCATAAGGATCAAACAACTATGAATTGATAGTAATTGAGCTGATTTGGCTTTATTTTTGATCAAAATTTTTCTGTTTTCAAAGAACAATGGTTTTTGATGAACATTGATTGATTCGGACTAGTTTTCATGGATAAAATCTAGAATTCTCTTTATTAAACTTGTTCCAAATCAATTCCGAAGCAAAACCTGCAAAACATCATCAAAATTCATCAACTTTTGAAAAATTGGGATCAAAATAACTGATTTTCAAAGAATAACCGTTTTTCAAAATGACAGGGTCGAACCTACTGTAACATTTCGCATTAAATCCTATGTACGTTACGGTTATTATTGAATAAAACGTCGATTTTTTATCACTTATCGTGCCCTTTAAAAATATATCTTGACATATTTGGACACCTAGTACCATACTATAAGTTTATATTATTATTATATTGGTGAAATAATTGTATAAAAAATATTTGCCTGGGCCGGGGTTCGAACCCGTGCCCTAGGCCGGGTCAATCATACACAAACAGCCAACCATCTGATCTACACCACATAACTGGTTATTCTTCCACGCGTTTTATTTATATAATGTACTTAGAACCTTAACAGTTGACTTGGAAAGTCAACTGTGAAGACAATTATCCATAATTAGCTTATCTAAACGCGTTTTATTACCTGATATGGTAAGATTGGTGATTGATATGAATGGTTCGCGTCTGATACACGCCTAAATCACCATCAATTCATTCCAAATCAGTCCCAATCACGCGTCAATGCTTTAAAACGAGTCAACCATTACCATTTCGAACAACCGAGCACTTCCCTATAAATTGAGGCCTTCACTACATCCTATACTCGCCGATCTCTCTTTCCCTAACTTCAATTTCTGCTAAAAACACCCTTTCAAGCTTCAATTGCTCGCACAGTTGACTTTTTGGTTGACCGAGCCTTATATCGCGATTACGTTTTGTAAGTCTTCAATTTGTTTGTTTGTTTTGTTCATCGCCCCCCTAACAACAATAACCCTATGTTTAATCGGGTTATTGTTCGTTAAATTTGTTGATTGAAAAACCTAGGGCTCGACTTTGTTAAATTTGGGGATAATACATCTGCAGACCTGTGTATTTAATTATTTCTGAACCAAAATCATCACCAACTGATCAACAGATCAGTTGGTGTGGCATCTTCTGTCTAGAACACGAACCGGCCACAGGCCAAGGTTCAAACCCTTCGATGTCGTTTCCCCATAAACAGATAGAGATTCACCAGATGGAAGTGGAATTCGAATATATTTCTCGAAGCAAACAACCTCGGCATGGTGTTTAGAAAGCCAGTCCATGCCTACTATGACATCGAAACTACCCAATTTCATGGGTACCAGGTCAATAGAGAAATCATAGTCATTTAGATTCAACGTGCAATTGCGAATCACAGATTTTATAACAATAGGATTTCCATCAGCAACTTCCACGGTAAAAGGATGTGTAAGGTGAGAACGTTCACGAGCAAGTAAGGATTCAAATTCTAACGAGACAAAACTCTTATCCGCACCGGTATCAAACAAAATTGAAGCATACAAATTGTTAATAAGAAATGTACCGTTGACCACATCGTTGGCAGCTTGAGCTTGACTTGCATTAATGTTAAAAGCACGTCCGCGAGCTGGAGCTGCTTGGATTGCTGGAACTGCTGGGGCTGCTGGAGTTTGCTGACGAGACTGGATGAAAGCAGTCAAATGAGGACACCTATCTTGCCTATGGTTAGGATCACCACAAGCATAGCAAGTTCTGGGTTGACCAGTCCTCTGGTTTTGAGCATTCCCAGATTTGGTTTCTCGACAGTGAGAGGTAGTATGGCCTGTTTTGCCGCAATTATCACACTTCCAGCAAAGTCGGTCAGTAGGGTGGTGCCAGTTGCATTTACTACACTTGGGGAAAATGCCAGTATAAGGTTTTGGGCCAGATTGGGCTTGAGGTGCGGCAGGTGGGTTAGTAGCGGGAATTTGATTAATAGGTGCAACAACAGCATAATTTTGACTTCTACCTTTACGTTTCTTGTTGGATCCAGATGTAGAGGCAGAGGCAGAGGTAGTTTTGAGAGGTTCAGTAGTAGCAGGGGTTGAAGAGGTTTCAGTGGTTCGCTTAGTACCTTTACGAGTCAGAGTACCATCTTTGACATGCTTGTCGGTAAGAGATGCTGCCAGACGAATGGCATCCTCTACAGTAGCAGGTTTACTCCCCATAACTGTATCATGAATCTGAGGTGGTAATCCCTCAATATACTTCTCAATGGCTAAGGGCAGTGGTGTCACCATGCGAGGAATCAGTAAGCTCAGCTCGTGATAACGATTGTTGTAAGGAACGTTGTTTCCACTATCCTGTTTGAGGTGATAGAATTCATCCTCCAACTTCTTCATCTCACTACGAGGACAGAACTCAATAGTCATGGCAATTTTGAAATCATCCCAGGACATAGCTAAAGCAGCTTCCGTCCCTCGAGCATGTTTTTCACCATTCCACCAAGTGAGTGCTCTCTTTTGAAGAACACCCGTGGCATGACGAACACGTAAGTTGGCTGGACAGTCGCTATTAATGAACGTATTCTTCATACTTTCGAACCATTCAAGTAACCCAGTGGCTCCCTCAGTGCCATTAAACTTGTTGGGATGGCAAGAGTTGAAATGTTTGAATGTGCACTTATTCTCACTAGTTCCACCATTTCCACCCGCATTCCCGTTAGAGTTCCCATTCGAGCTACCGTTCGGGTGAAGGTTTGGAATAATAGCATTAATGATGTTAGGAACAAGGGTTTCCAGCTTGTCATTGAGCATGGTCGCGATACGCTGATCAGACTTCAACTTAGCTTGACGCTTAGAAGCTCTTTTGCGAGATTCGCGATCAGACATCTACAAAAATAAAACAACACCTATGAGATTCAATTTCAAGATTTTGAATGACACATAGCATACAAGAAATTGCATAATTAAAGAGTAACTTAGAAATCAACATAGGAAAATTTCCAAATGAAAATCAAATCATGATAAAGCAAATGAAATATCAAGGATAAAATGAGATATTTGGGATTGTTTCTCATGAAACTGGTGACTAACCAAAGAAATTGAAATATTATTAGTGACTCGTGGGGGCGTACTTTAGCCTATAAGTGAATGCTCATCCCGAGAATTCCCAGGTAGGTAAACGGGTCCCTCGTCTGATTGGGATTTATGCGAATTACCAACCTAGCCAGAAAACTCAGAATACAGGCGCTCACCCTTCCAGATTGCACGTGCCCCGTCACAAATAATTTTCCAAAACCTTAGCGGATCTTGTTATGTGGAAATATATATTCTTGAGATGTGGATTTCACTCCTAACTCAAAGATATACTTCCAAAAATTAAAAATACGTTGGAGTGAAACGGGTCACTAAGATAAGGATATCACTCCTAGCTTAGTGATTTAAGTTTCTTTTGGAGGGATAGATTCCTTGAGATTTGGACGTCTCCTATCTCGAAAGGAAAATATTCCAAGATAAATAAATAAAATATGTAAGGAGTGAAACTATTCACCAAGATATGGATATCACTCCTAACTTGGTGTTTTCGTTTCGTTTGTGGAATAGGATCTTCTTGAATAGAATGAAAAAAATAAAAGGAGGAAAATCTGTCTAAAGAATTATGAGAATAAAAGAAAGCATATAAAGGGGTAGCTTAGTTATAGTCTAGGTCAAAAGCATTTACTAATAACCTAATTCCCTATAACCATGGCTCTGATACCAATCTGTAACACCCCAACTGATGGCGGAAACATCGAGGTGTCACGTAGTGACGATTGTTCAATAGCACATGGACTAAGTTGTAAATATTAATAGCAAATAACTTCCATTGTTTCAAAACGAATACAAAGAGTCTTAATAGAAATTTCAAACATAAGTAATAAATGTCCAACTTTTATTTAAGCACTAGGTCCAGCCTAAGCGTGAAAGCATATAAGATCAAACGTCACCTGAAATATGTACAAAACAATTTTGTCAACACATATAATGTATTGGCGAGTACACCCGTTTGATATATATAGTATAGAAATAAAACGTTTCGCAATTCATGTGTTGTATACCGTTTGCAAATATGTAATTAAGTAGTATCAGTCAAAACCAAACCTGAGAAGAATGACTAACACATGACTAACAAACTGAATAATGAATTAACATGACAATGACCAAGATCCTCTCAAAAGAGTCTCAAGGGGGTATACCATAGTACTATTCACTGAAATGCTAGGCCGCCCAGCGGTTAATGATTAAGCATAATACACACCAAATCACATAAGGCAAACCCACATGAGAATTGCATTAAGTATAAGAAATAAAACTTGTTTAATAGGTACATGAATCATCCCAAAATAGTAAAACAGTAAAGAAAAGGGAAAGATATACTCACAGTTCGCTAAATATAAATCCCGAGAAAGTTCGTCGTAAAGGCTTAAGAATTCCGAAGAATTCAACCTATATATAAAAATACTAAATGAGGAAAATAACTTAAAAAAAATCTAAAACGACGAATCATCTAAGGCATTAGGGCTTGCTAGACTCGTATTAGAGAAGATGAAATTATTAGTAATGACTTGAACGACAGTTTTTGAAATAAATATATTTACGATGAATTTAATAAATGACTAAAACTCTTATGTGTTTCACATATAGATATATATTCCATTTTATAGAAAAATAACCTTGAAATAGAGTTAATGATTTATATTTAATTACACAATTTATTATTAAATCTAATTTAAATATAAATAGCATGAATAAGACAAGATATGATCCCAAAATGATATTATTATGAGAAATAATTATTTTATGATGTGGAATACTAAAATAATATTTCCATAATTTCTTTTCGCATTTAAAACATTTTTAATGAATTTAAATGATGTTTTAATGATTAAAATTAGTAAAAATAACAAAAATAATCATTTTATAAGAAATTATATTTTATTACAGTTTATTATTCATAGAAATAAATCTCCAGAAAATTTGAGGTTAAAATCTCTTAAAATGAATTTTTAATCATTAAATTATGATTAAAACGATTAAATTCAATAAAAATATAAAATTGATGCATTTTCCGGAAAATAAAAGTGTGGAAGTCTTATTTTAGATGTCAAGATGTTATGTCTAAATTTTCATAATTTTTGAAGCAAAAAGGAAATTTCTATGATTAATATAAGATTTTTTAGTTATAATTATATAATTAATTAGACAATAAACAAGTAAAATAACTTGAAACAAAAGAAATGCCAAAAACCGGTTCTAAAGAGGTTCGAACCCGGCTCCTTGCCCATACTAATCAACATCCCAACCACTAGTCCATCTATTCCTTTTGTTACATATCTGAATGTTATTTATATTTATATTATTAACCAAAAAGTCTTCTTCCCCAATTCATCTAACACAAGAACCCTAACCCTAAGTTTTTTTCAATCCACCATCAAGAACGGTTTTAACCCTTGTGACCATAGGGTTTTTACAGAGGGCATAACCAAGATCAGAATTACATAAAAAAAAATGACTTACAGCGTGATTAGAGGCCCGCGAGAAGCAAACAAAAACCGGAAAAAAAAAACCAATCGAACAGGTTTTTTTTTATGAAGATTTGATGATTTTTAGGTCGTTTTGGAGAGGAATGAGTGCAGATGCAAGATGGGATTGTCAAATTTATATAAAAACGAGTTGAAACGCATGTTTAATAACTAAAAAAAACTTCCGACCGGTGCCATTAAAAGCCTCTTAAAACCGCGTTTAAACGCTTATTTATTAGTCAAAACTTACGAGTAATGATGGAGAAAACCTTTGGGATGGTTAAAAGCCTTGAAACGGTTATTATTAGGCCTTGCCGGAACAAATTCCGGCGGCCGGACTCTTGGTGTGGCCGGACATGCGAGCACAGCAGATATGAGTTCTTTTTTTTTCTTTTAAACTTTCAGGACTTGTCACTTTTGGCCCCTCTTATTTTATTTGGTTAGATTTAAAGTTTCCTAGTTAGTTTTCCTTTAATAACAACTAACTAAGTTAACTTTTTAACTTAAAACTTTTATAATTTGAAATTTTTATGATAAATATTTATATTTTTTTTCGAATAACGTTGCAACATACGCGTTATATTAAATCGATATCGAGATCCAAAATACATGCAAATAATATAACTTAAATTTCGCACATTTATTGAATTTAAAAACGACAACGATTACAAGAAATGTTTGAAGGACTTAAATTGTAAATTAGATAAAAGCCAAGGGTGACGGATGTCACAATTATCAACTTGTTTATCAATGAAATGAAAACTTTGAATGATATTTGTGCATTTTGCTGATTATATTATCATTTCGTAATCGATTCAGGGATTCCGCACCTGAATTGATAGACTTGTTTGATCATAGTCTTTGTTTTGACAATTCGATCCTCACATACAAAGTGGTATCAGAGCCATAAGGATCAAACAACTACGATTTGATAATATCAGAGCTGATTTAGACCCAATTTTGATCAAAACTTTTCTGTTTTCAAAGAACAATTGAAATTGATGAATATTGATTGATTTGAACTAGTTTTCATGGATAAAATCTAAAAATATCTTTATTAAACTTGTTCCAAATCAAATCCGAAGCAAAACCTGCAAAAGATCATCAAATTTCATCAACATTTGAAAATTTTGGATCAAAATAACTGATTTTCAAAGAATAACTGTTTTCAAAATGAAAGGGTCGAACCTAGGGAGAAACGGTCGAGAGTGTGGTTTTTAGGTCGAACCAGGAGTTTTTAGGTCGAACGTGGATTTTATTTCAGTCGAACCTAGATATTTTTAGTGTGTTGTTGTTCATTCGACCACTTGTTTTACATTCGACCAATCGCGAGGTCGAAAGAGGACTTATTTTGTCGAAAGTGAGAAGAGTTTATTATATTCTACCTTCTAGTCTTCAGAAAGGGTCGAACCTGGACATAATTCCCCATTCGCCCCCACGTTTATTGATAAAAGGTCGAAAGTAGAATCTGTTTGAAAATTTTTCTAATCGTTTCGTGTTTTATACTTTGCAGACGATATGCGGAATTTTCCAACAACACCACGACCTAATACAACACCACAACATCAAGTGACAATGGATCCTTGGTCGGTAGCTGCTCAGAAGACGACTAGTCAAGCATCCCAACCAATCAATTACTTGGCGATGACTAGTTCGATGCCACAACAAGTTGCACAATCACCACAACAACCCATGGCTGATTACTGGGGAGTTGCAGTAGCTGCGGTACACTCTCAAACTACCAATGCTATTTCTACACTAATTCATGACTTATCTTCAGGTAGTGGGAGTCGTCCACCAAAGCTAATGGAAATGATGGATTATAACCAATGGAAGACCAAGTTCAAGATTCATCTGGAGGGAATGGGAATGGAAGGCTCTGAAGCTTGGAAATGATTGCTAAGGGGTATGTAGCTCCAGTTTTGGAGAACACTGGTGAGCCGATTCCATTAGAGAGTTTAGCTGAGGATGAGAGGAAAAAGTTTGTGATGGAAAAGAAGGCGTTTTCACAACTATCCCAGGCCATTAACACTGATCTTTTACATCAGTTCGGGTCGTGTACCACGTCGAAGCAATTATGGGATATGTTAAAGAATCGCCACGATGGGAATGAGAAAACAAGGAAGCTTAGAATGGAGGAGTTGAGAAAAGAGTTCGAGAACTTTAGTTATATGGGAAATGAGACGTTGAAGGAGTTGATTCCGAGGTATTGCCATTTGTTGACTGAACTTTCAGGTTATGAAATCAACATACCTATGTCTGAGCTGGTGGATAAGTTCGCTGATGCATTACCACCATACTGTAATCAACACATTGAGGTCCTTAAGGAGAAAGATGCATACCAGTATTGGACCATCAATGAATTCATTCAGAAGCTTGAGAACAAAGAGATGGAGGAGAAGAGGAAAGCAAAAGGAGCGCAAGTTCCTCAGATCCAGAGTTATATCATGGTGGTACATCTTCATCTCTGACTAGTTCAAGTTCTAGTAGTTCTGTTGCTCCACACGTAGCATGTGTTTCAAGCATTGTTGAACCAACCAAAACCCCCATAAACTATCTTGCTCAAACCTCATCTTATACACCACCATCATACCCTACTACTTACATCCCACCATTTTCACCTATGCAACAAGCCGCATGCTATTCAGCTAGTTTGAACAAACCTCAACAACAATCTTACATTCCTCAAATGAATCCAACTCAAATGAACCAAAGTCAATCAAACCAAAGCCCAATTGTGTTGGAGACATCAAACTTGAACAATGTCACTATTGAAGTTGCACAGCAACATGTAGCCTTGATATCTGCTATGGTCGCTTCGTATAATGGGTTAGTAGCTAGTAAAATTGGTAACAACAATTTAACCAGTGAAGACTACGCTCAAATTGACAAGGAGGAGATGGAGCTCATTGACATTCAGTGGGCATTTGCTAGTGTCATGAGACGAGCGACTGAGTTTGTAGAGAAGACGGGCAGAACTAATCTTTGTACATCTCCAAACACCCCATATGGCTTCAACAAAGCCAAAGTCACATGTTTTAACTGTGGTGGGAAGGTCACTTCAAAAGAGAATGCACACAGCCAGCACAACAGAGAAACAAGAATCCTTTCAACACTAATTACCAGAACTGTCAATCTCAAAATCAGGTATCTTACCAAAGAAAAAACAACTCCAACTACCAACCACAAAATAATTACCAAAACCGACAAAATACCTCACCAAACAATTCTGTTAGACAAACCACTACACAAAACCAGACCAAAACCAAACAACACATAATCCAACCAGAACAATCATTCCAATTTCTACACCAAATAGCCAAACCCAACCAGATAACCAGAACCATGCTTTGGTAATCCAGAAGGATGAAGGATTTGATTGGACTGGTATGCAACTTGGTGTTGAGGAGATCACTGCTGGTAATGTGGCGTGCGTTGACCAGAAGATAGATTTGGAGGAGCCGGTGTTAGTTGAAGATGACTTGGAGACTGAGAAGAAATCTGAGGTGAAGATTGAGGATTTGATGGAAGAAAATGATGTTTGTGTTGAAGAGAAGTTAGGATTAATTCTTGACTCAGTCACTGATATTCCTGAACAGTGTGATTCAGTTTATTCTGATTCGGAGAGCGAGTCTGATTCTGAAGCTAGTGTTAACTCACTAGATGATGACATTGATCAACTTCTAGCCGAAGATGATTTTCTTATGACCCGCAAATCTTGCATAGTAGATGATGCTTTTACCAGAATTGATTATTCTAAATTCTTTGCTGGAAAGGAAGCACACTTTGCTTTGATGGCGATGACAGAGCCTCCGAAACAGGTAAGTTCTGAATGTACTTTAGACATGAACAGTGATAAGTATTGTGGTGCATGCGATAGATTTACAGAGGATAATAAGCAACTCAGGGTTCAGCTTGAGAGTGCTAGGATCAACTGTCAATCGTATCGAAAAGAAGCACATGAATTCAATAAGGTGCTTGATGGTTATAAGAAAGACATTTCTGATCTTAAGAAAACACTATCTTTGAAATAACTAGCCATTAACAATTACATAAATGAATTGGAAGAAACTAAACTTGAAATGGCAACCATCAAGTGCTTTGCTGAAAAAGTCAACAAGAAGCTTGAAAGCTATAAACATATTGCATATGTTGTTGACCATATAATTGAGGAACCATCACAACCGAGTAGTGCAAACTACAAGGCCGTCCCATCTCCAGTGTTGTTTGAAAATCATACTTTACATTCAATAACACCGGAGAGTTCAGTTAAGTCTGATTCTACATCGGATAATGAGTCTAACACTTCCAGTGTGGGAGATCCAAATTCCGATGTTAGACCTATTTTGGGACTGAATGATGAGGGTGTGATAGCTGTAACTGATGATTCTGACTGTGAGGAGGATAAAACTGAGAACGTGAGTGATATTTCAGTTGAAAATCACATTATAACCAATGAACCAGTGTCACCTTCTCAGATTATCCATCCAATGGCTAACGCTCATCGAGTGAATCAGTCACTTAAGCAGGCTAAAAAGAATGAACAAAGTGACAAAACCATCAAAGTGTTTTATAGGATGGAAGGATCCGATAAGATAATTTCTAACGAGGAATATCCAATTAAGTTTGCCAATTATTCCAAGATTGAGAAAATTTGGCAGGAGAGTATCATTTGATTCCCAAAATATGAGAGAACAAATGATGTACCTCTAGAGATTTTGAAGAAAAATTCTTTGGATGTTCCAAAAGAACCAAAGGTTCATGTCACAGAGTTTATTAAGCCGAAGGAGAAGGTGAATAGTTTTCTTGAGCCGACTTACTCAAAGGACCCAGCTCCTGAGAGTTTGAGAAGAAGGTGTGTGGATGATCAATATCCTATCACTACTTATGCAAAGTCGAACACCAAGAAAAACTTTGAGGAGTACCGTGCGTGTTTTAAGTGCGGGGAGAGAGGGCATTTACTTGCTCACTGCCCGTACGTTAGGCACGAGGTTGAAGTGAAGCAAAAATATCAAAGTCCAGTCGATAATCGTTGTTATCCACAACGACGCTTTGTCCCTCAACTAGCACCATTTTACAACCAAAGCCGTTATTATCAAAAGAGGGATAATCGTTAGATGACATATGATCGTCGTAACCGGATCGCAATGGAAAAACCTTTTAAGAAGTTAGTGGTGAACACAACTGTTGAGAAGCAAAAGGTACCATTTAAACCTGCAGTTAAACCAACAGTTGGACCTGTCTCTGTTAAATCAGAGAAGGTAACCAAGAAAGTTTCCTTCAAGAATGAAGTAAAGAAACCGAATGAGACTCCAAAATCTCAGATCCGGATCTTGAAACGTTCGGAACAATTCTGGTCACCAGTGGGATCTCAAGGTGCTTCGACTTCAAAAGTACATGAGAAGTCTGAAAATGAAAATGAAAAGGATTTAATTGATCAGAAAAAGATCAATTCAAATTCAAATGTTTGTGATAAAGAATCTTTGAAACAAAATGTTCAAAGACCCAAGACCAAGCAGGCTTGGGTCCCCCGAAAGAACTAATCTTTTTACTTGATATGTGTAGGGAGCTTTAGCTGGCCCTGTGAGCAGTCTTTGGATTGATGACAGTGGAGCTTCTGGTCACAATAGAAACATCAATGGCGGATACGTAGCATTTGCTGGGAACAAAGGTGGATACATTACTATGGAGGGTAGTGTGAGTAATGGTATCGTGAGTTTTGAGAAGATTTCATATGTGAAGCAAATAGACTATAATCTGCTCAGTGTCAGTCAAATCTGCGATAAAGAGTTCTCTGTATTCTTTGACGACAAATCTTGCTACATACTCAAGCCAGGTTTCGTACTACCAAAAGAGTGGGTAATGCTGAAAGCACCGAGAGTGAACAATCTGTACATTCTCGACATGTCAAAAGCTATGACAACCCAAGGCCAAGTAACGTGTTTCCTCTCCAAGGCTACTGAAAAAGAATCTATAATGTGGCATAGGAGGATGGGTCACATTCACCTTAGAAAAATGAATCATCTGGTGAAGAATGAACTTGTCGAAGTCGTAAATGTTAAACATTTCCATTTGAACGACAAGTGTGTGAGTAGCAAGAAAGGAAAGCAGCACAAGCAGTCCCACAAACCAAAGAAAGTCAATTCAGTTGAATTACCACTTGAGCATTTGCGCATGGACCTATTCGGACCGGTCAAGGGTAAAAGTCATGCTGGTGAATTGTACTGTCTTGTGGTTACCGATGACTATTCCAGATTTTCATGGGTTATGTGCTTGCATTAAAAGAGCGACACGTTTAACAATATGAAGGTTCTGTTCACTCGTTTAGAAAATGTCTATGGTCTGAAGATCAAGAGAATTAGGAGTGATAATGGGACGGAGTTCAAGAACGCACAGATGGATGCTATTTGTGAAGACAAAGGAATTCATCATGAATATAGTGCTCCATATACCCCTCAACAGAACGGTGTCGCAGAACGTAAAAACAGGACTCTAATTGAAGCGGCTAGAACAATGCTTGTGGATTCCAACCTTCGAGTAATGTTCTGGAATAAAGCCATTTACGCAGCTTGTTATACTCTGAATCATGTGTTAATAGTGAAGAAGTTTGGAAAAACTTCTTATGAGTTGTTGAACAGACGAACGCCGAACATAAAGTATCTAGAACCATTTGGAGCACCGTGTATAATGCTTAATCCATGTGAGAAGTTTGCACCAAAAGCTGAAGAAGGATTCTTTGTTGGATACGCAACCCCGCTCAAACGGGTATTCAACAAACGAACTCGTCAGGTAGAGGAGTGAGCTAACGTTGAAGTTCAGCGGTATACTCAGAATGTACAGGGTAGCGGTCCTGGACCAGATTGGATGTTTGATTACAAAGATTTCTTTGAATCATTAAATCTAGATAGCTTGGTTGAAGAGGCTGTATTAAGATTATACTATGAGTGTGAAAACGCAGTGACATCACCGTTGGTGCGTCCTATCACTGTAATTCCTCAAACAGCTTCTAATGATGCCAATGCTCCTGTAGCTGAAGAAGAAGTGTTCCAGGAAGCTTCCACAACTCTCAATTCATCAGAATCGGAAGATGATGATGATGTCACAAGTGAAGCTATTCCAGATGTTGCTACAAAGACACCTCCAGTGAACCCAAATCCAAATGGTGCTTCAAAATCCAACTTGGGTAATGATCTGGATTCGACAGAGAATTTGACTACTCAAACGGGAGTGCAAGTACCTGATTATCCGGAATCTCAGATACATCGTATTCACCCGCTCGAGCAAGTTATAGGTGATCCTGGTAGCAGTGTTATGACGAGAGGACAACTTAGGAATGCAAACTCACAAGAAAATCTTGGCGCTCTAGCCTTATATGCTAAAATTCAAAAATCAGGTTGTCAGAATCACTGGTCTTTTGCTTGTTATGTTTCGCAGGTTGAGCCCCGGACATACAAGGATGCTCTTTTGGATGACACTTGGGTAGAGGCAATGCAAGAGGAGTTATTGCAATTTCAGAAACTGGGAGTGAGGACACTGACAAATTTACCTCCAGGATGGAAAAAGATTGGAACCAAATGGGTGTTTAAGTGTAAAAAGGATGACAGAGGAGTGATTGTTAGAAACAAAGCTCGACTGGTCGTACAAGGCTTTCATCAAGTGGAAGGAATCGACTACAACGAGATTTATGCACCAGTTGCACGCTTAGAAGCTATCCGCATGTTTCTAGCATTTGCATCTTACAAGAAATTCAAGGTGTATCAAGTGGACGTTAAAAGCGCGTTTCTTTATGGTGTGGTCAAGGAAGAAGTTTACGTAGGTCAACCACCAGGCTTTGAGGATCCTATCCACCAGGATAAGGTATAAGTTCTAAACAAAGCTCTCTATGGGTTGCACCAGGCTCCACGACAATGGTATGAGGAGCTGAGCACGTATCTTCTATCCAAAGGATTTAAAAGAGGTTTGGTAGATTGCAAACTGTTCACAAAACGAACAGGAGATGACCTGCTTCTAGTGCAGATTTATGTTGATGACATTATTTTTGGATCTACTAATGAACTTTTATGCAGAGTATTTGAAAAAGTTATGTAGGAAAAGTTTGAAATGAGTGTGATGGGAGAGATGCAGTTTTTCCTAGGCTTGCAGGTGAACCAAAGACCAACGGGGATCTTTATTCACCAAACCAAATACGTATCTGAAGTCTTGAGCCGATTCCAGATGGATGATTCGAAGCCGATGGATACCCCAATAAAACCCAATCACTGGATTGGAGTTGATGCTAAGGGGAAGCTGACTGATCCGTTTACTGTGATAATGAGGCCACCATTGCATTAACTAAAGACTTAGTCAATCACTCGAAAGCTAAGCACATCCGGATTAAATACCATTTTATACGTGATTGTTATGCAAAAGAGTTGATCGATATGGTCAAAATCCACACTGATTATCAACGTGCAGATCTTTTTACCAAAGCTTTTGATAAATCAAGATTTGAATATCTGTTAAAAGCAAATGGTATAAAAGAAAAACAAGACTGATCATCACCTCGGTTTATCATTTTTTAGTTTTAGTTTTTACCGTTTTTCCGAAAAATTCAAAAACTCAAAAATATTTTTTTTTTATTTTAGGGGGAGTTTATTTTTAGAAAAACCAAAAACATTGAAAAAGTCAAAAAGCCATAAAAATTTGAAAAACCCAAAATGATTTCCAGGAGAAAAAGAGGAAATGATAGTACATTAGTGGGGATCTGACACATGCTAAAGAAGTGTAATGCAATATGAGGCGTGTGTTTGAGTTTGTGTGATGTGTTGATAGGCTTCGTAGACCTATTACTGCGTGTCTGATAAATACATATCAAACGAATTGTTATGTGGATGAACTCCTCATGGGCATATGGTCTTAGTACCGTAATTTCGTTTGATAGGGTTGATGTGTTGCAAAACACATCTAATTTCCTATGTATTTTGTATATTATTTGTTCAACTTTGAACACCTAAGAACATGTGTTCATGAACGTCTGAGCGTAAACGAGAAACTTTGGTCGAGCCAAGAACAACCGAGTCAGGAACATGGAGTTATAATATAATGAGTAAAGTTCACGTACAAATAGGCTTTATCGTACGAACAGTACGAACTGAAGTAAAAAACACGCGGTGGCATTTCTGTAAATATTGGAAACTTTATATAACTAGAGTAATTATATAATTACTCTAGTTATATAACTAGCGTAATTACTCTAGCGTAATTATATAACTAGAGTAATTATAAAATTACTTTAAAGTAATTATATAGCGTAGTTATATAACTAGAGTAATTATATAATTACTCTAGGGTAATTACTCTAGAGTAATTATATACACTAGAGTAATTATACAACAAGAGTGGTGGTCATTATTTACGAAAATGCCACCGCCACTTTTTTACTCTAGAGTAATTATATACACTAGAGTAATTATACAAACAAAGAGTGGTGGTCATTATTTACGAAAATGCCACCGCCACTTTTTTTTGTTCCCTTCAGTTCGTATGTTCGCACGATAATTTTGTTTGTATTTGATCTTTTGTCATAATATAATAATAATAATAGTAATAATAATAAAGTTAATTAAAAAAAAAGGAAATTGCTTGGGCGTGGTCCAAGCCTAACACCACAACCTAAATAGAAAAACAAAAGGGCGGTGCATGAGACTTGTTTGTTGAACTAAATCAAACCCGAGGCTCTTGAATATTAAAGATTTATTATAGGCTAAACCTTTTATTGGTGACTTGGGATGATGAACTAGATTATGGTTTTTAATTAAAGATTTATGTTTTCCGTTTTGGATGTGTTGGGTTACATGATTTAATTTTTATGTTTGATTTTGAATATTTGTGTACTGGTGGTTTTTCATTTGATTACTTGTTTGTTGGTTTTGATGTTCTAGGCATATAGGAATATCCCCTAGATCTAGAAATCATTCTAGTTTGATTAACTTTTGTTGTCAAGCTAGTTCTTGCAGTTAGGAATAACGCAAGTTTAACAGGCTTTTAAAATCAATTAGCTAAGGTGTGCAATCCCTTCCCGAAGGTTAGGAATATAATTCGGGATTGCTAGGTTGACTAACTAGGCATTGTTTGGTAGTTTGGTTATCGCTGAGGCGAGACCGGTTACTTATTCGTGTTTAGAGTTTTCCTAGGATTTCATTCCTATTAGTTAAGTCTGCTTCACAGTTTGGGAGTTTTCGATCCAAGAGTGGTTGATTAAAGGATTACTGTAGGATTTGGTTTCGCTGGGGAGATCCACTTTCATTTTAGCATCTCAATACTTGTCCCGCCTTGAGTCTAGTCGACTATCCTTGACAGGAGGTTTATTAGGTGAGAACAGGGTCTCCAATCGGATTACATAAGTCGGCTTTTATAACCAGAGTCTAGGGATTCTACCTAGGTTACCAGTCTGCTCCTCATTAGAGTTTCAACCCAGTTTCTTAGCTTTCGTTTATTTTCAGTTTCTTAGTTAATTAGTAATTTAGTTTTAATTAGTTTTAATTTATTTATTTTAATTTCAGTTTTAACCCCCCAATCAACAAACCAATTTAATAATAATAATAATATATCAGGTAATTCATTAAAGGTAATCTCAAAAGTGTTAGATAAAGTCCTTAGGTTTGATACCTGGTCTTGCCTACTTGCTACTTGCGATCGGTACACTTGCCGATAGTGTGTGATTTTAGAAGAGTCTAGGATTTTAACTTGATCAATTTATTTATATACTTACTTGCACACATCAAGGGTATTTCTACACAATTCGGAGGTTTCGGGTCGTTATGTTATTAGTTATCTGGGGATAGCCTATCTGATCTTCTGCTGTAAGTCATTATGGACCTAGATCAGACACTGTATCTTTATAAAAGAACTGTAAAGCCAAATCCTAAAGTTACCGAATTGAGGAACTTTCAATGTATGACGA
This sequence comes from Ambrosia trifida, assembly GCA_028751855.1. NCBI lineage: Eukaryota > Viridiplantae > Streptophyta > Magnoliopsida > Asterales > Asteraceae > Ambrosia > Ambrosia trifida. The sequence goes on along the minus strand of CM054125.1, from coordinate 57,698,951 downwards.
TAATCAAAGATTATCTAATGCATCGTATCCAATCATTGATGAAAATCATGATTGATATCAGCCCTCAACCTGGTAGAGTGCACAAGTTACTTTGTAGCATTGAGTTGCTGACCTGTACACCTCTGTGCCTCATACCTTGTAATCTACAGATGACGAAAGCATAATCTCATGTTACAATGAGTCTTTGTGTAATTATTCCTTGATACGGGAGTATGTCGTGTGCGTGGGAACCACAGACAATTGAGTTTATACTATAAAGAACCGTATCAGTCTAAAGCACTGCACAACAGTCTGCATGTGAGCTTATGTGGACGGCAATATCAGCAATTACCGGATCACACATTGTCTTTAATAATAATATAAACCAAAAGATCAACGGTGTGATCGGATTTCTCAATAACTATATGATCCTCTTACCGGAAATCACAAAACATTTACTGCTTTATCTTTACATTTCTGCATTTTAAATTTTTCGTCAAAAATTACAAAACTAAAAAAGATTTTAGGTGTGTTTTAACAAAAACTTTCAGAAAATCCAAAAGATTTTACATTTCTATATTCTTTTTGATAACCGATGGTGGTTGATGGTGATTTTCTGAAACTTGATGGACCATTTGAGTTTTGTGATCTTTAAATGAGAAATAATGAATGTCGGATGCCTAAAAGTTAAGAAAAATATTGAACGGGATTCAATTTTGAGATTTGGTAAAAAGTTAAAAAATTCCAATCTCCATTCGCCCCTTCGATGGGTCGAATGTGGAATTTTGCTTTTACATTCGAAGTTTCTAAACGGTCGAATGTGAGTGTTATTATGTCTGTTGCACATTCGAACCATATTTCCTCCTTCGAACCTTTAAATAGGGTCGAAAGTGGGAATATTTTTACATTCGCCCAACTAAAAGGGTCGAATGTGGAGCCTATATAACCTTATCTGCACTTTCGATCCTTCATTTCAAAATTTTTCAAAAATCTGAGATTACAACCCCTTGTTGCTCGTTTGTTTAAAATTATATCATTGTGTTCCTTGTTCTTTGCTGATCATTTTAAGCCTATATTTGCAGGTATCCATCCATTATTGACTCCAGAATTAGTGGTTTTATCATCGAACTTTTGATTGAATCAAACAATGACATATGGACTGTAATAGTAATAATTGTTGATTAGGATTTAATACTTAAGTGTTTTAGGGGGAGAGGATAACAAAATCAAGGGTTAATTCACATCAGATTGTTGAATTGATTGTTCAAACCCTTCGAACCGTATATTTAGGGAAAAACACTTAAATATTGAACAATAATAACAATTGGTTGTTGATAAAGGTTAATCGGACTTATTAGAAGCTTTACAAATCAAAATGGCATGTTAAAACTTTCAAAATCAAAATCTGTGATTTTTGAAGATGAACAGTCTTATTCGACCATTTCAAAAGGGTCGAATGTGACTTTTTGGTCGAAGGTGGCTTGTTCAAACGGTCGAAAGTGAACAAATGGTCGAATGTACATTTTTAAAACTGATTTTTCACATTCGAACCTTATTTCCACATTCGAACTTCTTATTTCCTACATTCGAACCCACGTTTGGTCGAATGTGGAATTCAAAAATAAAATATTTCAAATTTTGAATATTTTGTCCGTTTCTAATGTGTTTTCGTGTTTTGTTTTTGTAGATTAATCATGTCTGAACCTCAAAATTCTGATATACCCGCAGGTTCGTCAGAGAAGGCAGCCGGGAAGAAGCCAGAAGAAGAACTACCATTTGAAGAGGAACATAATTGTTGCACTTTTCTTGGTGATTTGAAGAAACATACCGAATTCACTGGTATTATTGACTTTCTGAAGAGGAGTAGAGTCGTTGATGCTATTGCCACTCCTGCTATCATTTACAAAGACCATCAAAAGGAGTTCTAGATGAATGCAAGAATTGACTTTTGGGACAATGAAACTGCTATTGTTAGTAAAATTCAGGAGGAGTTGGTGATTGTATCTGAAGATGACATTAGAAAAGCCTTGAAGCTGAATGACAAGAAGACTGATCCGAGAGTCTTATCTTGGATTGAACAGAGGAAATGCTTCTTAAGGATGAAATACAACGGATCGATCACAAATGAAGCCTTACACAAAGGTAAACTGTGCCCACAGTTTAAATACCTGGCTCACGTGATGTTACATGTCTTCGGGTCTGTGAGTGGAGTATACGACGTGATGAGGAAGAGTATTAGCTTTTTAATGGTTGCCCTGATTCTGAATAAACCATTCAATGTATCCGCGATGATACTTGATCACATGCTTGAACCATTGAGAGGATTAAAGAGTAAGAAGTTTTTACTGTATCCAAGATTCCTGCAGATGATATTCGATCAGAAATACAAGAAGTTGAGAAAAGATCCTACTCAGATTGTGGTATAGGATCATATGATTTTGAGCACATTGGTGAGAATGAAAGGTTACAAAGGTGTACCTGTGAATGAAAGACCACCTTTGAAGAACTTGTTTGGTCACTTGATCAATCCAGGTTATGAAGATCTAGGAGTTGATAAAGCTAGGAATGCTAATAGTGATTCTGATGAAGATAATCCATTATGCCCTGTTGATCCTGAAGCCAAAAGAAAAAGGCAAGTTGTTAATGCTGGTGCGAAGAGTGGTAAAGGAAAGGGTAAGGAAAAAGAAATTGAAGTAGAACCGCCTAAGAAAACATCTCAGAGGAAGAAAAGTGTTGCTAAGAAAGGAATACCCTTGGTTGATGAGGAGTCTATGGATTCTGAAGAGACTTAGGAGGAAGAGAGATGGGATTCTGCTGATGAGACTATCAAGACCACCACGCCCAAGGCCACTGTGGCTGGTGAATCTGAGAGTCTGAATCAAACCTTGGAAGAACAGAGAATGAAAAGTCCGATTGTGATGGACGATATTGACGAGAGTCTTGATATGGGTTCTGGAGATTTTTGTGGATCGCCAAAGACTGGAGAAAAACAAAAGAATCCAACATACAAGAAGAAAGCTAAAGCTGTTGAGATAGAAAAGCCGATGAAAAGGAGAGCTAAAGATATTGAAAGCTTAATTGCAGGAAAGAAAGTTCCTATTATGTCTAGCTCTAAGTCTCCCGTGACATCCCCAGCAGCTAAGAAACAGAAAACATCTGCTGCTGAGCAATCTAATATTCCAACTGATGATTTTAATGCTGCGTTAGATAGAGTCTTGAATAAGTTTAAGAAAAAGACTCTAGTTGCTGAGGCTTCAACTCCTAAGGTTACTGTATCAGGAGATGTGATGGATGCAGTTAATCAGAAGCTGACCGAAATGATGAAAATCATTAACCAGCAACAAGCTGAGATTGAGCAGTTAAGAAAGAATGATAGGAAGATGTTGGATGTAGTTGAATCTTTACAGGAGAGCCAGGAAGAATTAGCAGCTAAGATCAAGTTACTCCAGAAAGAAAATCAAGAGTTGTTATTGCATGAACAGAGAAATACTCAAATAATCATTACTTTACGACTTAAGAACAAGAAGATGAGAACGAACAATAAGAGTATGAAAAAGCTTATTGATGATTTGTATAAGAGAGCTCCACAATTGAAAGAAGGAGAAGAGGATAAAGAAAGAGAGGAAGAGCTTGTTGATTATGAACCGTCTGAGTCTGATGAAGAAGATGATGAAGAACTTGATCAGGATGCCGGTGATGCTCCTGAGAAGAAGAAAGATGGTGATGATAATGATGGTTCAGGTGATGATTCTGGAGATGATAATAGCTCTGCGAATGATGATGATGATGACGATGATGATAACACAGATCAATATAAGTATGAAAAGAGAGAATCAGGAAAAGATGCAGGAGAGTCTAGTTCGAAAGCTCCTGGTGGCAATACTGACGATGATGATATTTTCTGGAATGAGAAGATCAGATCGTTATATGAGGAAGATAAGAAGCTATATCATCAGATGTTAACAAACAAAGTCTGGACGATTGAGATGACAGGAAGATTTCTAGAAATATTTGAGTCAGATGACATGAGATTTGAACTCGAGTACAATGATCCTAATCTTGAAGATGGAGAATTTTCTGCAGCTGTTTCGAAAGAAATACTTGAAGGACTGGCTAAACAGGTTGGAAAATCTCTTGAAGAGTTAATGAGTGAGAATTACATTCCAAATATTCCTGAAAAAGAAGCAGGAAATCACTCTGATGATAGAGATACTCCGGTATTTGAAGATGTTGAAATTGAGGATATTACAAGTGAGGAATATCCAGAATACTTCAAGAATGATAAAGATTCTGGATTTCCTGAATTTTCTGAAGAACTGTTGAGCCAGGCTGAGAAACTTGCTCGTGAGAAAAGCAAGAAGTTCGTTGATGAAGTTTTCAAGAACTCAGATTGTCAGAAGCCAACTGTTGAACAATCTGATGATCTAAAGAACTTGCTGAGGAAGCTTAAAGAGAAAGAAGCCAACCGTCCAAAGACTGAAATTCAGGGTGGTTTCTACAAGTTCCATAACGAACTGTTTAAAGGAAAATCTCTCGGGTGGAAATATTTGAGACAGCTAAGGTGTGTCGCTGTGAAATGGGATAAAGGAATTCTGTACTTTCACAGATTCCATGACATAAAGACACTACCTTATTGGGCTGTACGCGACATCTGCAGACACACGATGTCAGGTGCTACAGTGAACAACAATGTTGTTGGTTACTTTGCAGATCGCATGGCGAGAGAATGTAGAACGAAATGGGAAGTGTTCACCCCACAGTATCCAAGAAGGATTGTTCATAAGAAGAAAGATAAGATAACGGGGTTGAACAAGGTTAGTTTGAAGTATGATCCACCGGCTGTTTTGAAGCATATACCTTTGATGCCTATTCCACAACACTTTTCGAAAGACTTTATGTGGTGGTACTATGATTGGAAGACAGCAGAGGCTATTATCTTATTGAAGGATGGGAATAATGATTTCAAGAAGATACATATCTTTGATCCGATGTGGTTGATAAACTGCTCTCATGCAGACATTATCATGCTATACTACAATCCAATTTACTGTGAAGAGAAAGACAGTGAACAAGCTGCTAAATACCAAGGTGTGGTATTCTTATGTTTTGCATGGGATGTCAATGCGGGTTGCGATTATGATAAGAAGCTGGGGAAGTTTGTTCAAGTTCAAAAGACAGAAAAGAAGAAACCGATGCAAACTCATGAACCAGTTATGACTAAAGAGCAGAATAAGTTGCTGCACATCAAGTTGATGAACAAGAGAATGGATGAAGATCTTAGGCTGAAGCAATTCAAGCAATAGTCGAGGGGGAGTTTGTAGTTACACGAAGTGCGACTAATTCTATTGAATTGCTAATCAAATCTTGTTTTGTCAATATCGAATGGTCGAAGGTAGAATTAGATTGGTCGAAGGTAGATATAAATGGTCGAAAGGAGAGCTCAATGGTCGAAGGAAGTTTTGTTTATGTATTGTGTTGATTCGCATAGATTGATTGGTCGAACCTGCACATTCGCCCATTCGTTTGGTCGAATGTGTAGGTCTATATAAAGGCTGAATCAGTTTTTAATATTAACTTTTGGTCATTTTGTTTCCCTCCTTTGAGTGTGTTCTCTCCCTAGGGTGTTTTTGAGTCTGCTCGTATAATATATCATTGTAAACATCATTTTGTAAAGATTATCAACTTGTTTATCAATGAAATGAAAACTTTGAATGAGATTTGTGTGTTTTGCTGATTATATTATCATCTTGTAATCGATTCAGGGATTCCGCACCTGAATTGATAGACTTGTTTGATCATAGTCTTTGTTTTGACAATTCGATCCTCACATACACTTCAACAAAGCCAATGTCACATGTTTTAACTGTGGTGGGAAAGGTCATTTCAAGTGAGAGTGCACACAGCCAGCTCAACAAGGAAACATGAATCCATTCAACACTAATTACCAGAACCGTCAATCTCAGAATCAGGTATCTTATCAAAGCCAAAATAACAACAACTATCAATCACAAAATAATTACCAAAACCGACAAAACGCCTCACCAAACAATTCGGTTAGACAAACCACTACATCAAACAAGCCCAAAATCAAAAACCACATAATCCAACAAGAACCATCATTCCAATTTCCACACCAAATAGCCAAACACAAACAGATAACCAAACCCAGGCTTTGGTAATTCAAAAGGATGAAGGATTTGACTGGACTTAAATGCAACTAGGTGTTGAAGAAATTACAATGGGTAATGTGGCGTGTGTTGCTCAGAAGATAGATTTGGAGGAGCCGGTGTTAGTTGAAGAAGATTTGGAGAATGAAAAGAGATCTTAAGTGAAGATTGAAGAAATGGTGGAAGAAGCTGATATTCATGTTGAGAAGACTCCAGGATTGATTCTTGATTCAGTCACTAATATTCCTGAAGAACGTGACTCAGTATATTCTGACTCGGAGAGCGAGCCAGATTCTGAAGCTAGTGTTAACTCACTAGATGATGAAATTGATCAACTTCTTGCCGAAGCTGATTTTCTTATGACTCGTAAGTCTTGCATAGTGGATGATGCTTTTACCAGAATTGATTATTCCAAATTCTTTCCTGGAAAGGAAGCGCACTTTGCTTTGATGGCAATGACAGAGCCTCCGAAACAGGTAAGTTCTGACTCCACTTTAGACATGAATAGTGACAAATATTGTGGAACTAGTGATAGATTGACAGAGGAAAACAAGCAACTTAGGGTTCAACTTGAGAGTGCTAGAATCAACTGTCAAACTTATCGCAAAGAAGCACATGAATTCAATAAAGTGCTTGATGGTTACAAAAAGGATATTTCTGATTTGAAGAATACATTGTCTTTAAAACAATTGGCCATTAACAGATATATCAATGAATTGGAAGAAACTAAACTCGAAATGGCAACCATCAAGAGTTTTGCTGAAAAAGTCAACAAGAAGCTTGAAAGTTACAAACATATTGCTTATGTTGTTGACCATATTATTGAAGAACCCTCACAACCGAGTAGTGCAAACTACAAGGCTTTTCCATCTTCTGTGTTATATGAAAATCACACTTTACATTCAATAACACCGGAGAGTTCAATCAAGTCTGATTCTACATCGGATGATGAATCTAACACTTCCAGTGTTGGAGATCCAAATTCCCATGTTAGACTAATTTTGGGATTGAATGATGAGGGTGTGACAGCTGTGACTGATGATTCTGACTCAGAAGATGAGAAAACTGAGAAAGTGAGTGATATTCCCATTGAAAATCACATTATCACCAATGAACCGGTATCACTTTCTCAGATTTTACACCCAATGGCAAATGCTCATCGAGTGAATCAGTCAGTTAAGAATGTTGAGAAAAATGAACCAAGTGACAAACCCGTCAAAGTATTTTATCGGATGGAAGGATCCGATAAGATTATTTCTGACGAGGAATATCCGATAAAGTTTGCAAATTACTCTAAGATTGAGAAAATCTGGCACGAGAGTACTATTTGGTTTCCTAAGCATGAGAGGACCAATTATGTACCTCCGGAAATCTTAAAGAAAATTTATCTGGATGTTCCAAAGGAACCAAAGGTTCATGTCACTGAGTTTATCAAGCCAAAGGAAAAGGCAAACAGTTTTCTTGAGCCAACTTACTCAAAGGACCCAACTCCTGAGAGTCTGAGACGAAGGTGTGTGGATGACCAATATCCTATCACTTCTTATGCAAAGTCGAACGCCAAGAACGTGTTTGAAGAATACCGTGCATGCTTTAAGTGCGGGGAGAGAGGGCATTTACTTGCTCACTGCCCGTACGTGAGGCATAAGAGGCACGAGGTTGAAGTGAAGCGGAAATATCAAAGTCCAGTCGGCAATCACTGTTATCCACAATGACGTTTTGTTCCTCAACCAACACCGTTTTATAATCAAAGCCATTATTTTCAAAAGAGGGATAATCGTTAAATTACATATGATCGTCGTAACCGAATAGCAATGGAAAAACCTTTAAAGAAACCAGTGGTGAACACAACTGTTGATAAGCAAAAGGTACCATTAAAACATGCGGCTAAACCAACAGTTGGACCTGTCTCTGTTAAATCAGAGAAGGTAACCAAGAAAGTTTCCTTTAAGAATGAAGTAAAGAAACCGACTGAGACTCCAAAATCTCAGATCCGGATCTTGAAACGTTTGGAACAATTCTGGTCACCGGTGGGTTCTCAAGGTGCTGCAACCTCAAAAACACATGAAAAATCTGAAAATGAAAAGAATTTGATTGATCAAAAAAAGGTCAATTCAAATTCAAATGTTTGTGAAAAAGAATCGTTGAAACTGAATGTTCAAAGACCCAAGACCAAGCAGGCTTGGGTCCCCCGAAAGAACTAATTTTTTTAGTTGATATGTGCAAGGAGCTTCAGCTGGCCCTGTTAGCAGTCTCTGGATTGTTGACAGTGGAGCTTCTGGTCACATGACAGGGGATTTGTCGCTGCTGTTCGACATTAGAAACATCAATGGCGGATATGTAGCATTTGCTAGGAACAAAGGAGGTTACATTACTATGGAGGGTGGTGTGAGTAATGGTATTGTGACTTTTGAGAAGATATCGTATGTGAAACAGATCGACTATAATCTGCTTAGTGTTAGCCAAATCTGTGACAAACAGTTTTCTGTACACTTTGATGACAAATCTTGCTATATTCTCAAGCCCGGTTTCGTTATTCCGAAAAAGTGGATCATGTTGAAAGCACCGAGAGTGAATAATCTTTACATTCTTGAGATGTCAAAGGCGATGACAACCCAGGGCCAAGTAATGTGTTTCCTCTCCAAAGCTACGGAAAAAGAATCTATTATATGGCATAGGAGGATGGGACACATTCACCTCAGAAAAATGAACCATCTGGTGAAGAATGGACTTGTCGAAGGTGTTAATGTCAAACATTTCCATCTGAATGACAAGTGTGTGAGTTGCAAAAAGGGAAAGCAGCACAAGCAGTCCCACAAACCAAAGAAAGTAAATTCAGTTGAAATGCCACTTGAGCGTTTGCACATGGACCTATTCGGACTGGTCAAGCGTAAAAGTCATGTTGGAGAATTGTGCTGTCCTGTGGTTACTAATGACTATTCCAGATTCTCATGGGTAATGTGCTTGCATCTTAAGAGCAACACCTTTAACAATCTGAAGATTCTGTTCACTCGTTTAGAGAATGTCTATGGTTTGAAGATCAAAAGAATTCGGAGTGATAATGGGACGGAGTTCAAAAATACACAGATGGATGCTCTTTGTGAAGAAAACGGAATTCATCATGAATACAGTGCTCCGTATACCCCTCAACAGAACGGTGTCGCAGAAAGGAAAAACATGACTCTAATTGAGGCGGCAAGAACAATGCTTGCGGATTCCAATCTTCCAGTAATGTTCTGGAATGAAGCTATTTACGCAGCTTGTTACACACTAAATCATGTGTTAACAGTAAAGAAGTTTGGCAAAACTTCTTATGAACTGTTGAACAGACGAAAGCCGAACTTAAAGTATCTAGAACCATTTGGAGCACCGTGTACTGTTCTTAATCCATCTGAGAAGTTTGCACCAAAAGCTGAAGACGGATTCTTTGTTGGATATTCAAACCCGCTCAAACGGGTATTCAACAAACGAACTCGTCAGGTAGAGGAGTGGGCTAACGTTGAAGTTCAACGGTCTACTCAGAACGTACAGGGTAGCGGTCCAGATTGGATGTTTGGTTACAAAGATTTCTTCGAATCATTCAATCTAGATAGCTTGGTTGAAGTGGTTGTATTAAGACTTTATTACGAGTGTGAAAACGCAGTGACTTCACCGTTGGTGCGTCCGATCACCGTAACTGCTCCAACAGTTTCTAATGCTGCCAATGTTCCTGCAGCAGAGGAAGAAGTTTTCCAAGAAGCTTCCACAACTCTCAATTCATCAGAATCGGAAGATGATGATGATGTCACAGGTGAAGCTATTCTAGATTTTGCTACAGAGACACCTCCAGTGAACCCAAATCCAAATGTCGCTGCATCATCTAATTTGGGTAATGATCTGGATTCGACAGAAAATTTGACTACTCAAACAGGAGTGCAAGTACCTGATCATCCGGAATCTCGGATTCATCGTATTCACCCGCTCGAGCAAGTTATTGGTGATCCTGGTAGCAGTGTTATGACTAGAGGACAACTTCGGAATGCAAACTCACCAGAAAATCTTGTCGCTCTAGCTTTATATGCAAAAATTCAGAAATCAGGTTGTCAGAATGACTGGTCTTTTGCTTGTTATGTTTCGCAGGTTGAGCCGCGGACTTACAAGGATGCTCTTTTGGATGATGCTTGGGTAGAGGCGATGCAAGATGAGTTGTTGCAGTTTCAGAAACTGGGAGTATGGACACTAACAGATTTACCTCTAGGAAGGAAAAAGATTGGAACCAAATGGGTTTTCAAGTGCAAAAAGGATGACAGAGGCGTAATCGTAAGAAACAAAGCTCGACTGGTAGTTCAAGGTTTTCATTAAGTGGAAGGAATTGACTACAACGAGATTTATGCACCTGTGGCATGTTTAGAAGCTATTCGCATGTTTCTAGCGTTTGCATCATATAAGAAATTCAAGGTGTATCAAATGGACGTTAAGAGTGCGTTTCTTTACGGTATGGTCAAGGAAGAAGTTTACGTAGGTCAAACACCAGGATTTGAAGATCCTATCCACCGGGATAAGGTCTGCGTTCTTTACAAAGCACTCTATGGGTTGCACCAGGCTCCACGACAATGGTATGAGAAGCTGAGCACGTATCTTCTATCCAAAGGATTCAAACGAATTGCACACTGTTCACAAAAAGAACAGGAGATGACTTGCTTCTAGTCCAGATTTATGTTGATGACATTATTTTTTGTTCTACTAACGAACTTTTGTGCAGAGAATTTGAAAAAGTGATGTAGGAAAAGTTCGAAATGAGTGCGATGGGAGAAATGCAGTTTTTCCTCGGCTTGCAGGTGGAATAAAGACCAACGGGGATCTTTATTCACCAAACAAAATACGTATCTGAATTCTTGAGCCGGTTCCAGATGGAAGATTCAAAGCCGATGGATACCCCAATACAACCTAATCGCGGGATTGGAGTTGACGTTAAGGGGGAGCTGACTGATCCTTTTACATACAGAGCAATGGTTGGATCTCTGATGTATCTCACCGCATCTAGACCAGAAATAATGTTCGCCACATGTCTCTATGCACGTTATCAATCGAAGCCGAAACAGAGTCATCTTGCAGCCGTCAAACGAATCCTACGATATCTGAAGGATTGTACGTCGAGAGGACTATGGTACCCTAATGATGATAATTTTGACCTAATTGCTTTTAGTGATGCAGATTGGGGCGGTTGTGACAAAGACAGTAAATCCACAACGGCTGGATGTCAGTTTATGGGGAGCAGGCTCGTCACCTGGCAGTGTAAGAAGCAAACAACAGTCGCCTTATCAACATGTGAAGCAGAATATGTGTCAGCTTCAAGCTGCTGCTCACAAGTTTTGTGGATTCAACAACAGATCATTGATTACGGTTTCCAATTTCTTAAAACCCCTATTCACTGTGTTAATGAGGCCGCCATTGCATTAACTAAAGACACAGTCAACCACTCGAAAGCTAAGCATATCCGGATCAAATACCATTTTATCCGTGATTGTTATGCAAAAGAGTTGATCGATATGGTCAAAATCCACACTGATTATGAACGTGCAGATCTTTTTACCAAAGCTTTTGATAAATGAAGATTTGAATATCTTTTAAAAGCTAATGGTATAAAAGACAAACAAGACTGATCATCTCCTCGGTTTATCGCTTTTAGTTTTAGTTTTTACTGTTTTTCAGAAAAATTAAAAAACCCAAAAATATGTTTTTCCTTTCAGGGGGAGTCTATTTTTTAGAAAAACCAAAAACATTGAAAAATTCAAAAAGCCATAAAAAGTAGAAAAACCCAAAATGATTTTCAGGAGAAAAGAGGAAATGATAGTACATCAGTGGGGATTTGACACATGCTAAAGAAATGTAATGCAATATGAGGCGTGTGTTGAGTCTGTGTGATGTGCTGGTAGGCTTCGTAGTCCTATTACTACGTGCCTGATACAGACATATCAAACGAATTATTATGGGGATGAACTTCTCATGGGCATATGGTCTTGGTACCGTAATTTCTGTATGTGCGTGAATGGGTCGTATAACAACAAAGAATGATCAAACAAGTTAGTTTTAGGTGCGGAATCCCTAAAACAATCACAAAATAATAGTCAAACAGATCAAAACAAGTAAATCATCATTTTCAAAAGCTTTTCATTAATTAAAAACTCGATTACACGTTGAAAGATCAATACAAACAGGGTGAGAACGTGAAAAGAGCTAAACAAAACACTAGAGAGAATATCAGAAAGTGGAGGGAATAATAATGACAAAAAGTTACATTCAAAAATCAAGCTTGTCTATTTATAGACTGCACATTCGCCCATTTAGTTCATGCGAATGTGAAGGTTCGCCCAATCTGTCTGGTCGAACCAAGCTACACAATAAACACTATACACATTCGTCCAAGACTTCTTCCTTCGCACCTTCTATTCTTCCTTCGCACCTTCCAAAACCTTCCTTCGTACCTACAAAAATCACCTTCGCACCAACGACATTTACCAAAACAAGTTTGTTGTTCAATCTGAAGCACTAGTCGCACAATTGCATCTACAAACTCCCCCTCGACTATTGCTTGGATTGCTGTCGACGTTGTTCGTCCATTCTAATGTTCATCAGTTAGATATGTCGTTGAATCTTCTGTTCTTTAGTCAAAACCGGTTCCTGAAATTGCTTTTGCTTCGTCGTTTTCAATTCAAGCACCTTTTGCTTTTCAACAAACTTTCCGAGCTTCTCGCCATAGTCACAACGAACATTAATGTCATACGCAAAGTACAGAAATACCACACGTTGGTATTTTCCTGCTTGCTCAGCATCTTTTGCATCAGAATAGATCGGATTGTAAAACAACATTATTATATCCTCATGTGAACAATTGATTAGCCACATAGGATCAAAAATGTGTATTTTCTTGTAGTTCTTCTCTCCGTCTTTCAATACAATCACAGCTTCTGCTATCTTCCAATCGTAATACCACCAAATGAAATATTTGGCGAAGTGTTGTGGGATTGGCAACAAAGGAATCTTTTTCAACACTCGCGGTGGTTTGTACTTTAACGTCACCTTGGGCATACCTGTAATCTGATCAATATCCTTTTTATGTACAATTCGTTTCAGATATTGTGGTTTAAACAAATCCCACTTGGTTCGACTTTCTCTCGTCATCTTCTCAGCAAAGTAGGTAATCTGACTATTTGACGCTCCCGTTAAACGGTGACGGCAAATATCACGGATTGCCCAATAGGGAAGAGTCTTCAAATGATGAAATTTATCGAAATATAAGATCCCCTTCTCCCACTTCACTGCAATACATCTCAATTCTTTAACAAACTTCCAGGCCAATGCACGACCTTTGAAAATACCACTATGAAGTTTGTAAAAGCTTCCTTGAATTTCAGCTTTCGGACGATTGTTTTCTTTCTCTTTCAATTTGCTCAAGAATTCCTTCAAACTCTCCGACTACTCGAACCTTGGTTTGTCATGCCCTTTGAAAATTTCATCTTCAAATGCTTTACTTTTCTCTTTCGCCAGTTTCTCGGCTTGGTTTAGCAATTCATCTGAGAATCCAGGAAATCCACAATCTTGATTAGTCTTGAAGTATTGTGGATATTCCTCACTTGTTATGTCTTCCATTTCAACATCCTCAAAAGCAGGAACATCACGGTCATCAGAATGATTCCCGGCTTCCTTCTCAGGTATCTTTGGAATGAAATTATCAGCAAGCAATTCTTCCAAAGTCTTTCCCACCTGTTTAGCTAAACCATCAAGTATCTCTTTTGAAATCGCCGCCGAAACCTCTCCATCTTCAAGATCAGGGTCATCAAACTCCAACTCAAATAGTTTATTGCCCGACTCGAATATCACTGGAAATCTGCTTGTCATGTCAATCGTCCAGACTCGATCTGTGAGCATCTGGCGATACATGTTCTTGTCGTTTTCAGATAACGACTGCAGTTTCTCATTCCAGAAGATATCGTCATCCACATTCTCTCCTGGAGTCTTAGAGCTCGACTCTCCACCCTTACTTGAATCACGCTTTTCATATGTAAACTTGCCAGCATTATCATCATCATCATCATCATCACTACTACTATCGAAAGCAGAGCTGTTTCCATCACTCGATCCACCATCTGAACCTCCATCATCCCCATCATCTTTCTTCTTCTTCTTCTTCTTAGTATCATTTCCAGCATCTTCATCAAGTTCTTCATCTTCTTCTTCGTCAGATGGTTCAAAATCGACCTGTTCTTCTTCTCTTTCCTTATCTTCTTCACCAGCTTGAAGTTGAGGAGCTCGAGAGTACAAGTCTTTGATCAAATTATCCATATTCTTGTTACTCTTCTTCAGCTGTTTATTCTCCTCCTTCAAGACGATAATTCTTCTGGTGTTTCGTTGCTCGTGCTTCAGCAACTTCTTATTCTCTCTTTTCAACCTCTTTATAGTTTTCTTCAAAACTTCATTATCATCATGTGATGTGACTACGACTTCTAACATCTTTTTATCATTTGTCTTTAATTGCTCGATCTCAGTTTGCTGTTTGTTGATTATATTCATCATCTCAGACAATCTTTGATTTACTGCACTCATTATATCACTATCCACCGAAACTTTCTTCTTCATAGGTGGTTCAACAACATCAGGCAGTTTGCCTTTTCTAATCTTCTTGAGCACATTATCCAATGCTTCGTTAAACTGATCAACAGGTAGATCTTCACTCTGTTGTGTGCTCGATGTTGTCGCAGTCTTTTGTTTCTTCTGTGCTGGTGCAGTAACCGGTGACTTAGAACTAGAAACTGGTGGTAGTTTCTTACCAGCTATAAGCGATTCAATCTCCTTCTTTCTCTTAATACTTGGTTTCTCTGGTTTCTTCTTCTTTGTCTTATCAGCTTGTACAGGAGAACCAGTAAAAACTTCATCTATGTTCATAATCAATTCATCTTCATCAACAGGAATAGGACTCTTATTCCCTTGATCTTCAACATTCTGACTAGCAGACACACCAGCCTCAGTGGCCTTGGGCGTGGCGGTCTTTACCGTCTCAGCATCTGAATCCCAATGTTCATCTTCCCGCGTCTCTTCAGAATCAACCGACGCCTCATCTACTAGATGTAACCCTTTCTTCGCCATGCTCTTATGTCTTCTTGGTGTGCCCTTCTTATTTTCAGGTTCAGTCGCAACCTCTAACCTTATCTCTTTCTTCTTTGTCTTTCCACTCTTTGCACCGACATTCACAACCTGTCTTTTGCGTTTCGCATCAGGATCAACAGGATGTAATGGGTTATCAGGATCAGAATCACTATTTGCATGTCTCACAAGCCCTTCACCTGGATCTGTATAATCAACTCTTGCTAGATGTCCAAATAAACGCCTTACTGGTGGACATTCATTGACTGACAATCCCTTATACGCCTTCATCCTAGCAAGTGTATTAAGCGACATATGTTCTTGAACAACTATGTGCTTAGGATCTCTTTTCAATTCCTTATACTTGTTGTCAAACACCATCTGGAGGAAACGAGGATATAATAGAAACTTCAGATTCCTCGTGCCAATTACAGGCTCTAGCAAATGTTGCATCAGCATGCCTGAAACATTGAACGGTTTGTTCAACACCAAGGCAACCATCACAGGACTGATACTTTTGCGCATTAAATCATATCCTCCAGCTGCAGATCCGAAGACATGTATCAAAACGTGTGCCAGATATTTGAATTGAGGGCACAGTTTTCCCTTATGCAATGAACCGTCAGTGATTGGTCCATTGTATTTCATTCTTAAGAAACACTTTCACTGATCCATGAAACTGAACTCCTTAGGATCTGTCGGCTCATCATCTAAGTTCAACGCTTCTCTTAGATCCTCCTCACAAACAATAACTCTTTGCCCTTGAATCTTGCTAGTCAAGCATGTAACACCCCAACCGATGGCGGAAACATCGGGATGTCACGTATTGATGATTGTTCAGTAGCTCATGGTAAATAATAAATTTCATTATATGATTTAAATAAATTACATACAATTGTTCTACAAGAATTCGTACATCAAATTGAATAAAACTATGCACACATCTTCAAGCATTAATTCAAATCTTCAAGCAAGTAGAACCTGAAACATGTTAAGTTGAAAATATTTTGGGTCAACAAAAGTTGGTGAGAATTACATAGGTTTTGATAATCGAATAAAATTGTTGTGCAATTCATGTGTCATGGCAATCTAGTCCATATGCGAAAACATACTAGAAGTAAATCGAGTGCATAATCAACCTTGTGACTGTTGTATTGTGGTACATCCCATACGCTCATGGTTCACTCGTTTATATTGCAGTAACAAACACCCACGTAACCTTTGTAGGAGGCACGTATCCGGGTGGGATTGTCAGTCCAATAGATCTATCAATGTATACCGTTTGGCTGATGAATGTTTATGCTAGAATTGTGCTTACCCTAGTCATGTTCAAGACATAATGCAACATAGAAATACACATAGACACATTGATGATTGAATTGCATAAATATTGTTGTAACATGTTTCACCCCAAAAATGGTGATAAATAGAAAAGGGGCTATGTAAAACTCACCTTAGCAAAGTATTAAGTCTCGAGAAATAGAATATGTGTAGCCCCAAAGTTGCCAATTACAAGAGCTTATAATCAAAGCTTCAAGCGTAGAAGTAATAGACTATAGAAGAAAGGTATGAGGGAAAGTTTAATCGGATTGAAACAATCGATTTAGAGGTGCAAAGTATAATGGGTCATAGGTGGGTTTTTATACTAGTTTTGGAGTCAATTAGCCATTAAAATTGGTCAACACCATAAAGTAAGGTTTTATGATGAATTGACTACTTGACTAAGACTTTGACTAGGACTTTGACTATTTGACTCAAGGATTTATTTAAGAAATAAAAAAAAATCATTAGTTTGAATTAGAAAATAAAAAAACACCGTCTTATAAAATGACGATTAAATAGAATTAGGATAGGACATATGTCATGATTGAAGATTTTTTTTTAAGTACAATGATAAAAGGAACTTAGAAAAATAGAGTGCACGGATAAAGATAAGAATACTTAGAAATAAATTAGACTTTATATCATGTATTGGGAAATACTTTAATGCAAAATAAATGGGAAAATTCGTGAGGTTACAGTCTCCCCTACTTTTGGAAACTTCGTCCCGAAGTTATTTAAAAACACAGGTTTGATGATGGTTGGGTAGAAATTAAGGCAGCCGTGGTTTTGAAAATTTTGGGTTAAGGCACGACATGAATTTATAGAATAATCTGCTTTCGAATAATTTGGATAAGAGGTTTGTTATCTGTGAGTTTAAAGGGTAGGATTAGGTGTGTCTTGGAATCGCAAGGCGAATAAGAATCTTAAGTTTTAGAAATCCTAAAAGAAATGCATGAGTTGATGGACTATAGAAAGGCTAAATGAACTACCAGGTAACTAGAGTTTATAATTAGTTTCTCTACCGAAAACCTTGATAGAATTTCACACTACCTTAACGTACCTGTAAATTCATGATTACGTTCCGGACCGTAATCACCAATTTACCTTAAATTAGGGTTTTGTGTCCTTCTATGACTCTAAACACACATGTAAGTAATGCAAAATAACCTTGTGATTGAATCGTATACAATGTATCCAAAAATGAGTCCAAATGTTGAGCAGGAAAAAGACTTCTACCAGTCAGTGAGTAAGAACCTTTACCGATTGTTGAGCAGGTGCGATAGCCTCTACCAGTCGTTGAGCAGGTTGTAGGGCCTCTACCGACTGTTGAGCAGGCATGATGACCTCTACCAATCGTTGAGTAGGTTATTTGATACTCTACTAACTGTTGAGCAAGTACTTCATCCTCTATCAGTTGTTTGATTAAGTGCACCAATTATTACACACATGAATTGCAAATTGATAATATGTACATGTAAGCAATCAAGTATCAAGTATATCATACGAGTTGTAATAGAGTTGCCCTAGACAAGGTTAATGACTCTAGGTGTGTCTATAGCAAATAGTTTATATTCCATGAATTCTAGTTTCAAATGTTCAAATATGGTAGATAGTCGAATCCTCATGTATAACTAAGGATTATGTTTGATGCAACACACAATCAAGTTTCAATAGTTTGGTTATCATGGGTAACTAGCTCATGTGTGAGAAGGTGAAGGATATGAATTTAGTTCTTGAGAGGATGATGAAAAATCTTGAAGTAGAATCAAGGTTGTGAGAGATAGTGAATGTGAAGATAGTTTATAAAGAGTTTATTTTATAGTAAGGAGATTATGTAGCAGTGTAAATTTTGAGGTTTGGATCAAAGGTTATAATCAAGTGTATAAGAAAACATGATTGTGGTATATGCCAAATACTGTAAAAAATTGAACAAGTTGAAAATGAGTGAGTGTCGATGGAGAATTTAGAGACTAGATATTATTCCTATGGAAAAAAAATCTTATTTTCAAAATTGGTTTTATACATGAAGCAAAAGTTGTTAAATAGTACAAGCTAAGTGGGCTTTGATTAAAATATTCCCGTTAGTTGGAGATTTCAAACATGACATTAGGTTTTGAAGATCAAGGTTCTATTAAGTGATTTTTAATAGTTTAAAGCATTATATAGAAAATTGTTTGTTACATTAATAAATAAACAATTGAATTTAAGTTCGAGGACATCTTTTGACAAAAATATGTACTTTGTAAAGTTACTAGGTAATGAAAATACAACAGGATTTAGAAATCTTTAGTTTGTGCTAAGGTATAAGGTTATAGTTTAAAAAAAAAAAATAAGTAACATGTGGAGAAATGAAATAATATGATTTGGGTAGGGTGTTGAAAGTATTTAAACAAGTGGCTAAGATGGTAAGGTGAGGTGTGATTGTGAAATCCATTTATGATTATGAAGTGGGATTGATTTAGGCTGTAAAATTTTGAGATTTTAGAGCTTAGTTTAAGGAAAGTGAGTGTAATCATTTATTCATTAATTAAAACGAATAAACGAAAACGTTGACTTATCAAAACTTCTAGATTCTAATAACATAGTGAAGACATGCTTTAGCCTATAAGTGAACACTCATCCCGAGAATTCCCAGGTAGGCATCCGGGTCCCTCGTCTGATTGGGATTTATGCGCAATGCCAGTCCAAGACAGAAAACTCAGAATACAGGCGTTCACCCTTCCAGATTGCACGTGTTCGTTATTAAAATTTAGAACTTCGACGAGATCTTCGAGGTGGTTCAGGCTAAACCTGAGGATTTGTCCTATTAGTCTAAGAGTATATCTTGTGATGGAGAGCACTCTTCTTGTAGAGACTAAAGTAAGGATAAGAAGTAGGATAGAGAATATAAACAAGTAAGGTTGCAAGTAAAAGGAGCAAGTACTGATTAAAATCCTATGGTGATAGACTAGATTATTTTATTTTTTTTCTAATAACCTAATTCCCTATAACCATGGCTCTGATACCAATCTGTAACACCCCAACCGATGGCGGAAACATCGGGATGTCACGTATTGATGATTGTTCAGTAGCTCATGGTAAATAATAAATTTCATTATATGATTTAAATAAATTACATACAATTGTTCTACAAGAATTCGTACATCAAATTGAATAAAACTATGCACACATCTTCAAGCATTAATTCAAATCTTCAAGCAAGTAGAACCTGAAACATGTTAAGTTGAAAATATTTTGGGTCAACAAAAGTTGGTGAGAATTACATAGGTTTTGATAATCGAATAAAATTGTTGTGCAATTCATGTGTCATGGCAATCTAGTCCATATGCGAAAACATACTAGAAGTAAATCGAGTGCATAATCAACCTTGTGACTGTTGTATTGTGGTACATCCCATACGCTCATGGTTCACTCGTTTATATTGCAGTAACAAACACCCACGTAACCTTTGTAGGAGGCACGTATCCGGGTGGGATTGTCAGTCCAATAGATCTATCAATGTATACCGTTTGGCTGATGAATGTTTATGCTAGAATTGTGCTTACCCTAGTCATGTTCAAGACATAATGCAACATAGAAATACACATAGACACATTGATGATTGAATTGCATAAATATTGTTGTAACATGTTTCACCCCAAAAATGGTGATAAATAGAAAAGGGGCTATGTAAAACTCACCTTAGCAAAGTATTAAGTCTCGAGAAATAGAATATGTGTAGCCCCAAAGTTGCCAATTACAAGAGCTTATAATCAAAGCTTCAAGCGTAGAAGTAATAGACTATAGAAGAAAGGTATGACGGAAAGTTTAATCGGATTGAAACAATCGATTTAGAGGTGCAAAGTATAATGGGTCATAGGTGGGTTTTTATACTAGTTTTGGAGTCAATTAGCCATTAAAATTGGTCAACACCATAAAGTAAGGTTTTATGATGAATTGACTACTTGACTAAGACTTTGACTAGGACTTTGACTATTTGACTCAAGGCTTTATTTAAGAAATAAAAAAAAATCATTAGTTTGAATTAGAAAATAAAAAATGTTAGCGTTGGATTTTATCTAAAACAGGATATTATGATCATACAAGTCACAAATCTAGGTGCGGAAACCCTAGATCTGAACAAATTGATAAGATGCTAATCACGACACAATCAAGTTCATTTTCAACTTCATTTTCATAGATTAACTTTCAATTAATAAGCAATTACAACGTTTATGTTAATCTAGAATCACAAAGACACTTTCACAAAAACACTACTGAACTTGCACTGAACCTGGACACAAATGATAACTCTCTTACATAATCAAAAACTCAAAAAACTATTTATAACCTCTGCACATTCGCCCCTTTCTATAGGTCGAATGTGAGCAAAATCCACATTCGCCCACTTGCAATGGTCGAATGTGGTCTTCTGTCCATTTCCAATCTTCATTCGTCCATTCAGCTTCTACCTTCGCCCAGTCTTGATTCACCTACGCCCATATTTACTACATTCGCCCATATCCATACACCTTCGGCTACCCACTAACATGTGTTAATCAATTATATCCAATCCTTAGTCGCAAAATGCATCAACAAACTCCCCCTCGACTATTGATTGGATAGTTTTCTCTGATAGTCCATCGTCCTGTTCATCAGCTTGATTCTAAGCTGCTTCTTCTGCTCATCAGTCATAGGCGGCTCAAATGTTTTCTTCACAGGCTTTGAAACATTGGCGATCTTCACATTCTTGCCAAGTTTACCCTCCAAGTTGCTTCCAGCGTTTATGTCATACGCAAAACAAACTCCCACAACTTGAGTGTACTTCCTCGCCTGAGCAAAGTCGTTCGGTTCATAATAAATCGGATTAAAGAACAACATGATGATATCTTCGAATGTGCAGTTTATCAGCCACATAGGATCAAATACATGAACATGCTTGTATTTGTCCTTTCCATCCCTTAACACAATCACTGCTTCTGCCTTCCTCCAATCATAATACCAGAATATGAAATCAGCACTGAAATGCTGTGGCATTGGCATCAATGGTATCTTTCTCATCACATTTGGTGCTTTATATTTCAAAGTCACACGCTTCATGTTGGTTTGAGGATCAATATCCCTATGCTCTTTTCTTCTGGGATATTGAGGCTGAAATCTCTTCCATCGTGTACGACTTTCCCAAACCAACTTGTCTGCGCACCAACCGACATGCGATCCATTTACCTCAGCACCTGACATTGGAAATCTGCATAAATCTCTCACCGCCCAGTACGGTAGAGTAAGCAAATCACAGAATCTGTTAAAGTACAGAATTCCGGTTTCCCATTTCGCTGCAATACACTTCAGTCTGCCAAGATAAGTCCACCCGAGAGCTCTGCCTTTGAACTTGGCATTATGAAATCGATAGAAATTACCTTGAGCTTCAGGTTTAGGTCGGTTCTCATCCATCTCCTTCAACTTCTTCAGATAATTCTTCAACTCATCAGACTGGTTGGAAGAATCTTTCTTTTCATCTCCAAACACCTTCTCAACAAACTCTTCGCTTCTTCTCTTCGCTTTCTGTTTCGCTGACTTGTTTGGTATCTCTGTGAAGTCAGGAAATACTTCGTTCTCATCTTCTTTTCTGAAATACTGGGGAAACTCCTCATGAGTAATATCTTCAATCTCAACCTCATTGTTTTCTGGAGTCTGCACATCATCTGAATGATTACCCATATCCTTTTCAGGAATATCAGGAATCGATTCATCCATCATGAACTCCTCAAACGTCTTACCTACCCTCTGTGCTAGACCATCTAGTATTTCTTTCGCAACAGACGCAGGTAGTTCCCCTTCTTCAAGATCTGGATCTTCATATTCCAGCTCGTATCTCAGATCATCAGTCTGGAATATTTCAGCGAAGCATCCAGTGAACTCAATGGTCCACTCTCTCTTCTCCAACATGTTCTTGTATATCAGTTTAGCATCATCAGAAAGAGATCTCACCTTTTCGTTCCAAAAGATACTTTCATCTACATTCTCACCTTTCTTCTTGGAACTAGATTCTCCAGTATCTTTCTTCTTCTGTGATTTTCTCTTCTCATAACTATACTTAGAAGTATCATCTCCTCCTTCATGATCACTTCCACTGCTAAGCTCATCACCCTTCTTTCCTGTACCCTCAGCACCATCATCATCATCATCATTGTCATCATCATCATCATTGTTGTCATCATCACTTTTATCCGAACCATCATCATCCTCTTCATCCTCATCTTCATCATCTTCTTTTTCTGATTCAGAATACTCATAGTCTACCTTCTGTTCATCTTCTTCTTCATCTTCCTCACCCTCTTTCAACTGGGGTGCTCTACTATATAACTCTTCAATCAAACCACACAAGCGTTTGTTTTCCTTCTTCAACTCTTTGTTATCCGCCTTGATCAGTTTGATCTTGTTCTTGTTTCTATCACATCTCCTCTCAAGCTTCTCATTCTTAGCTTCTAACAACTGAATCTTTTCATTAATGTCATCCTGATTCGATTTCGAAGCAACTACAATCTGGAGCATCTTCTCCTCATTTTGCTTGAACTTAGTGATTTCAGCTTGTTGAGCAATCAGCATTTTCATCATATCCTCCATCTTCTTATTGACCTGTTTCATAACATCATCATCAACAGTCATTTTCTTTGACTTTGATCTGGAGGGCTCAACTTCAACATCTTTCTCCTTTTGAGGCTTCCTAAACATGTCGAGCACTTTATCCATATCGATATTAAACTGATCGATTGGTAAAGTCTCTGCCTCCTTTCCTTTCTTCTGCTTCTTAGCAACTGGTGAAGATAACTTGGAAGGTGTTCCAGCATCAGGCAATCTCTTACCCTTCAACAACTGAGCCAACTCTTTCTCTCTCAGTTCTTTCACACTGGACTTCTTTGCCATTGTCTTTTGTTTCTTTGACTTCTTAGGCAAATTCACAACTACAGTGTCTCCAACACTCAACTCAGCTAAATCCACTCCCAAACCTTCATCTTCAACTGATTTCCTTCTCCTCTCAGATTCTTCAATCGACTGATTCAATAATTCAGACTCACCAACCATAGTGGCCTTACGTTTGGTGGTCCTTACATTCTCGTCATCAGAATCCCACTGTTCATCAACCTCAGTTTCTTCCGAATCCACAGACTCTTCATCCACCAAACTCGAACCTTTCTTTGCAGTCGATTTCTTTCTAGCAGCCTGTTGCTTTGTGCTTCCCTGATCAATAGCCTTTCCTTTGCCCTTCCCTTTGGCTCCAGGATTGACTACTTGACGCTTCCGCTTAGTGCTTGAATCAGCATACACTAAGGGATCGTCGTTGTCTGAATCACTATCATCATGTCTAGCTTTGTTCTTGCCTGGATCAGTGTAATCCGGACGAGCCAAAGCCCCAAACAGTCTCCTGTTGGGTGGTTTCTCATTATCAGCTACACCCTTATAACCTTTCATCCTCATCAAGGTTCTAATATTCATGTGATCTTGCCCTAGAATCATTGTAGGATCCTTCTTCAACATTGGATACTTGTAATCAAAGATCATCATTAGAAACCTTGGATACAACATGAACTTCTTGAACTTTATACCCTTCAGCATCTCCAACATGTGGTCAAGTATCATCCCCGAAACATTAAATGGTTTGTTGAGTGTCAACGCAACCATTAATGAACTCAAACTCTTCCTCATCACGTCATAGCCACCACTAACACATCCAAAGACATGGATCAGAACATGTGCAAAGTACTTGTACTGCACTCCCAGCTTCCCTTTATACATCGATCCGTCAGTGATAGGACCTTTGTATTTCATCCTTAAGAAGCACGCCTTCTGTTCTGTCCACGACAATTCCCTGGGATCTTCTCTATCTTCGAACTTAATCTGTAAAGCTTCCCGGATGTCGGCTTCAGTCAAGAACATATCTATCTCCTGAATCTTGCTCTTGATAATGGTTTGATTATCCCAGTAGTCATACTTAGCGTTCTGGTAAAAATCTTCTATAATGTCTTTGTAGATGATGGTTGGTGTGGCTAGAGCATGTACAATCCTACTCCTCTTCAGAAACTCAATAATGCCAGTAAACTCCGTGTTCTTCTCCACGTCTCCTAGATACGCGCAACAGTTGTGCGATCTTTCGAAAGACCAACTGCTCGGTGTAGATGTTTCAGCTGCGGGGACTGGATCTTGAACAGCTATCTCTGCAGGAGTCTCAACATTCACTGCTGGAGTGTCAATATTCTCTAGTTGTTCAGCCATCTGCAAATAAAAATAAAAAAAAAACGCGTCAAAACACCAAAACGACAAAAATATAAAAATTTTGGTCAAAACACATCTGCACATTCGCCCCTTTTGGATTGGCCGAATGTGGAATTTTGTGGTCGAAGGTAAAAATATCTGGACGAAAGTGAAAATGATCTTGACAAAAAGTCATTTTCGTCCGTTTTGTTATACCTTCGCCCAAACATTCTCACCTTCGCCCGGTTTTACCAACCGAAGGTGAAAAGTTTTCCCCCAAAAATTCAAATTTTTGCCATGTTTAGTTTTAATCCGTAATTTTGATTCTGAAACATTCTAACAAGGCCGACTAACACTCATTTATAACCAATTTTATCAAAACATCAATTTACATCGGTTTTCAAATGGAATTAGGGTTCATCGAGTCCAATCGATCAAAACTGTCATCTAAACATGTTATTTTCCTAATTCCTTTCACCATCTCCCCCTAAAACCTATGTAAATTGATCGGCAAACACAATCATGCATCAATAAACAACAAAAATCCCCAGATATAAAACCCTAGGTCCCGGTCCTTTATCAGTCAAATCTGATCTTGTTTGTTAACCATTACCTGCAAGATTATGCTTAAAATGATCAGCAATAACACGGGAACAAATCAGTGAGTCAAGAAAAACACAAGCAACAAGGTCTTGTTATGAAAGGATTTTTGAAAAAAATTTCAGAATGAGGAATCGAAGGTGACTGGTATTTATATAGGATGCCACATTCGCCCGGTTGAAATGGACGAAAGTAGGATAAATCCACATTCGCCCCTAATGAAAGACACGAATGTAGAAGCAAGACACCTTCGCCCCTTTTGAAGACCCGAAGGAGAAACCTTATACCCGGAAGTGGAAATCTCACCCGGAAGTGAAAACATCCACCTTCGCCCAAATCAAAAACGGCCGAAAGAGATAGTTTTTCCACATTCGACCCAATTAAGGGGCGAATGTGAAATGGAAAAACTGAAAATTTCGCCAAATCACGAATTCGAATCCCGTTGAACATTTTTCAATCCGTTAAGCTTCCAAAATTCAAATTTTCACATTTTGAATGTCACAAAGTCCAGATGGTGTTATCAAATCTCAGAAATTGACCATCAAGCATCCCCAGATATCAAAAAAAAAAAAATAAAACAGAAATGCAAATCTTTTGGATTTTCTGAAATTTTATATTAAAACACACCTAAAATCTTTTTGGATTTTGTAACTTTTTGACAATAAAAGTAAAATGCAACAAAGTAGAATGCATTAAAAGTAAATGAAAGCAGTAAACATTTTGTGATTTCCGGTAAGAGGATCATATCAGTTTTCTGAGAAATCTGAACACAGCGTTGATCTGGTTCAATATTATCATTAGAAACAATATATGACACGGCAATTGCTGATATTGTTGTCCACATAAGCTCACATGCAGACAATTACGCAATGCTTTAAACTGATACGAATTAGATGTATTAGACTAACACATTGTGGTTCCCACACACACGACATACTCCCGTATCAAGAAGTAATCTGCACAAAGACTCATTGTAAAGCGTGATTATGCTTTCGTCGTCTGTAATTGTACAAGATATAATGCATAGAGGTATACAGGTCAGCAAATTAATGCAGCAAAGTAACATATGCACCATACCAGGTTGAGGACTGATATTAATCATGATTTGCATCAATGATCAATACGATATTATAGATAATCTTTGATCATCATATAACATGGAAAGTTCCTCAATTCGGTAACTTTAGGTTTTGGCATAAAGCTCTTTTATAAAGACATCCTGTCTGATCTAGGTCCGTAATGACTTACAGCAGAAGATCAGATAGGCTATCCCCAGACAACTAATAACATAACGACCCTAAACCTCCGAGTTTTGTACAAACACCCTATCAAACGAAATTACGGTACTAAGACCATATGCCCATGAGGTGTTCATCCACAAACGTGTAGTTTGTTATGTTTGTATCACTAATGCACGCAATAAAAAGTCTACGAAGCCTATCAGCATATCACACGTAATCAACATACGTCGCATTAAAACTATACAATTCTTTAGCCTGTGTCAGATCCCCACTGATGTACTATCATTTCCTCTTTTTATCCAGGAAATCATTTTGGGTTTTTCTAATTTTTAGGTATTTTGAAAATTTTTCAATGTTTTTGGTTTTTCTGATAAAATGACTCCCCCTAAAATAAAGAACATATTTTTGGGTTTTTAATTTTTCTGAAAACAAAACAAAATAAAATTTGAAAAATTTGAAAGAAACAATCCACTTGAAAGCATCAACTTCTTTGAGGATTAAACAACCCCCTCAAAAGCATCAACTTCTTTGAGGATTATGATAGTAAAGAGAAATTCCCAATTAGCAAAGAGAAATTCCCAATTAGCAAAAATTTTAAAACTAAAACTAAAAAAAATGATAAACCGAGGAGCCGATTAGTCCTGTTTTTCCTTTATATTGTTTACTTTCAAAAGATATTCAAAGCGGGATCTGTCAAAAGCTTTTGTAAACAAATCTGCACGTTGGTAGTCAGTATGGATTTTGACCATGTCAATCAACTCCTTAGCATAACAATCACGGATAAAATGATATTTAATCCGGATATGTTTAGCTTTAGAATGATTTTCAGTATTTTTAGTTAAAGCAATTGCGGCTTCGTTGTCACAGTGTATAGGGGTTTTAAGAAACTGCAAACCGTAATCGACCATCTGTTGTTGGATCCAGAGCACTTGCGAACAGCAACTCGAGGCTGAAATGTACTCGGCTTCACATGTAGACAGAGCGACGGAAGTCTGTTTCTTGCATTGCCAGGTAATTAACCTGCTCCCTAAAAACTGGCAACCGGCTGTTGTTGATTTGCTGTCTTTGTCACAGCCGCCCCAATCTGCATCACTAAAAGCAATAAAATCAAAATCATCATCATTAGGGTACCAAAGTCCTTTTGATGGACAACCCTTCAGATATCGAAGGATACGCTTGACCGCCGTCAGATGACTTTGTTTCGGCTTCGATTGGTAACGCGCACAGAGACACGTTGCATACATAATATCTGGTCGAGACGCTGTCAAATACATCAGAGATCCGATGATTGCTCTGTATGTAAATGGATCTGTCAGCTCCCCCTTAGCGTCGACTCCAATCCCGTGATTGGGTTGTATCGGGGTATCCATCGGCTTAGAGTCCTCCATCTGGAATCGGCTCAAGATGTCGGCAACATATTTCGTCTGGTGAATGAAAATCCCGTCGGATCTTTGATCCACCTGTAAGCCGAGGAAAAACTGCATTTCTCCCATAGCGCTCATTTCGAACTTCTCCTGCATAACAGTTTCAAATTCCCTGCACAAGAGTTCGTTAGTTGAACCAAATATAATATCATCAACGTAAATCTGTACTAGAAGCAAGTCATCTCCCGTCTTCTTCGTAAAGAGGGTACAATCGACGAGGCCGCGCTTGAATCCTTTGGAAATGAGGTATTTGCTTAGCTCCTCGTACCACTGTCTTGGAGCCTGGTGCAAACCATATAAAGCTTTGTTCAGCACGTAGACCTTGTCCCGGTGGATTGGGTCCTCAAAGCCCGGTGGTTGCCCGACATAAACCTCCTCTTTGACTTTACCATACAGAAATGCGCTCTTGACGTCCATTTGATAGACTTTAAATTTCTTGTATGAAGCAAACGCAAGGAACATCCGAATAGCTTCCATTCGTGCTACTGGTGCATAGATTTCATTATAATCAATTCCTTCAATCTGATGGAAACCCTGCACAACCAATCTGGCTTTGTTCCTTACAATAACTCCACGGTCATCTTTCTTGCACTTAAACACCCACTTAGTGCCAATTTTCTTTCGTCCCGGCGGCAAATCTGTGAGCGTCCAGACTCCCAATTTCTGGAATTGCAATAACTCTTCCTGCATTGCCTCAACCCAGGCATCTTCTTGCAAAGCGTCTTTGTATGTCCTTGGCTCTACTTGGGACACATAACATGCAAACGACCAATCATTTTGGTCACCAGATTTCTGAATTTTGGCATACAATGCTAAAGCACCAAAACTCTCTGGCGTATTAACGCTTTTAAGCTGCCCTCTGGTCATCACTCCACTACCAGGATCACCGATTACTTGCTCCAGCGGGTGAATACGATGAATCCGAGATTCCGGATTAACAGGTACAATCACTCCCGTCTGAGCAGTCAAGTTCTCTGTAGCATCCTGATCATTACCCGTGTTAGATGATGAAGCAACATCTGGATTTGGAGCTGGGTTCACAGTTTGCTCTTCTAAATCTTCTGCATTTTCAAGAACAGCTTCTTCAAATTGTTCATCTTCAGATTCTGAAGTATCTAATGAAGTTGAAGCTTCTTGAAATAACTCTTCTTCTTGTGTAGGAGCACTGGTATCACTAGAAGCTGGTGGGGGGTTTACGGTAATTGGACGCATCAACGGTGAAGTTGCCGCGTTTTCACATTCGTAAAGTAATCTGATCACAGCTTCTTCAACCAGGCTATCTAGATTGAATGATTCAAAGAAATCTTTGTAATCAAACATCCAATCAGGGCCCGTGCCTTGTAGATTTTGTGTGTAACGTTGAACTTCCACGTTTGCCCAATCCTCCACTTGACGAGTTCGTTTGTTGAATACCCGTTTGAGCGGGGTTGCATATCCAACAAAATATCCCTCCTCAGCTTTAGGACTAAACTTCTCGCTTGGATTCAACATCGTACATGGCGCCCCAAATGGTTCTAGATACTCTAAATTGGGCTTTCGTCGGTGTAACAGCTCATAAGATGTTTTTCCAAACTTCTTCACTGTCAAAACCCGATTTAATGTGTAGTTTGCTGCATAAATTGCCTCGTTCCAGAACATTACTGGAAGATTTGAGTCAGCGAGCATTGTTCTTGCAGCCTCAATCAGAGTCCTATTCTTTCTTTCAGCAACACCGTTCTGTTGCGGGGTATACGGAGCTGAATATTCATGATGTATCCCTTTGCTTTCACAAAGTTCATCCATCTTTGCATTTTTAAACTCCGTCCCGTTGTCACTCCTGATCCTTTTGATCTTCAAGTTGTAGATATTCTCCAGCCGAGTGAACAGAACTTGTAAGTTGGTAAAGGTGTCGCTTTTGTTCTTCAAACACATCACCCATGAGAATCGTGAATAGTCATCAGTGACGACTAAACAATAAAGCTCCCCAAGATGACTTTTGCGCTTGACCGGTCCAAAAAGGTCCATGTGCAATCGCTCAAGCGGCATCTCAACAGAGTTAACCTTCTTCACTTTATGGGATTGTCTGTGTTGTTTTCCTTTCATGCAGCTCACACACTTGTCGTTCAGATGGAAATGTTTCACGTTAACTCCATCGACAAGTCCATTTCTCACTAACTGATTCATCTTTCTCAAATGAATGTGCCCCATCCTGCGGTGCCACATTATTGATTCTTTTTCGGTCGCCTTGGAAAGAAAGCATGTTATCTGTCCCTGTGATGTCATTGCCTTAGACATATCAAGAATGTAAAGATTGTTGACTCGAGGTGCCATCAACATAACCCACTCCTTTGGAATCTTGAAGCCCGGTTTGAGGATGTAGCAGGATTTGTCATCAAAATGCACAGAAAATTGTTTGTCGCATATTTGACTGACGCTCAACAGATTATAGTCTATCTGTTTGACATAAGATATCCGCTCGAAAGTCACAATCCCGTTACTCACGCTTCCTTCCATCGTGATATAACCTCCTTTATTACCCGCGAACGCAACATATCCACCATTAATATTCTTCACATCAAACAGCAATGCCAAATCCCCCGTCATGTGGCCTGAAGCTCCACTATCAACAATCCAGAGACTGCTAATAGGGCCAACTGAAGCTCCCTGCGCACAAAAAGTAGACAATTAGTTCTTTCGGGGGACCCAAGCCTGAGTCTTGGGCCTTTGAACTTTGGCTTTCAAAGAATCATTCTCAATGACTTTCTCAACAACTTTTTGTTTTGAATCAATCGTTTTCTGATTTTTCAAAACAGATTCATTTTTATCACTCACCTTTGATGTAGAGGCTCCTGGAGAACCATTAGGTGTCCAAGATTGTTCAGACCTTTTGAGAATACGAATTTGAGGTTTTGGTTTATCAATAGGTTTCTGAACATTGTTACTGAAAGTAACTTTCTTAGCAACCTTATCTGATTGAACAGACTTAGGTCCAACATTTGACTTGACAATTGGTTTTTGTGGAACCTTTTGTCTATCAGCTGTTGTGTTCACCACTGGTTTTCTCCAAGATTGTTCCATTGCAATCCGATTCCTCCGATCATAATGAAATGGACGGTTGTTCCTCATTTGAAAATTGTTTTGATTTTGAAAATGTTGTTGTTGAGGAACAGTCCGTCTATGCGGTGGAATATAATGATCAATCGGCTTTTTGATGGAATTCTTAACCTCAACTTCATGTCTCTTGTGCCTTACATATGGACACTGAGCAAGTAAATGCCCGCGTTCTCCACATTTAAAGCACTTTCTATATTCCTCAAACACATAATGAGCATTCGGTGAAGCAAATGATCTTACAGGAAATTGATCATTATATTGTTGATTTCTTAAACTCTCAGGAAGTGGTCCTTTCGAGTAAGAAGGTTCATGAAAACCATTTGCTTTATCATCAGGTCGAATAAACTCAGTGACATGTATTTTTGGCTCTTGAGGAGTTTCTGAAAACAGTTTCTTTAAGATTTCTGGTGGAATTTCATTGGTTCTTTCATGTTTTGGAAACCAAATTGTGCTTTCTTGCCAGATTTTATCAAGTTTAGAATAGTTAACATTCTTAATCGGAAATTCCTCATCAGCAATGATTTTATCGGATCCTTCCATCCGATAAAATACCTTTACAGGTTTGTCACTGGTTTCATTCAGCTCATTCTTTTCAATCACATTTTTAACAACATTCCTAACATCATTCTTTTTCTTAACATCAAGCTTTTTAGACTTCTTGTCATGAATAGCTTTTGCCATCGGATGAATATGATCAGATGGTGATACTGGTTCGGTAGTAATAATGTGATTTTCTTTTGGAATCTCACATTCATTATCAGATTTATCACTACCAGTATCATCATTATCTGAGTCAGAACTATCACTCTCAGCATAAACACCCTCATTGTTCAAGCCCAAAATCGGTCTCACATCTTCAGGATATGGTTTACCAATACTCGAGGTATTAGATTCCATATCTGATGATGAGTCTGATTTCACCGAACTCTCCGGTATAACTTGATGATAGTTATGGTTCTCAAAAAGAACCGGAGATGGTACAGACTTGTAGTTGGTGGTGTTATCATCAATGATATGATCCACAACATAAGCAACATTTTTATAGCTTTCTAACTTTTTGTTAACCTTTTCAGCAAAGCATTTAATGGCAGCCATTTCTAACTTGGTGTTTTCAATTTCATTGATGTAATTGTTTATGGCCAATTGTTTTAATGACAAAGTGGTTTTCAAGTCAGAAATGTCCTTTTTATAGCCATCTAATACTTTGTTAAAAGCATTTAACTCTTTGCGAGTAGATTGACAGTTTTGAATAGCACTATCACGTGAAATTCGGAGTTGTTTATTCTCCTCTGTCAACCTATCACAAGTCCCACAGTATTTATCACTCATGACATCAGTGCTAGATTCAGAACTTACAGGTTTTGGCGGTTCGGTCATGGCCATCAAAGCAAAATGAGCTTCCTTTCCAGTGAAAAACTTTGAGTAGTCGATCTTGGTGAAAGCATCATCAGCTATGCACGACTTCCTCGTCATCAAGAAATCAGCTTCTGCCAGCAACTGGTCAATATCATCATCCAAAGAATCAACACTTCCCTCTGTGTCTGATTCGCTCTCACAATCTGAATAGACTGATTTACACTCCTCGGGAACATCAGAGACTGAATCAATTACCATCCCAGAACTCTTCTCCTCAGCCTTAACCTCAACAGGTTCACTCTCCACTTCCATCTCTGTCTCAGAATCATCACTCTCACTCTCCTCAGTTTCTTTCTTCTCATCAACTACCACTGATTCTTCCAAATCAACCTGATAAGCAACACAAGCCACATTCCCACCAGTAGTTACTTCTTCAACCCCTATTTGCATACCCGACCAGTCAAACCTCTCATCCTGCTGAGTAACCAAAGCTTGGTTTTGACCCGCATTCTGTTGAGTCTCAGTAGGTGTAGTGATCGGTACAACTGTTCGGTTTGGGTGATTAGAAGATTGGTTTTGAATCTGGTTTTGAGTATTTGGTTGTCTGTTTTGGTTGTTAAAGTTTCGGTTTTGGTAGTTGTTGTTGGTTTGGTAAGAAACTTGGTTTTGTTGACGGTTCTGGTAGTTTGCATTGAAAGGGTTTCGGTTACCTTGTTTAGGTGGCTGGGTGCATTCCCGTTTGAAATGTCCTTTCTCTCCACAATTAAAACATGTGACCTTCTCCTTATTGAAACCATAGGTCGTGTTGGGAGAAGTTGCCAAGTCAGTCCTTCCAGTTTTCTCTATGAACTCTGTTGCTCTCCTCATTATACTCGCAAAAGCCCATTGAATGTCTATGAGTTCCATCTCTTCTTTATCGATCTGTGCATAGTCTTCGTTGGTCAAGTTGTTGTTCCCAATCTGACTAGCAACCAATCCATTGTAGGAAGAAACCATAGCAGAGACTAATGCAATGTGTTGCTGAGCAACTTCCACAGTCACGTTTCCTAAGTTGGATGTATCCAAAACCACCGGTTGTTTATGTTGAGTAATTTGGTTTGATGGTTGTTGTGATTGGTTAGCAGTGTAAAAACTAGCTTGTTGCATTGGAGAGACTGGTGAAATGTAGGAAGTATATTGTGGTGGTGTGTATGATGGTTGTTGTGTGTAGGAGTTGTATTGTGGTGGTGTGTAGTTGGTGGTTGGTTTTGATGAATCCATGACATTGGAAATGCATGCAACATGTGGTGCAACGCTTCCAGAGCTCGAGTTTCCAGCTGAAACTGAAGTACCTCCAAAATACAGACTTGGATTCTGAGGAATCTGCGACCTCCTAGCTTTCCTCCTATCCTCCAGCTCTTTGTTCTCCAACTTCTCTATAAACTCTGAAATGGTCCAGAATTGATAAGCATCCTTCTCTCTAAGTACCTCCACATGCTGATCCCACTGTGGTGGTAAAGCATCTGCAAACTTATCAACTTGCTTAGTCATGGGAATCTGTACACCATAGCTAGACAATTCAGACAATAAATGCATATATCTCGGTGTTAGTTCTTTCAAAGTTTCATTATTAATGAAAGAAAAATTATCAAACTCTTTAACCAACTCCTCCATTCTCAAACTCCTGGTCTTTTCATTTCCATCATGCTTCCTCTTCAGCTTATCCCAAAGCTGCTTCGACGTTGTACATGTCCCAAACTGATGCAACAGGTCACTTGTGATCGCCTGTGTCAGTTGAGAGAACGCCTTCTTCTCCACCACGTATTTCTTCTTTTCATCCTCAGCCAAGCTCTCCAGAGGAATCAACTCACCGGTATTCTCCAGAATCGGTGCTGTATATCCTTTCACGATCATGCTCCATGCCTCAGCTCCTTCAACTCCCATGCCCTCCAGATGGATCTTGAACATGGTGTGCCACTGGTTGTACTCTTGCATATCCATTAGCTTAGGTGGCCGAGTTCCACTACCTGTAGACAAATCCTTAATCAAGGTAGAGATAGCGTTAGTGGTTTGAGTGTTTACCGCCGCTGCAGCTACTCCCCAGTAATCTGATTGTAATGCCGGATGTGCTACATTCTGAGGCATCGTGCTCGTTGTCGTCATGTAGTTCAGTGGTTGTGAGGACTGCGTGTTCGTCTTTTGAGCTGCAACAGTCCATGGGTCCATTGTCTGCTGTTGTGGTTGTGTTGGTGCTGATCCCTGAGTAGTCTGAAAAC
Organism: Ambrosia trifida; assembly: GCA_028751855.1. Classification (NCBI taxonomy): domain Eukaryota; kingdom Viridiplantae; phylum Streptophyta; class Magnoliopsida; order Asterales; family Asteraceae; genus Ambrosia; species Ambrosia trifida. Next base: position 57,664,167 of record CM054125.1, on the reverse strand, counting down.
GCCACATGATCAAAATCTGAAAATCACAACACTTAGAAAATTTTTTCAGCAAAAAGTCTTAGGTTCGCCCAAAATTGCTTGGTTCGTCCAAAATGTTCTAAGTTCGTCCAATTCTGTCACACTCTCGTCCAAATTGTTACACTCTCGTCCCTTTTCTCTCAGATTCGTCCAAACAGTGATACCCGAAGGTGGGATAGACCAGAATGTAAACAAAGACTATCACAATTTCCACTTTCGTCCAACACAAAACGGTCGAAGGTGGAATATACTACCCGAATGTGAGAAGTTTCTAGACAAAAATTCAGGTTCGACCACTCAAAGTCAGGTTCGCCCACTATTATGTCAGGTTCGCCCACAAACTCAGTCCAGGTTCCAGGTTCGCCCCATATCAGCAGATTTCACTTTTGAAAAACGGTTATTGTTTGAAAAACGGTTATTTTGATCTGAGATTTTCAAAAGTTCATGGATTTCAATGATCTCAATCAGGTTATGTTTCGGATTTGATTTGGAACAACTTTAAGTCTTGGAAAACTTGAATTTGACCACAAAATCACCTTTAAATCGATCAAAAACTATGTTTTATAAAAGTTTTTGTAAAAACAGATGATAATTGGTCTAAAACATGTCCAAATCAACTCTGATCTTATCAAACTTGTTGTTGTATGATCCTCTATGCTCTGATACCACTTTGTTAGCGTTGGATTTTATCTAAAACAGGATATTATGATCATACAAGTCACAAATCTAGGTGCGGAAACCCTAGATCTGAACAAATTGATAAGATGCTAATCACGACACAATCAAGATCATTTTCAACTTCATTTTCATAGATTAACTTTCAATTAATAAGCAATTACAACGTTTATGTTAATCTAGAATCACAAAGACACTTTCACAAAAACACTACTGAACTTGCACTGAACCTGGACACAAATGATAACTCTCTTACATAATCAAAAACTCAAAAAACTATTTATAACCTCTGCACATTCGCCCCTTTCTATAGGTCGAATGTGAGCAAAATCCACATTCGCCCACTTGCAATGGTCGAATGTGGTCTTCTGTCCATTTCCAATCTTCATTCGTCCATTCAGCTTCTACCTTCGCCCAGTCTTGATTCACCTACGCCCATATTTACTACATTCGCCCATATCCATACACCTTCGGCTACCCACTAACATGTGTTAATCAATTATATCCAATCCTTAGTCGCAAAATGCATCAACAAAAAAAAACACCGTCTTATAAAATGACGATTAAATAGAATTAGGATAGGACATATGTCATGATTGAAGATTTTTTTTTAAGTACAATGATAAAAGGAACTTAGAAAAATAGAGTGCACGGATAAAGATAAGAATACTTAGAAATAAATTAGACTTTATATCATGTATCGGGAAATACTTTAATGCAAAATAAATGGGAAAATTCGTGAGGTTACAAAGCATGACTCGCATTTCCAGAAATCAAGCTTCGCTCCCGACCAGAATTCTTGCATCATATCTCTGTAGATAATCGTCGGTGTAGCAATAGCATCTATAACCCTGCATCTCTTCAAGAAATCTATGATTCCGATAAACTCTGTGTGCTTTTTAACCTCTCCGAGATACGCACAGCAGTTATGCGCATTCTCGAAGGCTAAAAGCTCTTCTGAAACTGTCTTGGCAGGCTGTGAGGATGATCCAGCTTGTTCCGTCGTCTTCTCCTGCTCGGACATCGTTAAATCTGCAAAACAAACAAAAACTCATGTTAAAAATCGACAAAAATTCAAACTTTGAAAATTTTGGTAATTAACCTTCTCATTCGCCCAAACGGGGGTACGAATGAGAAACAACAAGGTACGAATGAGAAAGTTTGATGGTACGAATGTATGGATTTTTGATAAAAGTTTCATTCGCCCAAACTTTCTTCTTTCGACCAGTTGATTATCTCCTTCGCCCATTCGAAGGGATCGAAGGTGACTGTTCTTATTTAAAATTTTCAATTTTGAAATTCAAGTTTTCTGATCATGTTCTTTTGATTGAAACAGATCCTAACAGTGCCGATTAACCATTTTATACTAACAAATTCATCAATTAATCATTATATATGTGTTTTCAATTAAAACTAGGGTTCAAACCATAACAGATGATCAATTGATCAAAGTGTTGGTTTTAAATCCATGGTTTATGGTTTTTCTCCCCCTAAAACACACATATAATGATTCTCAATCATCAATTGTCACAATGAAGTTGATTATAAGCAGTTTTAATAGTTAGGGCTCGAATCAGTAAACAGGGATTAAATCCATCAATCCTGAATGTTAACCTGTAAATGATAATGGAAAATGATCAGTGTATAAGAACGAACACAATGATATGATTCAAAATGTCAAAGCAACAAGGTGAGGTTAAGGTGAAATTTCTGAAAATTTTTTGAATGGGGTTCGAATGAGACAGAAAGGTATATATAGGCATCCTCATTCGCCCATTCTATATGTACGAAAGAGAAACTTTTGTCTCCTTCGACCCTAGTGAAAGGTTTGAATGAGCCAAAAGGGTTCGAATGAAACATAAGTTCAAGAACACTCTCCCTCGCCCGTTTAAAACATACGAAGGAACATGTAAAATCCCACATTCGACCAACCGAATGGGCGAATGAGAAATGGGATTTTTGATAAATTTTCCAAATCTCAAAAACGAGTCCCGGTCCAATTATTTTCCAACTTTTAAGCATCCAACAATCATATTTTCACATTTAAAAAGTTACAAAGCTCAAATGGTGTATCAAGGTTTAGAAAATCGACATCAACCACCATCAGTTATCAAAAATAAGATGGAAATGAAAAATCTTTTTGGATTTTCTAAAGTTTATGCTAAAACACACCTAAAATCTTTTTGAGTTTTGTAATTTTTTGACAAGAAAATAAAATGCAGAAATGTAAATGAAAAACTGTAAATGTTTTTGGGATTTCCGGTAAAGGGATCATATCAGTTATTGAGAAATCTGATCACACCGTTGATCTTTTTGAATTATTATCATTAAAGACAATGTGTGATCTGGCAACTGCTGATATTGTGATCCACATAAACTCACATGCAGACTTTTGTGCAGTGCTTTAAACTGATACCGATATTTATAGTATAAACGTAATTGGCTGTGGTTCCCACGCATACGACATACTCCCGTATCAAGAAGTAAATGCACAAAGACTCATTGTAAAGCGTGATTATGCTTTCGTTGTCTGTAATTGTACAAGATATAATGCACAGAGGTATACAGGTCAGCAAATTAATGCAGCAAAGTAACATATGCACTATACTAGGTTGAGGACTGATATTAATCATGATTTGCATCAGTGATTAATACGATGTAATAGATAATCTTTGATCATCATATAACATGGAAAGTTCCTCAATTCGGTAACTTTAGGATTTGGCATAAAGCTCTTTTATAAAGACACCCTGTCTGATCTAGGTCCGTGATGACTTACAGCAGAAGATCAGAGAGGCTATCCCCAGACAACTAATAACATAACGACCCTAAACCTCCGAGTTTTGTACAAATACCCTATCAAACAAAATTACGGTACTAAGACCATATGCCCATGAGGAGTTCATCCACACAACAATTCGTTTGATATGTATGTAACAGGCACGCAGTAATAGGTCTACGAAGCCTATCAGCACATCACACAGACTCAGACACACGCCCTATATAGCAGTACATTACTTAGAATGTGTCAGATCCCCACTGATGTACTATCATTTCCCTTTATACTCCAGGAAATCATTTTTGATTTTTCTAATTTTTATAGATTTTCGAATTTACTGTTCCCAAGGATAAGCTGGAGCATTTCAAATATGTGACTGCCCAGATATCATTTGTTCACAGAAATCTGACGGCATTAATCTAAGGGAAGAAGATATAGCAGTCAACAAAGAAATTTTCTAATTTTTATGGATTTTGAAATTTTTCAATGTTTCTGGTTTTTCAAAATTTTTCTGAAAAACAGTAAAAAATTTAAACTAAAAAATGATAGACTGCGGTGGTGATCAGTCCTGTTTTTCTTTAATACCATTAGCTTTCAAAAGATAATCAAATCTGGATTTGTCAAAAGCTTTGGTAAAAAGATCTGCGCGTTGGTAATCAGTGTGGATTTTGACCATATCGATCAACTCTTTAGCATAACAATCACAGATAAAATGATATTTAATCCGGATATGTTTAGCCTTTGAGTGATTTACTAAGTCTTTTCTTAATGCGATTGCGGCCTCATTATCACAGTAAATAGGGGTTTTAAGAAATTGCAAACCGTAATCCACCATCTGTTGTTGGATCCAAAGAACCTGTGAGCAGCAGTTCGATGCTGAAACGTATTCTGCTTCACATGTGGATAGTGCAACTGCGGTTTGTTTCTTGCATTGCCACGTCACGAGCCTGCTCCCCATAAACTGACATCCAGCCGTTGTGGATTTGCTGTCTTTGTCACAGCCGCCCCAATCTGCATCACTAAAAGCGATTAGGTCAAAATTATCATCATGAGGGTACTAAAGTCCTTTCGATGGACAACCCTTCAGATATCTAAGGATACGCTTGACAGCTGCAAGATGACTCTATTTCGGCTTCGATTGATATCGTGCACAAAGACATGTCGCAAACATTATATCAGGTCTAGATGCGGTGAGATACATCAGAGATCCGACGATTGCTCTGTATGTAAATGGATCAGTCAGCTCCCCCTTAAGGTCAACTCCAATCCCGTGATTAGGTTGTATCGGGGTATCCATCGGCTTCGAATCATCCATCTGGAATCGGCTCAAGACTACAGAAACGTATTTCGTCTGGTGAATAAAGATCCCTGTTGGTCTTTGTTCCACCTGCAAGCCTAGGAAAAACTGCATTTCTCCCATTGCGCTCATTTCGAACTTTTCCTGCATAACTTTTTCAAATTCCCTGCACAGAAGTTCGTTAGTTGACCCGAAAATAATATCATCAACATAAATTTGCACAAGAAGCAAGTCATCTCCGGCTCGTTTCGTGAACAGTGTGCAGTCTACCGGTTCGTGTTTGAATCCTTTCGAGAGAAGATACGTGCTCAGCTCCTCATACCATTGTCTCGGAGCCTGGTGCAACCCGTAGAGAGCTTTGTTTAACACATAAACCTTATCCCGGTGAATAGGGTCCTCATAGCCTGGCGGTTGACCTACGTAAACTTCCTCTTTGACCACACCGTAAAGAAATGCGCTCTTTACATCCATCTGATACACCTTGAGTTTCTTCCATGATGCAAACGCTAGGAACATTCGGATAGCTTCCATGCGTGCAACCGGTGCATAGATTTCATTATAGTCGATTCCCTCAACCTGATGAAAACCTTGAACGACCAAGCGAGCTTTGTTTCTCACTATGACTCCTCTATCATCCTTCTTACACTTAAACACCCATTTGGTTCCAATTTTCTTTCTTCCCGGGGGCAAATCTGTCAGTGTCCATACACCGAGTTTCTAGAATTGTAACAACTCTTCCTGCATTGCTTCCACCCAGGCATCATCCAAAAGAGCTTCCTTGTAAGTCCGCGGTTCGACCTGCGAAACATAACAAGCGAAAGACCAGTCATTTTGAAAACCAGATTTCTGTATTTTGGCATATAAAGAAAGGTTGCCAATATTTTGTGGTGCTTGAGCATTTCTCAACTGCCCTCTTGTCATCACACTGCTACCAGGATCACCAATAACCTGTTCAAGCGGGTGTATCCGATGTATTCGAGATTCCGGATAATCAGGTACTTGTACTCCTGTTTGAGTCGTCAAATTCTCTGTAGAAACCAGATCATTACCCACATTTGATGTTGAAGCATCAGTTGTAGTTGGGTTCACTGGTGGTGTCACTGTACCATTGTCCAGAATAGCTTCACTTGTTGCATCATCGTCTTCATCTTCAGAATCGGATGAATTAAGCGTTGTAGAAGCTTCTTGGAACACCTCTTCTTCCATCACAGGAGCAGTGGTATCATTAGAAGCTGCTTGAGGATTTACAGTGATCGGACGCACTAACGGTGAAGTCACGGCGTTTTCGACCTCGTAATATAAGCGAAGTACAGCTTCTTCAACCATGCTATCTAGATTGAATGATTCAAAGAAGTCTTTGTAATCAAACATCCAATCTGGACCTCCACCCTGTACATTTTGTGTGTATCTTTGTACTTTGACGTTAGCCCACTCCTCGACTCTTCTAGTTCTTTTGTTGAATACCCGCTTTAGTGGGTTGCATATCCAACAAAATAACTTCTTCAGCCTTTGGTGCGAACTTCTCCGAAGGATTCACCATTGTACACGGGGCACCAAATGGTTCTAGATACTCCAGATTCGGCTTTCGTCGGTTCAACAGCTCATAAGAAGTTTTGCCAAACTTCTTCACTGTTAAAACACGGTTTAAAGTGTAACATGCTGCGTAAATAGCTTCATTCCAGAACATGACTGGAAGATTTGAGTCCGCAAGCATGGTTCTAGCCGTCTCGATTAGAGTCCTGTTCTTTCTTTTTGCGACATCGTTCTGCTGGGGTGTATACGGAGCACTATATTCATGATGAATTCCCTTCTTTGCATAAAGATCCTCCATCTGAGCGTTTTTGAACTCCGTCCCATTATCACTCTGGATTCGTTTGATCTTCAGACCATATATATTCTCCAGACGTGTAAACAGAACCTTCAGGTTGTCAAAGGTGTCGCTTTTCTGATGCAAGCACATGACCCATGAAAATCTTGAATAATCGTCAGTCACCAGAAGACAGTACAACTCCCCGGCATGACTTTTACGTCTGACTGGACCGAATAAATCCATGTGCAAACGCTCAAGCGGTAGTTCAACGGAATTGACTTTCTTTGGTCTATGGGCCTGTTTGTGCTGCTTTCCCTTTTTGCAACTAACACACTTGTCATTCAAATGGAAATGTTTCACATTAACTCCCGTGACAAGTTCATTCTTCACTAACTGGTTCATCTTTCGCAAATGAATGTGTCCCATTCTCCTGTGCCACATAATAGATTCTTTTTCTGTAGCCTTAGAGAGGAAACACGTGACTTGGCCATGGGTGGTCATTGCTTTGGACATATCGAGAATATACAAATTGTTTACTCTCGGTGCCTTTAGCATCACCCACTCTTTCGGAAGTTCAAACCCCGGTTTCAAGATATAGCAAGATTTGTCGTCAAAATACACAGAAAATTGCTTATCACAGATTTGACTAACACTGAGCAGATTGTAATCTATCTGTTTCACGTATGATATCCGCTCAAATGTCACGACCCCATTGCTTACACTACCCTCCATCGTAATGTAGCCTCCTTTATTTCCAGCAAACGCTACATAACCTCCGTTTATGTTCTTGATATCAAAGAGTAGCGTGAGGTCCCCTGTCATATGACCAGAAGCTCCACTGTCAACAATCCATAGGCTGCTAACAGGGCCAGCTGGAGCTCCCTGCACATATAAAGTAAAGCAGTTAGATCTTTCGGGGGACCCAAGCCTGTTTGGTCTTGGGTCTTTGAACAGGTTGTTTCAAAGATTCTTTCGATTCACAAACATCTTGGGTTAACTCAACCCCTTTCTTCTCACTCTCAACTTTCTTTTTCTCAATTTTCACATTCTGTGAAGTTGAGGCTCCTTCAGATTACTTAGATGACCAGGATTGCTCAGATCTTTTCAAGATCCAGATCTGATATTTTGAGGTCTCAGCCGGTTTCTTTACTTCATCTTTAAATGCAACCTTCTTGGTTACCTTCTCTGATTTAATAGAGACAGGTCCAACTGCTTGTTTTCCATTAGGTTTAGGAGCAACCTTTTTGTTATCAGCAGTTGAGTTCATCACAGGCTTCTTTACTGATTTCTCAGTGGTTATCCGGTTGCGTTTATCATACGTCATCGGACGGTTTTCCCTCTTGTTGTAAAAATTGTTTTGATTAAAATAAGCTGCTTGCTGAGGAAAATACCGTCTTTGTGGATAACTATAGTTGTCAACCGGATAATCATGATGTTGCCTCATCTCCACCTCGTGCCTTTTGTGTCGTACGTACGGGCAGGCGGCAAGTAAAGGTCCCCTTTCCCCGCACTTATAACACACACGGTATTCTTCGTAGTTTTCTTTGATCGGCGACTTGGAAAGACTAGCAATGGGATATCGATCAACCATGCATTGTTTCCTTAAACTCTCAGGAGCTGGTTCCTTCGAGTAAGTCGGTTCAATAAAGCTGTTTGCTTTATCAACTGGCAGAACAAATTGTGTGACATTGACCTTGGCATCTTTATCCGAATAAATTTTCTCTAAAATTTCTGGAGGAATGTCATTGGTTCGTTCAAATTTTGGAAACCAAATCGTACTTTCCTGCCAGATCTTTTCGATTTTGGAATAATTGACAAATTTAATCGGATATTCATCATCAGACAAAATCTTATCGGAGCCTTGCATCCGATAGAAAATTTTGACAGGTTTGTCACACGATTCGTTGCTCATTTCATTGGTTTTCTGTTGGGTAATATTGAGACCACAGTTACCAGAATAGAGACTTTTGAATGACTATTGTAAAGCTTAATAGTTGAAGGACTTTACATGTAATTATAGCATAGTTTAGTATGCAAAACCCTAGGCTGCGCACTTAAATGGACGGGCCCTGCGCACTTGTGTTAAGTGCGCAGGCCCAGATATTGGCTATATATAGATTGTATGTGCACAGCTAGGGTTTTGGGGTTTTGGAGATTATCTTTGTAGCACACTTTGAATAGGTGCGTACTTATTGTGGTATTCCAAGGTTATTCATTATCAAATCAGATATGGAATCATCATGTTATTCATTGTGTGTGTCGGGTCTTTCAATATTCATCTAGTTTTCTTTGTTTCTTGGATTAATCACTTGAAACACCTAACTAATAGGTGTTTCCAAGTGATAACAATCTATTGCATTCAACAAGATCTAGTATTTCGGGACTACAATTTGGTATCAGAGCCTCTGTGCTCTAGATTGTATCTACTTTAAGATACCAAAACCCTCATCTTGTTAAGTTTTCATTATCAAGATTATTTTGTTTGTAGACTTTAAAAATGTAGGTGTTTTTCTCATATTTTGGCTTCAAATTTTGTGAAAATCGTGTTTCTAAATGTTTAAAGTATGTTATTTTGATCAGAAAATGGTTTGGAAAGGATTCAGCTGAATTTTATGTTTGTCACAGCTCGTTTTTGCGCACTTATTTCATATATCCTGCGCACATATCTCATAAGCTGAGCACTTGTTTCTTAGTTTGAGTACTTGGATTATATTTTGCATACTTGTCATTTTGTACGCAGCTAGGGTTTCTGCGCACTTGTTGCCTTGTGAATTTGGTTTCTGGGTACTTGTTTCTCTTTAAATTGAATTTTCTGCGCACTTGTTCATTTAAGTTGATCTCTGCGCACTTATTGCATCTCGTTGTCTTGAGTACTTATCTAGGGTTTCTGCATACTTAAACAGAAATCTTGGATTTGTGCGCACTTACTGAAGGTGTAGTCTTGAGTACTTGGCTAGGGTTTCTGCGAACTTAAAATCTTAAACGAGAGTTTAAGTGAGTCTGCGCACTTAATTTAGTGCGCAGGCTGATCAGTAAACATTGAGCACTTATAATGCCCAAGTGGTGACTGATCTGCGAACTTATCAAGAAGCATAGCCACACGTATACTTCCGAGCTGCACACTTAACAAAGACTACAACTTGACAAGGCTGTTTATATTCTTACAGGTTGCTGCATACTTATCCAGACTGTTGTGAACTTAAGTGTGAACTTAATTGCGCACTTAGCTGCGAACTTGCTGTGTACTTACGGACTTGGACAATCTTTTGGACTGATAACTAAAATCTGTTAAACCACGTTTCTAAAATTCATCTAAATCATGGCTGGTAACAATAATCAATCAACTGTTAACCCTATCATACAACAAGACCTGGAAACCGGAACTACTACAAGAGTACCTAAGTTAAAAGGTGCTGAAGATTACGGGACTTGGAAAAATAGAATGAGGTCATTCTTTTACGTGACAGACTTCACCCAATGGAACTCTATCCAATTGGGCCCACACATTCCCATGAGAACCACTGCCACTGGAGAAGAATTCAACCCTGATCCAACCACCTATACCGATGTTGACAAACAATTACTCCAAAGAGATCATAAGGCTTATGGTGCTCTAACCATGGCCCTATCTAACGATGTTTACAACATGTTTGAAGAGTATGGAACGGCACATGTCTGTGGTTTGCATTGAATGAATACTACGAAGGGAATGAAGAGATGCGCCAATACAAGCAAGACATGGTGCAAAAAGAATATGATATGTTTGGTAGTATTCGTGGGGAAAGTCTGAGCTCGCACATTGATAGGTTCATGAGCATGTTGACAAAGATGAAGAAGGCTGGAATTCCTGTGAACAACAGAAATTCTATCAAGAAGCTGCTGGATTCATTGCCAAAAGAATGGAGCATCCAGTGCATGCTAATCAGAAAAGAATATCTTGATGCCCAGTCTACCTTGGCTGATCTCATCAACACATTGAAGTCCTTTGAGATGGACATTACAAAAAGAGAGATGAATCAGACCAATCCAAAGGCAGTTCCCATCACTGCAATGAAGAACTTAGCGTTAATGACTCCAGTGGGCAACATGGGTTCAAGCTCATCTCACGTGTATGCTGATGGAACGATTGGTGGTAGTTCAAGTTCGGGAAAAGCTGTTCCATACTCCCAACCCAGTGTCACTAACCCTCAGCCGTCAACTCTCAATCCTCAACAGACAAAGCTGGCAACTGAACACGTTGAACTTTTCAACGCTTTCATGACCAGTTTTGAAGCATTAAAGACTGGTGATCTAAAAAATGATATGATGAGCCTTGAGGACATGTATCAAGTTGACCCAGACGATATGGAGGAAATGGATTTGAAATGGCAGATGGCCATGATCACTTTGAGGGTGAAGAGGTTTCAAGATAGAACCGGTAGAAGAGTCGGCATGGGGAAAGCGGGGTTTGACAAATCTAAGATCAGGTGTTATAATTGCAAAACTCTCGGACATTTCAAGTATGAATGTCCAACTCTGAATCAAGCTGAAGCCAAACAAGCAAAGAGAGTGGTGGCAATCACAGAAGGAGGAGAAGCCAACCAGTAGAAGGCGCTTGTGGTTCAGGATTTCGATTGGGGAGAGGAAGTCGCTGTGGCAGAAGCTGAAGTTAATAAAGCACTGATGGCAAAGATCTGCACAAAGTCACCTCTTGGTGTGAGCTCTCTGGAGGGGTCATCAGCTAAAATGCCAAAAAGAGAAGAGATGGAGAAGGCTGGTTTAAGAAGCGTGTTGAGTGTGAACAAAGGGAAGGAGACTGCTGCTGAGGAAGCTTTTGAAGCTGAAAAGACTTCCACAAGCAAGGACGATCAGCAACCACAGAGCATGCAGAAGAAAGCTGAGGAGAGAGACCTGGTAAGTATTCCTCTCGAAATAAAATCAAAGCTGTGCTCACCAAGGTGTGTTACAGCCGTTGCTTACTGTTTGTCCCACAATAGGAGAATTTTAAGAGAAATGAATGACATACGAAAAATCAATACTGAAATGAAAGAAAATGAGTTAGCCTATCAGCGAAAGTTAAATGCAACAATTGCTGAAATGCACACTCTAAAAGAATTTGTTCTCAGAAAAGATTTTTTAATAAATGACTTAACTGAAAAACTAGAAAAATCTAGATATGAAACCAATCATCTCCAAATTGTTGTGGACAAATGGAACGTAAGCAAGCATGCTCATACTGATATCCTTGATTGTTCAAGGAAATCTTTTGTCAAAGATGGAATTGGGTATAAGGATAAAAAGGGAATTGTAAAATCTCTATTTTTACCCTTGAGCAAAAGTGAATATATACCCATTCCAAAACCACATCCAAAAAATGATCTTTTTGAAAAAGAATGTGTCACATCTGAGTCACACTCTAATATGAGTAAAAGTAGTGCAGATATGACCCAACAGGATCAGGTGGACGATGATGACAGTTGTGGTGGTCAAAAAATGGGGTTAGGTCACCCAGGTGCCAATTACTCTACAGTGAATTGGTTCATCTGGAGCCATGATAAGTCAAACATTTCTTTGAATTCGGATGACTGTAATAACTTAACTAATTTGGATGACTGTAATAGTTTATCTAGGATGGATAACTGTAATAGTTTATCTAGGCCGGATGATTGTATTACTTTAACCTCTAAACTTGATTTCAAGGGTGTTGTGGACCCAAATGATAGGATGAATCCTATCAAACGATCGGATGTTTGTGTTGAAAATGTTATGCCTGTTTGTGTTGATCTTAATGATGCATTCTGTGATAATGAAAATGTATATAGACCATCTCCATTTGTTCCAGAACTAAAAAGAAACAGGTTTGGGAAATTTCTTACTGAAGAAATTCCAGAGTTTACACCATCATCAACAGATATGTCATGTTCTAAAGAATCACAAAGTGAAACAGATAACACAATTTCTGAAGAATCACAAAGTGATACAGAAAGTGACATCAGCGAGCCAGAATGCAACACAAACGAAGAATCAAGCAGCAACAACAGTGATGAAGCATGTTCAACAGACAGCCTCAATTCAAACAACGACAAGAGAAGAACATCACAACCATCATCATCATCCAGATCTTCTTCAAAGATCAAACCTAAACACTCTAAATGTTTTAGATGTGGAAATGAAGGACATGTGGTTAAAAAATGTCATTTGCAACCCAAACCACAAACTGATACCAATAACCAAAAATCTTTTGCAGTACAAATTAAAGATCTTCAAGAAACTATAAAAAGTTTTGTTAAGGTCACAAAAAATTGGAAAAGGCAAGAGTTTGTGTCGGGGGAAAATCACGACAGATTAAAACTAAAACAGACCTGGATTCCAAAAGTTACTTAAAATGTGGTATGAGTCGTGTTTGTACATAGTGTCTCGTATATTTATTTGTATATTTCTCTTGTCTTATGTATTTTTCAGAATAAACTACAAAAGTGGTTGATTGCCCTGATGAGATATCTATGGCACGTTGATAGCGGGGCGTCAAGGCACATGACGGGACTGAAAGAACTCCTGAAAAACTATCGATTCATTGATGGAGAGTTTGTTGCTTTTGCCGGCAACGAGAAGGGCGGAAAGATAGTCGGGATAGGGGACGTGATTTCTGATGCATTGACTTTAGAAGATGTGAACTATGTTCCAGAATTGTGTTACAATCTGCTGAGTGTATCACAAGTCTGCGACAAAGGAATCTCAGTGTTATTTAATGACATGGAGTGCATCTTTCTAAAGCCAGGATTCATTCCTCCTACCAACATGATTATGCTTAAAGCTCCTAGACAAAATAATACTTATGTGATAAATATGAGGGATGCAAAGTCTGAATGTCAAATGACATGCTTACTTTCTAAAGCATCCGAGTCAGAGTCACTGCTTTGGCACAGGCGATTAGGACATGTTAACTTCAAAAATATTAATAAGCTTTCTAAACTAAATCTTGTGAGAGGTCTTCCTTCTAAGGAATTCCCCTTTTCTGAAAAATGTTTAGCATGTGCCAAAGGAAAACAACACAAAAAGTCGCATAAGTCCAAAGCTGTGAACTCTATAGACTCACCTCTTCAATTATTACACATGGATCTGTTTGGTCCTATTAGTGTTAAAAGTCTAGCTAAAAAGTCTTATTGTTTGGTGATAACAGATGATTTTTCCCGATTCACATGGGTGTACTTTCTGGAATACAAAAGTGAAGTTGCTGAGATTCTGATGCTGTTTGTTCCTCTCATTGAAAACATTATAAAGACAAAAGTTAGATCAATTCGAAGCGATCACGGAACCAAATTCAAGAATCAAAGTTTCGTGACTTTCTGCAACAACAGAGGAATTCATCTTCAGTACAGTGCTACGAGAACTCCTCAACAGAATGGTGTTGCTGAAAGGAAAAATCGTACACTTATTGAGGCGGCCAGAACCATGCTTATCGACTCCAAACTGCCGATCATTTTCTGGGCTGAAGCTGTGAATACCGCCTGTTATGTTCTTAACAGAGTCTTAATTGTAAACACGCGCGGGAAAACAGGTTATGAGTTGCTCTTTAAAAGAAAACCTTTGATTGACTACTTCAGGCCTTTTGGATGCTCATGCACGCTGCTTAACAACTTCGAGAACATAATGAAGTTCGATGCAGTTGGAGATGAGTGCTTCTTTGTTGGATATTCCTCAAGTCAAAAAGCTTATAGAGTATACAACAAACGAACCAAAATGGTTCTAGAGTCTTTTTATGTTGATTGGCAGGAATCCAACTCTACAAATACAGGAGCCGGTCCTGACTGGTTCTTTGACGTGGATGTTGTTTTCAACAATTTCAGCATCATTGATGAACAACCATCTAAAAATCAAGCAGCCGATCCTTCTCCTCTTGAAGATACTCTTTACTATTCAGAAGACGATGCAGCACCTTTCACCACCCGCTTCTCTCCACTCGTAGCTGATCCAATTGTTCCCCTTCAGACCACAAATGGTGATGCAACTGTTGATACTACTCCATCTCCTGAAGGTACTCCAGCTTCAGAAGAAACATCTGCAGCACAACAGTCTGCAAATGATCCATCCAGTTCGTCAACTCCTACAGATCACCTTTCCAATCTGCCTTCCCAAATTCAAGAAGAACCAAACATGGGATTTAAATCTTTTAAGGATCACCCTGTGGAGAACATCATTGGACCAATCTCTGAGGGTGTTCTTACTAGAAATCAGGCAGACAAACTGAATATCGCACTTTCAGCCTTCCTATCTCAGACGGTACCTTTCAACATTGAAGACGCTGTCAGAGATGCAAGTTGGGTTGAAGCCATGCAGGATGAGCTGTATCAGTTTAGAAAGCTAAAGGTTTGGGAACTTGTGGACTTACCTGAAGGAAAGTATCCTATTGGAACAAGATGGGTATTTCGCAACAAAATGGATGAACGAGGTGTGGTAATTAAGAACAAGGCTCGCTTAGTTGTTCAGGGATTTCGTCAACAGGAGGGCATTGATTATGAGGAATTGTTCGCTCCAGTTGCTAGACTTGAAGCCATTCGTATCTTCCTGGCTTACGCCTCATACAAGAACTTCAAAGTCTTTCAAATGGATGTGAAAAGTGCATTTCTGTATGGGAAGATCAAAGAAGAAGTCTATGTTTGTCAACCCCCAGGTTTTGAAGATCCCCATCATCCCAACAAGTATTACAAACTGGATAAGGCTCTCTACGGACTTCATCAAGCTCCTCGAGCTTGGTATGAGACCTTATCATCATACTTGCTGCAGAATGGGTACACAAGAGGGAAGATCGACATGACCTTATTCACCAAAGAAGTCAACAAACACTCTATTCTTGTTCAGATTTATGTTGATGATATTATCTTTGGCTCCACTGATGAAAACTTGTGCAGGGAATTTGAAAGCATCATGAAGTCTCAGTTTGAAATGAGCATGATGGGAGAATTATCGTTTTTCTTAGGCTTGGAAGTGCAGCAAAAGGAAGACGGAATTCTCATCCATCAAGCAAAGTATACAAGAGACATTCTGGCAAAATTCAACATGACCGACTGCAAGCCGTCCAATACTCCTTTTGCGGCCCAAACAACACTTGTACCAGATCTTCAGGGGCCTTCAGTGAATCCTCATACATATCGATCAATGATTGGCTCTCTGATGTATCGTACAGCTAGCAGACCAGATATAATGTGGGCAGTTGGATGCTGCGCGCGTTTTCAGTCCAATCCTAAGCAATCGCATGAGACTGCAGTAAAAAGAGTCTTCCGCTACCTCAAAGGAACACCTAAACTTGGTTTATGGTATCCTAAGAGCGATAACTTTGATCTAATCGCTTACTCTGATAGTAATCATGCAGGTTGTAGGATAGACAGAAAATCTGTCTCTGGTGGCTGTCAATTTCTGGGTAACCGGCTAGTTTCTTGGCAGAGCAAGAAGCAGACCACCGTGTCAATCTCCACTGCTCAGGCCGAATACACAGCTACTTCCAGTTGTTGCTGTCAGGTGTTATGGATCCAAAATCAGCTTTTGGACTACGGTTTGAATGTCATGCATAGACCTATTTTTATTGATAATGATGCATCTCGTGACATCGTGAAGAATCCAATTGATCATTCTAAAACCAAACACATTGAAATTCGGATTCACTCAATTCGCGATGCACACGACAAAGGGTACATACAGGTGTTGCCTATCGATACTGCTGATCAAAAAGCAGATATCTTTACAAAAGCTTTCGATAAAACCCGGTTTCATCAGTTGGTTTCATGGCTTGAGATGATAAATTTTGAATAAAAAAAAATAAAAATAAAAAATAAAAAAATTTGTGTATATTCTATAAAAAAATCTTCTTTTCTTTTAAAACAAGATTTTTGGGGGAGAAAGTAAACCGGTCTATTCTTATTGCAAAATTAATTCAGGAAATGATAGGAACTAATCATATCTCGTCAGCATGTGAATAGGACCCAGAGGATGTTGTGGCCTCAAGCAACGATGTGTCGGTAGATTCAGCCTGGAATCAAGTAAACTGCCACTAGGTGATTAACAATGAAGATCTACACGGAAAGCTGGATTCCCACTGTGCTTTAGGTCTGCACAAGCTGAGTCCGGTCATACATAGGTTGAGAAATTAAAAGACACAGAAAATTTTGTGCATAGGTAAATCAAAAGACACCTAAGAGTGCAAGCTACCAATGCGGGGCTAAGAAAAACAAAATTTTCGAAACTGAGCAGCAAAAGACACGCAATGTTAGTGACGTGCAAACATACATAGATAGCTCACCAAACGATCAGATGATCATCTTCTCTGCTTATGGTAACATAGACCTGAAGCTCTCATCATCTGATCAAGATAATGATCATCTTCTCTGCTTATGGTAACATAGACCTGAAGCTCTCATCATTATATTTCAATAAACCTTGAGGATCGGTAGGCCAATACCTAGCACACTGTGGGGTCCATAAAATTTTCGTCAATATTACTGAAAAACATGATAAACAGTATCACCAAACACATGTTGAAAGAAAAAAGGCATGGATTTAAGTGGACAAGCATACCGACAATTGTTCTTAGGCTGCAGCTATCCAACGGGAAGTTGAAACGGGTTCCGGCAGGTATGGTTAGTATGATCTTGAATGCAGAAGGTAAGATTTGGTAAAACCCCCTTTATCTAAAGGATTTGGGCCTTAATTTCAATTTTTGGGCCAAAGTATTGGTATCTGCGTACTTGTTGGGCCCTGCGCACTTAACTCAAGTGCGCAGGCCCATTAGCTCATGCATATATATACTGGTCAACCACAGTCAAAAGGTTTTATCATCCCTAACTTTTTTTACAAACCCTAATCACCACAAATCACCGTTCATAATCATCATCATCACCGTTCATAATCATCATCATCACAGTTCATCATCATCATCACACAATAATCACACCCTAATCACATCATATCATACCTCGTTGCACTGATTATTGTTTCTCATCTACTGTTTAAGGTAGATCTTGTGTTTCTAATGGTTCTTTGATTGAGATTACAGGTTATGAATGGATATTTTTGATGCATCAGTTGGTTTTTTTTGTATTATTGGGTTTTTGAATGTTTGAAGATCTGCGCACTTGATATATGAACAAGTGCGCACTTGTCTCATAGAGACTGCGCACTTGTCTCATAGTCATATAAGTGCTCAGAAACCCTAAAAGGGATGCGTACATAACTGTGGACTTAAATCTTGAACGAAGGTTCAAGTGTCTGCGTACTTGCCTAGTACGCAGACCTGACTAGTCTCTAAGATGTTACCATGCCCGGGTGATCTTGCACTGCGCACTTGTCTTTGGCTTGTGTACTAACCAAGTGCTCAGTCAAGCTTGTGCGCACTTAACTGAGCACTTGACTATGTTGACCTTGATTGGACCTGCGCACTTGATTTGGACTGCGTACTTGACACTCTTGAACACTTGGACTCTAAACAACAACATATCTTTCATATTGACTATTAAGACACTTGAACGGACTGCGAACTTAAAACCGGACCTTAAGAATCTAACAACTGAAATTCAAACGTACCATTGACACCGATGACACCGATCCATCAATTCTTAATCCAATGACCGTTAAAATTTAAAATCTAAAAATACTAATAAAATCTAAGTCTATGTTCGTTGTCCGTGTAAGTTTAAGTCTAAAGTCAATTATCCGAGATCTAATTGGCTTTTCGTGCTCTTGGCTAAACAGATGGCACTTGACTGGGATCCTAGGGGCATGCACAATCAACCAATGAATCTCGATACTGAGGATGTAAATTTTAGAGATGTCGTGGCTTGGATAAGACGCAGTAAAGTCGGATTTGCTGTGCAGAACGCTGAACCAGTTTACGTCTCCCACATTGAAGACTTTTGGAGATCAGCTAGAGTCGAAACAGTATCAAGGGTCAAGCGTATTAATGCAACTGTCAGAAACAAGCTTGTGATCATTACTGAGGACACAGTTCGAAATGTGCTAAGGCTGCAAGATCAACCTGGAACTTTCAGGTTCATGTCTAAAGCTGATATTCACCAACAATTCAGGATCTTCGGCTACAAGGGTGAATTTGACAAAAGAGGCGATATAAAGAAGAGTCAGCTTACAAGAGACTGGAGACTTATCAGTCATGTATTCTTAATGTCTCTATGTCTCAGAAAGGGAGGATACAATGCACTGAGTGCTGAATGGGCGACAGCTATGATTAAGATCTGCAAGGACGAAGTGTTCAATCTGTCGGGAATGATCTTTGACTATATGGTAAAGAATGCAAATGCTGGTTCAGGGAAGTGGGCTATGTATCCGAGGTTTGTCCAGATGATGATAAACACTCAGCATGAGGGTCTGCCTGTAAGTGACGAATACATATTCACCAGAGGGGCGCGATTCTTCACAGAGTGCAACACACCGGACTGGGAACCAATGCTAGAAAACATGTATATGGCCCAGCGATATCCGGTTGTTATGGAACTGTACAACAAAATCAAGAAGAGAAGATCAAATGCCGCAGGACCCAGACCACAATCCAGAGCTGCCCCTGCACCTGGATCATCTGAACCCACTCCTTCAGCCCAGCCGACGGCTGAAGAGATTGCCCTCGAAAAATCAAGGGGCAAAAGAGTGGCGACTGAACCAGCTCCATCAAGACCCAGCATAAAGAGAAGACCAGCTGGTTTACTGCAAGAAGGGAGAGACACGTTGACACCCGAACAGCTTGAAGCCGCTGAAAATGTACGAGCAGTGGCTGAATTTGAAAGGGAAGCAAGAAAGAAAAGAAGAAGAGATCAGCTGCCCGAATCTGAGATTCCCCGTGTTATGACTCAGGAAGATATTGAGGGAGAAGCGGTCTTAGAACAGATGTTTGGGCCTGAACCACTGAACCAACCAGGACCTTCTACTGCTGCCACTTCAGCTCCAGGGCCTTCCACTGCTGCCACTTCAGCCCCCAAAGCTCCAACCCACCGATCAGCTGAACCTTCCACATCAGCTCCTGCTGCACCTCGTCGAAAACCGGTGCATCAGGAACTATACGAGAAGCTTGTGAAGGAGGTAGGTAAAGTTGCGGCCAGGGAAATCTGCACGCTGAAAAGTGATGTGCACAATAACCAGGAGCTAAGAAAGAAGGTGAAAAAGCTCAAAGGCAAGAACAAGAAAATGGAGAAAGTGATAAAAGATCAAAGATACCTGATTAAGTTTCAACATCAGGTTCAAGTGGAGATGTTTGACATGTTTCAGGATTTGAAGAAGCAGTTAACTGGTGATCCTAGCGCTACTTTTGATGAAACTTTCGATTTCGGAAAGTTTCTGGAGGCAGAAAAAGAGAAAGAAAAAGCGGCTGAGGAAAGTGAAGTGGACGAGGAGCGAAAATGAAATGCCAGAGCGGTTTGTGGAGATGGGAACAGATCAAGAAGTCATTTATGAGACATCCGATGGGCACAAATTGGACCCTGAAAGAGCAGCTTGGTTCCCTAGAAGCCCCATTACCATTCCTGCCTTACATCAAAACATCCACCATACCAAGTCTGCTCACAGGGAAAAGATTATCTCATGGAAATATGATGCTGAAAAGAGATTGTATGCTGTGAAAAGGAGAGGGGGAGTAATACAGTACTTCAAGGGTCAGAAGGAGCTGAAATCTCTTCCCCGATGGGATATCAGGGAGCTTAGCAGGGCCCCATTCCTTAATCCCTCACTTGACTCCCAGGCTGCCATGGTTGAAAACTTTATCAGGAAAGAGTGTGAGAATGACTTCCAGATCCTTAAGCCGCAAAAGCCCAGAAGGAGAATATCAAAGACAAGAATCGATCCAGCAACGGGAAGAGGGATGATAACTTATGTGATAGACCCTCCTCAGGTCGTCACACGAGTTCCGATCAGATCCGAGCTTCCAGTGATGCTAAGGAACTTCAAAAAATGGTTCTATGACAGCAACACTGGTGAAGCGGTCATCAAGCTGGAAAACGATTCAGAGGCACTGAGGATTTTGGATCCGGTTGATGTGTTTGCACTAAATTTGTCAGATCTGAATATGCTATTTGCAAATCAGATCAATGTTGGTGCCGGAAACACATTGTTTGAAGAAGCCGTGCTGTTTAGAAGGGCAGTGGATAGGGCATTGAAACTGAAGAGTGAGCTGCTGGATATAGTCGACAGGATAAACGCAGCAGACAAAGAAAAGGAGGACAGGGAAAAGGCTGCGCAAGCTGCTGCTGCTGCTGATGCTGTTACAGAAACTGAAGCTGCTGCTGCTACAGAAACTGCTGCTTCAGAGGTACTTCCAGAAGATCCTACATCAGTGGCTAATCCTGAAGGAACTACAACAGAATCTATCCAAACTTCTCCAGCAGCTGAAGTAGATCCAGTCGCACTGTACTTACAAGACCCTCCTGCACAGGTTGAGGGGGGGGAAAGCGATGTGGATGTAGACTGAAGATTGAAGACTGGTAGCTGTGGTCTAGGGGGAGTATTGTTGGGTTATATTGAGACCACAGTTACCAGAATAGAGACTTTTGAATGACTATTGTAAAGCTTAATAGTTGAAGGACCTTACATGTAATTATAGCATAGTTTAGTATGCAAAACCCTAGGCTGCGCACTTAAATGGACGGGCCCTGCGCACTTGTGTTAAGTGCGCAGGCCCAGATATTGGCTATATATAGATTGTATGTGCACAGCTAGGGTTTTGGGGTTTTGGATATTATCTTTGTAGCACACTTTGAATAGGTGCGTACTTATTGTGGTATTCCAAGGTTATTCATTATCAAATCAGATATGGAATCATCATGTTATTCATTGTGTGTGTCGGGTCTTTCAATATTCATCTAGTTTTCTTTGTTTCTTGGATTAATCACTTGAAACACCTAACTAATAGGTGTTTCCAAGTGATAACAATCTATTGCATTCAACAAGATCTAGTATTTCGGGACTACAATTTCTCAGTTTTAATTTCATTTTTCTTTTCAATCGGTTTCACCACATTTTTCTCAGATTTAGTTTTAGTTTTCTTTTCAACTGGTTTAACCACATTTTTCTCAATTTTCTTTACCTCTTTCTTTTCAACACTCTTACAAACAGACTTTTCATTTTTCTTAACAACATTCTTTCGATGAGTATTTGCCATGGGATGAACGATCTGAGATGGTGAGACTGGCTCAGTAGTGATTATATGATTTTCATCAGGGATATCACTTTCATTTTCAACCGTCTCAGATTGTTCATCTTCTTCATCAGAATCGTCTGCCGCGACCACACCCTCATTGTTTCCCAATACAGGTCTCACATCAGAATACGGATCTCCGACACTGGAAGTGTTGGGCTCGTTTTCTGATGTGGAGTCAGAATTGACTAAAGTCTCCGGTGGTATTGCATGTAAATTGTGGTTTTCAAACAATATCGGACATGGGACCGCCTTATAGTGTGCACTATTCGACTGGGATTGTTCTTCAATGATATGGTCAACTACATATGTACTTGATGGTTGCCATTTCTAACTTGGTGTTTTCCATTTCATTAGTATAGTTATTAATGGCAAGTTGTTTAATTGACAAAGTCTTTTTGAGTTCAGACACATCCTTTTTATAACCATCAAGAACTTTGTTGAAATCTTTTAAATCTTTTTGATAAATCTGACAGTTTATTTTGGCACTCTCAAGTTGTACCTTGAGAAGCTTATTTTCGTCTGTCAGTTTTTCAAAATCAGCACATTTAACACACATTTTAGATTGAGATTCAGAACTTACCGGTTTAGGAGGTTCTGTTATTGCCATCAACGCAAAGTGAGCTTCCTTCCCTGCGAAGAATTTGGAGTAGTCAATCTTGGTGCACGCATCATCCACCATGCATGACTTGCGGGTCATAAGGAAATCAGCTTCTGCTAGCAATTGATCAATGTCATCATCTAGTGAATTCACACTAGCCTCCGAATCAGAATCACTCTCCATATCCGAATAAACAGAATCATAGTGCTCTCCAACATCCGTGACAGAATCAAGAATCATACCAGATTTCTTGTCTTCACTCTCAGCAATCACATTCTCATTCGCTTCTTCTATTTTCAACTCCGACACTTTCTCAATCACAACCTCCTCTTCAATCTCCTCATTCTCATCCAGACTCATCTTCTGTGCCACACAAGCCACGTTTCCAGCAGTAATCTCCTCCACCCCCAATTGCATACCCGTCCAATCAAAACCTTCATCCTTTTGAATCACAAGTGTTTGGTTTTGATTGTCAGTTTGGTTTTGGTTTTGAGTGTTAGGTGTAGAGATAGGAACAATGGTTCGGTTTGGATTTTGTTGAGATTGGTTTTGAGTTGTGTGTTGTCTAGTGTTGGTATTTTGTTGACGGTTCTGGTAATTGTTTTGGGGTTGTAAGCTTGAGATGTTAGGACTGTTGTATGAAACTTGATTTTGGTTTTGGTTTTGTCTGTTTTGGTAGGTTGAATTGAACGGGTTTCGATTACCTTGCTGAGCTGGCTGTGTACACTCCCTTTTAAAATGACCCTTCTCACCACAATTGAAGCATGTAACTTTAGCTTTGTTGAAGCCGTATGTGGTGTTGGGAGAAGTTGAAAGGTCAGTTCTGCCAGTCTTCTGAATAAAGTCAGTGGCTCTCCTCGTTATGCTTGCAAAAGCCCACTGAATGTCCATAAGCTCCATCTCCTCTTTATCGATTTGTGTGTAGTCCTCATTGGTGAGATTGTTGTTTCCAATCTGACTCGCAACTAAACCATTATATGATGCAACCATAGCAGACACTAAAGCAACATGCTGTTGTGCAATTTCAACAGTCACATTGTTAAGATTCGAGGTCTCTAACACAATCGGACTTTGATTTGATTGTGCTTGAGTAATCTGCATCTGATTCATGTGAGGAGTATATTGTTGTTGTTGTTGAGGTTGACTTGCTGTGTAGCATGCAGCTTGTTGTAATGGTGAAAAAGGTGGAATAAAGTTTGGTGTTTGATAAGATTGTGGTGTGTATGATGGTGTATAAGATGAAGTTTGGGCAAGGTAGTTGATTGGTGCTTTTGTGGGTTCAACAACATTGGACACACATGCAATGTGAGGAGCAACATTAGAAGTAGTGCTTGAAGCAGAAAGAGAGTTAGATGTACCACTCACATACAGATCTGGATTCTGTGGAATCTGATCTCTCTTGGCTTTCCTCTTCTCCTCCATTTCTTTGTTTTCCAGCTTTTGAATGAACTCGTTGATAGTCCAATACTGGCATGCATCCTTTTCCTTCAACACTTCAATGTGTTGGTTCCAGTAGGGTGGTAAAGCATCAACAAATTTATCCACCAATTCTGACATTGGTATGCTGATCTCATAGCTCGACAGTTCTGTGAGCAAATGGCAATACCGTGGAACCAACTCTTTTAGAGTCTCATTGGCCATGTAACTAAAGTTTTCAAATTCTTTCCGAAGCTCTTCCATTCTCAGCTTCCTTGTCTTTTCATTACCATCATGTCGGTTTCTCAGCATATCCCACAATTGTTTGGATGTTGTACACGAACCAAACTGATGCAACTCATCAGTGTTGATCGCCTGAGATAGCTGAGAAAATGCCTTCTTCTCCATAGCAAACCTCTTTTTCTCATCCTCCGCCAAATTCTCCAAAGGTATCGGTTCTCCAGTATTCTCCAGAATAGGAGCAACATAACCCTTTACTATCATCTGCCATGCCTCGGCTCCCTCAAGTCCTTGTCCCTCAACATGAATCTTGAACTTTGTTTTCCAAGTGTTGTACTCCTTCATGTCCATTAGCTTTGGTGGACGATTGCCGCTTCCTGAGGATAGATCATGAATAAGTGTGGATATGGCATTGGTCGTCTGCGAAGGAACTGCAGCTGCTGCTACTCCCCAATAGTTGTCAATAGGTTGTTGTAGTGGTTGCACAACTTGTTGAGGAGCCGAACTAGTCTTATTCGACCGTTCAAAAAGGGTCGAAAGTAGCCTTTTCGGTCGAAGGAGACTAGTTCATAGGGGCGAAGGAGGAATAAAGGTCGAATGAACATTTTTAAACAAACTTTTCCATATTCGAACCTTATTTTTACATTCGAACCTTGGACTTTTTCACATTCGAACTCACGAAGGGTCGAAGGTGAACTTCCCAAAACCAAAATTTCAATTTTGCGAATTTTGTCCGAATCTAATGAGTTTTCATGTTTTGTTATTGCAGATTTTCAAATGGCAGAACCTCAAAACACTGATATTCCAGCTGGATTAACTGATAAAG
Source organism: Ambrosia trifida (assembly GCA_028751855.1). Lineage (NCBI taxonomy): Eukaryota > Viridiplantae > Streptophyta > Magnoliopsida > Asterales > Asteraceae > Ambrosia > Ambrosia trifida. The sequence continues at coordinate 57,639,342 of CM054125.1, read as the reverse complement.
CTGCCAGAAAGAAACCCGAGGAAGAATTACTATTCGAAGAAGCTCACAACTGTTGTGCGTTTCATGGTGATGTTAAGAAGCATACGGAATTCACTGGAATCATAGATTTCTTGAAGCGTAGGAGAGTTGTTGATGCGATTGCCACACCTACCATTATTTACAAAGATCATCAAAAGAATTTTGGAAGAATACGAGGATGGATTTTTGGGATAATCAAACTGCAATTGTTAGCAACATTCAGGGGGAGCTGACAATAGTGGCGGAGAGTGATATTCGTAAAGCTTTGAGATTGAAAGACAAGCCGACTGATCCAAGATGTTTATCATGGATAGAACAGAGGAAATGCTTTCTGAGAATGAAATACAACAGACCAATCACAGATGGAGCCTTACAAAACGGTAAACTGTGTCCGTAGTTTAAATACTTGGCTCATGTGATGTTGATGTATTCGGTTCCGTTAGTGGTGGCTACGATGTTATGAGGAAGAGTATTAGTTCTTTGATGGTAGCTCTTATTCTGAACAAGGCATTCAATGTATCCAGGAAGATATTGGACCACATGCTTGAACCATTAAGAGGTTTGAAGAACAAGAAGTTTCTTCTTTATCCCAGATTTCTGCAGATGATTTTTGATCAGAAGTACAGGAAGTTGAAGTAAGATCCAACACAGATTGTCGTTCAAGATCATATGAGTTTGAACACATTGGTCAGGATGAAAGGATATAAAGGTGTTCCTGAAAATGAAAGACCACCTTTCAAGAATCTGTTTGGGCACTTGATCAATCCTAATTATAAGGATCCAGGTGTTGTTAAGTTTAGAAATGAGAACAGTGAATCTGATAATGATGATCCTTTGTTTCACGTCAATCCTGAAGCAAAGAGAAAGCGACAAGTGGTGAATATTGGTGCTAAGAGTGGTAAAGGAAAGGGTAAAGAAAAGGAAGTTGAAGCTGAACCTCCAAAGAAAACATCAAGAAGACAAAAGAGTGTAGCAAAGAAAGGTACACGATTGGTTGATGAAGAGTCTATTGATTCAGAAGAGACTCAAGAAGACGAGAGATGGGATTCTGCTGATGGGACTGTGAAGAAAACCAAGCCCAAGGCCACTGTGGTTGGTGAATCTGAAAGTCTCGACAGAACATTAGAAGAACAAAGATTGAAAAGTCTGATTGTGATGGACGATATAGATTTGTGTCTTGGAATTGATGCAGAAGATTTTGGTGAATCACCGATAACTGGTGAAAAGCAAAAGAAGCCCATGTACAAGAAGAAAGCAAAGGCTGATGAGATTGAAAAGCCAAAGAAGAGAAGAGAAAAAGAAATTGAAATTCTAATTGCAGGAAAGAAAGTTCCTGAGATGTCTAGCTCTAAATCTGCTACTCCCGTGACATCCCCAGCAGCAAAGAAATAGAAGACATCTGCTGCTGAGAAAACTGTTGTTCCAACTGATGATTTCAATGATGCTATGGAGAGAGTCTTAAACAAGTTTAAGAAAAAGACTTCAGTTGTTGAGGCTTCAACTCCACAGGTTACTGTTTTAGGTGATGTAATGAATGTAGTCAACCGGAAGCTGACAGAGATGATGAAAATTATTAACAAACAATAAGAAGAGATTGATCAGTTGAGAAAGAATGATAGAAAGATGTTGGATATTGTTGAATCTTCACAGGAGAGTCAGGAAGAGTTGGAAGCAAAGATTATACTACTCCAGAATGAGAATATGAAGTTGTTAAAGCATGAACAGAGAAATACTAGAAGATTCATTCCTTTGAAACTTGAAAACAAGCAAGTGAAGAAAGATAATAAGGGGCATAGGAAGCTGATTGATGATTTCTATGAAAAAGCTCATCAGTTGAAAGCAGGAGAGGAAGACAAAGAACGTGAAGAAGAGCTTTTTGATTTTGAACCATCTGAATCAGAGAAATATGAAGAAGATGATGAGGATTTAGAATAGGATGCCGGTGATGCTCCTGTGAAGAAGAAGAAGGATGGTGATGATAAAGATGGTTCTGGAGATAATTCTGGAGATAATAGTTCTGCAAATGATGATGATGATGACGATGATGATAATACTTATAAGTATAAGTGTGAGAAAAGAGCTACATGTAAAGATGCAGGAGAATCAAGTTCGAAAACTCCTGGTGGTAACACTGATGATGATGATATTTTCTGGAATGAAAAGATCAGATCTTTATTTGAGGAGGACAAAAAGTTATATCGTCAGATGTTAACAAAGAAAGTTTGGACGATTGAGCTGACAAGAAGATTTCCAGAAATATTTGAATCTGATGATATGAGATTCGAGCTTGAGTATAACGATCCTGATCTTGAGGATGGTGAAGTTTCTACAGCAGTTTCGAAAGAAATACTTGAAGGATTGGCTAAACAAGTTGGGAAATCTCTTGAAGAGTTAATGAGTGAGAATCGGATTCCAAATATTCCCGAGAAAGAAGCAGGAAATCACTCTGATGATAGAGATACCCCAGTGTTTAAAGATGTTGAGATCAAGGATATTACCAGTGAGGAATATCCAGAGTACCTTAAAGACAATCAGGATTCTGCATTTCCTGAATTTTCTGAAGAGTTGTTAAGCCAAGCTGAGAAAATTGCACGTGAAAAGAGTCAGACGTTCGTTGATGAAGTTTTCAAGAACTCAGAAAGTCAGAAACCGATTGTTGAACAATCTGACGATCTGAACAGCTTTTTGAGAAAGCTAAAAGAAAAAGAAGCCAACCGACCGAAGACTGAGATTCAAGGAGGTTTCTACAAATTCCATAACGAACTGTTCAAAGGAAGAGCTCTCAGGTGGAAATACCTAAGACATCTAAGGTCTGTTGCAGTAAAGTGGGAAAAAGGAATTCTGTATTTCAACAGATTTCATGACATTAAAACACTACCTTATTGGGTTGTACGCGACGTCTGCAAACATACTTTGCCGTGTGCAACTGTGAACAACGATTCAGTTGGATACTTTGCAGATCGCATGGCTAGAGAGAGCAGAACAAAATGGGATGTGTTCAACCCACAGTATTCGAAGAGGATTTTTCATAAGAAGAAAGATCAGATAATGGGGATGAACAAGGTTACTTTGAAGTATAAACCACCGACCGTGTTAAAACATATTCCTTTGATGCCTATTCCACAACATTTTTCAAAAGATTTCATGTGGTGGTACTATGACTGGAAGACAGCAAAAGCTATTATCTTGTTGAAGGATGGAAAAGATGATTTCAAGAAGATACACATTTTTGATCCAGTGTGGTTGATAAACTGCTCTTATGAAGATATTATTATGCTGTATAACAACCCAATCTACTGTGAAGAAAAGGACAGTGAACAGGCTTTGAAGTACCAACGTGTGGTATATTTGTGTTTTGCGTGGGATGTTAATGCAGGATGTGATTATGACAAGAAACTGGGGAAGTTTGTGAAAGTTCGGAAAGAAAAAAAGAAACAAAAACAAACTTTTGAACCAGTCATGACGAAAGAGCAGAAGACTATTTTGCACATCAAGTTGATGAATAAACAGATGGACGAAGAGCGAAGGCTAAAGCAATCCAAGCAATAGTCGAGGGGGAGTTTGTTGATACACGTTTTGCGACTAGTGCTATTGGATTGCACATACTATTTTGTTTTGGCAAACACGGGAGGTCGAATGTGGAATAGAAACAAGTCGAAGGTGATTAAATATGGTCGAAGGAAGAAGATTCAGGTCGAAGGGAGAGTTTTGTAGGAAGTTTTGTTGATTCGCCCAAGCATTGGGGCGAACCTGCGCATTCGACCTTACGAAAGGGAGAATGTGTAGGTCTATAAGTAGTTTGTTTTTCATTTTGAAGTTAAGTTTTGGTCATTTGTTTCCCTCCTTCGATCTAGTTTTCTCCCTAGGCTTTTATTAAAGTCTGAATTGTGTCTTTATCATTATAAACAAGGTTTTGTAACGATTATCAAGTATGTTTATGAATGAAAAAGAAATGTTATTGATGATTTGTGTGTTTTGCTGATTTTATTATCATTTCGTAACTGATTCAGGGATTCCACACTTGAATTAGAAGACTTGTTTGATCAAACCTATTGTTTTTGACAATTCGATCTTCATACATGGAACATCTAAGCAGGTTCTATATCTCTAACATCGAAATGAATCTGATTATAATACAACGTATCGATATCTTCTTTTGAACAATTAATCAACCACATAGGATCAAACACGCGTATCTTCTAGCACATTAGCTTTGGATTCTTATCGTGTTGTACAATCACAACTTCACCGGTTATCCAATCATAGTACCAAAATGTGAAATCTTTACTGAAATGTTGTTGGATCGGCATCAAAGGCATCATCTTCATCACTTTTGGAGGTTTATACTTCAAAGTAACCTTAGGCAATCCATTCTTCAGATCAATTTCCTGATGTACAATTCTCTTAGGAAATTGTGGCCTGAAAGAATCCCATCTGGTATGACACTCTCTAGTCATCTTTTGAGGCATATAGTAAATGATGCACTAATGATTACAACCTGATATCTGGTGTCTACTTATATCTCTCACAGCCCAGTATGGGAGAGTCTTGATTTCATGAAATCTTCTAAAGTACAATATGCCCTTCTCCCACTTAATTGCGGTACACCTCAGCTGTGGAAAGTATTTCCATGCCAATGCACAACCTTTAAAAACCTTATTCTGGAACTTGTAGACATCACCTTGAACTCCAAGTTTTGGTTGTTTCACTTCGTCTTCTCTCAATTTCTTCAGCAAGTCTTTCAAAGTATCTGATTGCTTGAACACTTCAGCTTTTTCAGCTTCTTTCTCAAACACTTCATCAATTATCTTCTTGCCTTTCTCTTCTGCAATCTTTTCTGCTTGTTTGAGAGATTCATCATTAATAACAGGAATGCTGATATTATCACTCAAATTGTAGTACTCTGGATATTCTTCATGAGAGATATCTTCAACTTCAACATGATTATACTTTTTTGCTTCAATCTCTTCAGCATCCTTCTGTTTTGGATCAGTAACTGGAACATCAGGTATTTCTTTATCCTTCAGAATGTCTTCCAAAGACTTTCCAACTTGCTGTGCTAAACCTTCCAAGATCTCATTAGCATTAGCAGCACTCACTTCACCATCTTCCAAATTAGGATCATTATGCTCAATCTGATACTTCATATCATTGTTAATGAAGATATCAGGAAATCTTCCTGTCAACTCAATCGTATAACATCCTTTCTTCATCATGGCTTTCAGCATCTTTTTATCTGCATCTATCATACCTCCTGGTTTCTTACTCGAAGTACCTTTATCTTCCTTATCCTTCTGATGTTCTTCAAATGAATACTGTGTAGTGTCATCATCATCTTTAGAATCTTTCGAACTGCTGGGCTTCTCTTTGTTTGCATTTCCACCACCCGAAGCATCATCATTATCACTATCATCATCCTTATCATCATGATCATTATCTTCATCATCAGTTTCACTATAATCAAGTTTCTCTTCTTCATCTTTCTCAGCTTCTCATTGTCTTGTTCAATCAACAAAATCCTCTTTTTATTTCTCTTGTTAGACGTCTTGAGCATTACATTCTCAGTTTCAAGAGTCTTAACTTTCTCTTCAAGATCATCTTGTCGATCTTTAGAAGCTAACGCCTCCTGAAGCATATATTCCTCGTTTTCCTTCATCTGTTTGATCTCTGCTTCATGCTGATTAAATGATTTCATCATCTTTTCAATCTGTTTGTTCACCATAGCCATCACTTCACTAGATACTGCTGCTTGTGGAGTTGAACTTGATTCAGCAATAGGTTTAGCAACTCGTGTCTTCATACTTGCTAACACGTTCTTTAGTGACGATGAAATATTCTCAGGATTAAGCTGTGAAGCTGTTTCAGTTTCCTTCATAACTTTCTGTTTCTTTGCTGCTGGGGATGCTGCTTTTGAACTTGTTGCTGCAGGCATCTTCTTGCCCTTCAGTAATAAGTCAATCTCTTTATCTCTTCTCTTTCTAGCAGGTTCCTTTTGAGACATATGTTTAACCCTTCCTCTCTTTGTCTGAACAGGTGCAACAGGAGAACCTCCAAGATCAGTATCTTCAAGAACCAGATTCATATTCTCTTATGTGAAATCTTTACTTCTCTGCTCATCAAATATCTTCTCTAATGCATTAGGAGTACTAATTCTAGTGGCCTTGGGATCAGTATCCTTTACTGTTTCAGCTTCAGAATCCCAGACTATATCTTCCTTAGTCTCTTTCGAATCTTCATCAACTAACAAAGTCTTTGACTTTCCTTTTCCCTTTACTGTTTTCTTCTTCTTAGTCTCTGTTTCCACAATCTTCTCTTATCCTTTACCCTTTGACTTTGCACCTTTATTGATCACTTGGCGCTTTCTCTTTGCATTTTTATCTATTGGCACCAACGGACTATCTAAATTAGAATCGCTTGTAGAATGTCTAACATCATCCAATCCACGATCTGTATAACCAACCGTACTAAGATGTCCAAACAAGCGTCTGTTAGGGCCTTCTCATCATCTGCCTTGCCTTTGTATGTTTTCATCCTATTCAGCGTCGTCATGTTCATGTGTTCCTGATTCACAACTTGTAGAGGATCCTTCCTAAAATATGGATATTTATGATCAAAGATCATTTGTAGGAATCTTGGAACCTTGAAACACTTCTTTCATATGACTAAAGATCATCCCGGATACGTTGTAATCTTTGTTCAGCAACAACAAGTGAACTTAGTGTATTTCTCAGCACGTCAAATCCACCTCGGACTGGTCTAAAAACATGAAGTGTCACATGTAGTAGATACTTGAATGGTGGTGATAAGTTCGCCTTGTGTAATTGGCAATCAGTAATTGGTCCGTTTTACTTCATTATTAGAAAACATGCCCTTTGTACAGAGCATGGCAACTCAATTGGATCTTCATCAGAATCAGTCAATCGTAGAACTTCTCTGAAATCTTTTCTCCAACTAGAATCATAGTGCCTTATATCTTGCTTTGAATCACCAATTTGCCATCTGTAACACCCCAACTGATGGCGGAATCATCGAGGTGTCACGTAGTGACGATTGTTCAATAGCACATGGACTAAAATGTAAATAATAATAGCAAAAACTTCCATTATTCGAAAAGAAATACAAATAGTCTGAAAAGAAATTCAAAAAATGGTAAATAAATGTTCAAATTTTATTAAAGCACTAGGTCCATAGCCTAAGCGTGAAAGCATGATAACTCAAGTTGTACCTGAAACATGTACAAAATAATTTTCAACACATATAATGTATTGGTGAGTACATCTGTTTGGTACATGTAGTAATGAAAAGTTAGCAATTTATGTGTTGTATATCGTTTGAAATTATGTAATAAGTAGTATCCGGGTCAAAATCAATCCTATGAAAGTGAAATGAAATTTATATTATGTGCTATTAACAGTAGTAATGAAACACTTAGCAATGACCAAGGTCTCTCAACAGAGTCACAAGGGGTATGTACCATAGTACTATTCATTGAAATTCTAGGCCGCAACAGTTAATGATTTGACAAGTCATAGATACACAAAGTAACACAAAGCAAACATACAGGAGAATTGCTCTTAGTGAAAAGAAATAGTAATTTGACATAAGGTACATGAGTAGCCCCAAATAGTAAAATGAAAAGGGGGAAAGATATACTCACAGTTTGCTAAGTAGTAAATCTGAGAAAGTTCGTCACATAAGGCTTAAGAATTCCGAAGAACTCAACCTATATGTATATGAATACTAATGAGGAAAGTAACTTAAAAAGTGTAAGGCATCCAAAATCTAAGGCACTAGAGTTTGCTAGACTTATGCAGGGAAGATAAAGTTTTATGATAACTCAAAGTTAATAATAATATTGAATAAAATGTATCATGATTTAAGATTAAATATGTGATCAAGAAAATATAAACACTTATGTTTTCCACACTTAGGAATATTTCTGTTTTATGAAAAAATATATATAAAACAGATTTTATAATTTGTATTTAATTAAATAATTTATTATATCTAATTAATTATAAATAAACTAAAAATACAAGATATGATCCAAAAATGATATTTTTATGAAAAATGATTATTTTCTGATGTAAAATAGTGAAAATAATTTTTCCATAATTTTTTCCCAGTTTATTTGTATTTAAAACAGATTTAATGAATTTAAATAGTGTTTTAATGATTAAAAATACTAATAACAGCAAAAATAACCATTTTTTGAGAAAATAAATATTAATTCAGTATATTATACTTAGAAATAATTTTCCAGAAATTTCACTACTAGAAAATGGGGCTAATGCAACTTTTTAGACGCAACCCTTTTCAATTGTGTTGCATTTGACTCTAATGCAATTTGGTTCAACATAAAGGCTGCATTAAGAGAGCTAATGCAACCTTTTTTTATAAAAAGTTGCCAATACTTATAGAATTAGCAACCTTTTTATTAAAAAGTTGCGAGTTTTATAAAAAACTGCAACTTTTGGTAGAAAAGTTGCTTTGTTAAAACTAAAATGCAACTCATATATTGTTTTTGGAGAATTAAATAGAAATAGTTTTTACCTAAAAAAAAACTTTTTAATTTTTTTTCTAAAGGTAACCAATGAATCTCACAAATTCAAAACATAAAGTATATTTTTTTGTCCTATTTCATTTCTTGTTATACAAACATTATATAACTTTACATTTTAATTTTATTAATTTCCTCAAAATATTTCTTCGTTTTCTACATCAGTCTATTTTTTTATTTAGTTAAATTCTCCTAGATGTTTTCTTTCCCTCCTAAAAATTATGGGACTGTGGATTTCTAATTTTAATGGGACGCGGGAGAAAATTTAGGTACTTAGGAGGGAAATATTAATTGGAGGGAAATTAGAAAAAATATATACTAGTTTTGGTAGGAATTGTTAGTTCTTTTATCATTAGTATATTAAAATATATGACAAATTAACAAATGGTTGCATAGTCCAGAAATAGAAATTGGAAACTAACAGTTGAGCTTGGGCATGGTGACAAGTAACCCAATAAGGATTAAAGAAACAAGCAATAACAATTGGGTTTGAATGTTAGATAGGTTTGAGTGTTAGTATAGAGATGCACAAATCGCATTTTGGGCGTAAAATGGCACCGGGTAGGAACAGGACCCGGGTACGAGGGTATGTATGAATATGCACCCTACACGATTCGGGTATGGTCGGGTCCGGTTCCTCCTAAAAAATGGTACAACCAGTAATTCGGTATCACGTGTTTTAAGGCGTTAGAACAATTGTTTAAAAATAATAAACATAACATATTAAACTACAAAATTCAATATTTATTAATAATAATACTTCACAAATGCACCGACTTTGTTTCAATACAACTTTATCTTCAACGTCGGCTTGCATCGTTGGTTAGTTCTTTGTCGGATACGCCGGAAGATTGTCCGTCACCCACCTCTTCATTGTGTAAATTTGTTTCAAGTGCTATTTCATCTAGGGATGGCAATGGGTCGGGTTCCGGTAGGGTATTGGTAATACCAAACCCGTACCCGTTTATAAAACCGAATACCAAACCCGACCTGATACCCGTCGGGTATTGGGTATACCCACGGGTAACGGGTATACCCGTTATTTTGTTAAAAAATACCGGTTGAGATTTGTAGTAGAAAATACTCATAAAGTTTTGACGTTTCATTCTTATATGATAGTAACTAATGAGATTGGGGGAAGTTTGGAAACATTAAATATATAAGAAAATTATATTTTAGAAATACAAATAGACCGACATATACTAATAGTATAAAAAATATATATTATAAATAAATTATATCGGGTATTTTTGCGCGCGGGTAATCAAATATCCATATATCGGGTAATCGGGTCGGGTATCGCTATATACCATACCCGAACCCCGAAAAAATAAAAATTTAAACCCAAACCCGGATCTGTACCAATCGGGTATCGGGTATACCCGTCCCAAATATTTCGGGTATACCCGTGGGGTTCAAGTTTTTTTTGTCATCCCTAAATTTTCATCTTTAAGGTTTGTCTTTGTCTCATGTTACACGATTCACCACATCCAAGTGAACTTTTAGGCAAATGACCATCTCTATCGACTTAGGAGCCAGTTTTGTTCTTCGCATCGACAACACACTGCCACTAAAAGAAAAGGAAGATTCTGAAGCTACTGTAGAAGCTTGAATGCTTAGTAAATCATTGTCAATGATGGATAGAATCAGATATTCGTCTTCCTTTTCTTTATACTACGACAAAATATTAAAGTCATGATAATCTTGTGTAGATATAGTTCGTATATGACTTGGATGGCTATACCTACCATGTTCGGTTGGGGGATTTCAGCCCTATGACATTTATTTGTCACATCCCGAACGACAAATATAATCATAACCAGGTTCGGTATTGAGCTCTCACAAGCACTTGAGCTCAATTGTTGAGACATGTTTACATGTGTGGTCGCCCCATATTTTTTTGAATAAAAATCAAACATGTTATTGAAAATTTTGTTGTATTATGATCTAGTGTGACTCACAACTCGATATAAAGACCCAAAATGTGATAATAAATATTATATTTTTATTATATATAAGCCAAATAATAATATTTTTCTACTATAGATAAATAAATAGAAATATTTAATTAGATAATTTTAGCTGATACTAGTTAGATCATGTTTATTTATTTTTAAAACGGAACTTCACTGTTTACCTATTGATTGTTTTATTCGGTGAAATTTGAACATGTATATCGTTCTTTAAAATATGCTCACTTTACACAATAGAATCATTAAATATTAATTCAGTATATTATACTTAGAAATAATTTTCCAGAAATTTTGAGATCAAAATCATTAAAAACAAATTTTTAATCAATTTATTATCATTAAAAAAATTTAAATCAAGAAAAATACGTAAATAATGTATTTTCCAGAAAATAAAAATATGGTAATTTTTTTAGGTGTCAAGATGTTATACCTAAATTTTCATAAATTTTGGAGCAAAAATGACTTTTCTAAAAATATTATAAGATTTAAAGCATATATATATTATAGATAAGAACAAAATAAGAAAAAAAAATCGTTGCTGTTGTGAGGGTGAACTCAGACCAGTTCCCAACCCAATCTCCTTATTTACCACTACACCACAATGCCACTTTGTTAATAAGTTTTAATCAAAATTATATTTATACAATACTAACACTTCATCTTCTTCCCCAAATAATCTGACAAGAACCCTAACCCTAGGCAATTTCAATTAAGCCCAATCCAAACGAATTTGAACTCGATTATATGGAGCTATTGTTCAGAGATAATCAACAACCAAAATGGCAACAAAAATAAGGACTTACAATGCTTGTATCAATTGAAAAGAAAGCTTCAAACGAACGACTTAAACCACGAATTTAGAGGTCTTCAGAACGTGTTTAGCTACATTTTTTGGTGGGTTTGAAATGTGCAAAGGTGCAGAAAACTAATGCCTCATTCGGTTTATTTAGTGGACGATTAAAAGTGGTTCAAAGAGGCGAATTAAATTTTCCGGCGGTTACACTCATAACCCGGATTAAAAGTCTATAATTAACACGTTTAAGACCGATTAAATCATTTGAATTCATATTATTTGGAAGGATAAACGTATAGGAGTCAAAAGTTAGGATTAAAACGCATTAATAATCAAGAAGACTAGCTCGCCGGAGCTTCGCTGGACTTTGGCCGGAAAAACGTGAATAGTAACAACAGTTTTTTTTATCTAAGAACTTTCAAAAAAATATAAAGGCTTAGTTTATAAAGTTTCTTTTTTTTAAAAAAAAAAAAAACTTTATTATAAAAACAGAGTATCTTTATAAATATACGACTCACATTAAGATTTAATAATCATCAACACGACATGATTACATTATGACCCATTGTACGTTTACGATTAATAATGAAATACAACCCGAATAAGGATCTAACGATCAACGCAACCACAAGTTTATTAAAATTTGTAGATGCAAAAGTGCGACTAAAGCTTTGGATTGTAAAACACATTTTGTTTTGTAGATATCGAAGGTGCGAAGGAGTGGATTAGAAGGTGCGAAGGAGGACTGAAAGGTGCGAAGGAAGATTGTTTTGGGCGAATGAAGATTAGATTATAGTAAAACTTGGTTCGACCAGTTGATGTGGGCGAACCTGCACATTCGCATGAACAGTTTGGGCGAATGTGCAGGCCTATAAATAGGTCAAGTTCATTTTTGAATGTAACTTTGATGATTATTATTCCCTCCTCTTTCTGAAAACTCTCTCTAGTTATTGTTAAACTTGTTTTCCGTTTAAACCTTGATTGTATTCATAATTCAACGTGTAAACAAGTGTTTTATTAATGAAATCGTCTGAAAATGATGATCTGTGTGTTTGAATCTGTTTGATTATTATTTTGTGATAGTTTTAGGGTTTCCGCACCTGAAACTAACTTGTTTGATCAATCTTTGTTTGTTATCGATCCTTTCACGCACATACAAAGTGGTATCAGAGCCATTTCGGATCAAACAACCACAAATTAATAATCTCTCAGTTGATTTGGACCCAATTTTGGTCAAAAAAGTTTCTGTTTTCAATGAACAAACTGATGTGATAAGATTTTGATCGATTACACCTTGATTTCGAGTTTAAATTGGATAATTCTCTTTATTAAAGTTGTTCCAAATCAAATCCGATTCAAAACCTGATTAAGATCATCAAAATCCATCAACATTTGAAAACCATGATCAAAATTAATTGATTTTCAAAGAATAACCGTTTTTGAAATCACAGGGGTCGAACGAGAGAGTTTGGTCGAAAGTGGAATTTATTTGGGTCGAAAGAGTGATTTTGTGTACGAAGGAGGTGTTTTAGTGGTCGAAGGAAGACTTTGATTGCTTATTTTTCACATTCGCACCTTTGTTTCACCTTCGTCTGATCGAACGGTCGAAGGAACTGTAAAACGGTCGAAAGAGAGTCTTAAGTGGTCGAAGGAGTTTTTGTTGTTTAGTTCACATTCGTATCAATCATAAACGGGCGAAAGAGAACTTTATTTCTCCTTCGCACGTCCGTATATACGAAAGAGCATTCTGTTTTGAAACATTTTTAATCTTTTCGTGTTTAATCGTTTGCAGGACAAAATGTGGAACTTTCCAACAACGCCTAGACCTACTCAAACAACACAACAGCAGACAACACAAGATCCGTGGTCCATTGCAGCTTAGAAGACTAGTCAACCATCACAGCCGATCAATTATATGGCAATGACTAGTTCGGCACCACAACAAGTTGTTCAATCATTACCACAACCGATTGACAACTATTGGGGAGTCGCAGCAGCAGCAGTCCATTCACAGACGACCAACGCTATATCCACTCTTATTCATGATCTATCTTCTGGAAGCGGCAATCGTCCACCGAAGCTAATGGACATGAAGGAGTATAATACTTGGAAGACGAAGTTTAAGATCCACGTTGAGGGACAAGGACTTGAAGGAGCCGAGACATGGCAAATGATTGTGAAGGGTTACGTTGCTCCTATTCTGGAGAATACTGGAGAACCAATCCCTTTGGAGAATTTGGCGGATGACGAGAAGAAAAGGTTTGCGATAGAGAAGAAGGCATTCTCTCAGCTATCCCAGGCGATCAACACTGATCTATTACATCAGTTTGGATCGTGCACTACATCCAAACAACTATGGGATATGCTGAGAAATCGACATGATGGAAATGAGAAGACCAGGAAGCTTAGGATGGAAGAGCTTCGGAAGGAGTTTGAAAACTTCAGTTATATGGGTAATGAGACCCTAAAAGAGTTGGTTCCAAGGTACTGCCATTTGCTCACTGAATTGTCGAGCTACGAGATCAGCATTCCAATGTCGGAATTAGTAGATAAATTTGCTGATGCTTTATGTGACAACTCGGGTAAATCTCTCTCTCTTGGTTTCTACCGTTTGCTTGTTTCCTTCGTTATTTCTTTTGTTCTTTCTGTACTTGTACAAATTTTCGGGACGAAAATTCTTTTAACGTGGGGATGATGTGACACCTGGCAAATTCGGGTTAACAACGTTGTCTAGATGAAAGTCTACCTTAGCGAGTCACGCGTATATTGTACTTAACTGGGTTAGTTAAGTCGGGTTATGGTTCGGGAACTATTGGTTAGCTTAGAAGATCATTGGATGTTGGTCTAGAGGTTCGTTAGATGTCAGTCCTTAACCAAGTGTACAAACGGTGACGATCGGTGGAATCGTCAGGGCATACGGAACATACGAGTCTCGAGTCCCGGGAATTGGTGAACGAGTGTGAATATGTGTATTTACTTGTGGTATGTGTTTATAATCATTATGTGACTTGTCGGTACATTAATATGTGTTAACATATGTTAAAACGGGGTTTAACGCGCAAAACACACAAAAGGAACCCCTACAGGCGATTAGGAAGCCTAATCGCCCATAGGGGAGGCGAGTAGGGAGCATTAGACACGAGTAGGAGGCTACTCGTGTATACATAGGGGCGATTAGGCCCAATCTCATGCGATTAGCAGCCCTAATCGCATGTAACTGCTGCATACTCGCCTATAACGTGCTGAACGACTAGAAACGCCTATAAATACAATACTTAACCTCCTAAACTCCCTAATATCAACCCTAGTCGTCCCATAACCGCCCCAAACACTTAAACAACCTCTGGAAGGCGATTTTGATCAAAAACACAAGGTTTCAAGGTCTAACCATCATTCTTTTACAATTCCAAGGTTTGATTCTCATCCATAACACTTTGTAAACGTTTTTAATCAATCCCTAATGGTCCAGACCTGTTCATAAACGAAAAAGCTTTCTGAAAATCGTCAATAAGGGTTGTTAATCGGATTATAACTAATAAACATGCGTTATGGGTATGTATGATTAGAAAGATAGGATTTTTATGAATCTTGATGATGTTTTGATGTGTTATCATGCTAGGTCAGAATTAATATTGTTAGTATGATGATAGAAATCTCAGTAATTGGATAATAGGGTTATGATTACATGCGTTAATTGAATGTTGCATGCTATGTGAATGGTGTTTGGATTGCTTTGGTTGCATGCAGGACTGATTTTACGAGGTTGAACGAAGGGTTTTGGGTTAAACATGTTTAGGATAGTGTTTGGGATGATATTGGGTAGTTACACACGTTCTGGATCTGATTTGGAGCGTTAAACGCGCGAAAAACCGGAACAGCAAGGTTACAGGCGAGTAGCCTTGCTAATCGCCTGTGCTAGGGGCGAGTAGGCCCTACTCGCATGACATTAGGGGCGAGTAGGCCCCACTCGCATAACATTAAGGGCGAGTAGCCCACTCGCATAACAGTAAGGGCGATTAGCCCAATCGCCTGACAGCAGGGGCGAGTAGCCCTGATCGTGTGACTGTTCAAGCGATTAGCCTCCCTAATCGCGTGTACTGCTGCTGTAAGTGTATATTAGCATTCCGAGACCCGATTTGACATATAGTAACATGCTAGGAACCCCGTAACATGCCTAATAACTTGGTAACATATATCTGGATGTATTCCGGTGATACGTGAACTATGTGCTATAACTTGTTGTGCGTTAACGTATGTTAAGTGTACTTGCGTTATTGTATGTTGTGGAGCGTAAACATAACACGGGGAGTCTCGGGTCACCAATGGGATGTCGAGTCTTGTACTTTGGGTCGGTTAAACAGTCACGGTGTTTTCAAACGAACTTGGTTATGGTCTGGACATCTAGGGACTAATTAACCTGCGGGTTATTAGTCTAAGTACTTGTAACTGTCGTATGTTAGGTCGCCGCTTTACGGGACTAGCATAGCAGCTGAGTTTACTCGGGTTAAGGAGTAACGGAACTTAAGGTGAGTTTACGGCCCCTCTTTTAAACTGGTTTCATATTTCGGGGGAGAAAACATGTGTTAAAATGATTATTTGGTAACTACTGTCATACTATGGGTTTCTATTGTGTACTACACGATCTTTGGAAGTCCCGGGGGGAACCATGAATGTGCGGGTTTGCACAACGGGGAAATGTGAATAGCGCTATTGGGAGTGACCAACCCCGCTCGTCGACTTGGAGGGTCGGCGGGTGCATATTGTCTCAAACAGGAACAACAGGAACAACAGGAACATACATCGGGCATACTTTTGGTATTCGAGTTAGTAATGGTTTTCCAATCGTGGTAGTAACAAAACGTACGCCTAGCTAGCGTATACTGGTTTTCTATTTGTTATAGTATGGACAGGTGGACTTGGTACTTGGATACAAAACCTGTAAACTCACCAGCATTTTTGTGCTGACGTAAACTTTTACATGTTTTCTCAGGTCGCTAAGGTAGCACAATGGAACTAGGGCGCACGCGTCTGCACGGCGTCTAGATAGAGTTGCATGATTTCACAAACATTGGACTTGATTTATTTATGTTGGATTTTATTTGAATAAGCTTCCGCTGTAAACGGGAATATTAAACTGTGTTTTGAAATTACATTTTAATTCATTTAGACTTGTTTATTGTGATCGTTGGTTTGGATCCTGGTTTGTCATGCGCCTCGCGGTAAAACTCCGCAAGTGGATTTGAGGGTGTGACAGATTGGTATCAGAGCCAATGGTTATAGTGAACTAGGACTGCATGTAGAGTCTAGTCTATAGCCGAGTCGCACACACTAGACGATCACATGGTACTAACGTTATAGTGGTTTACGTATGGTCTTGTCGGGGTGTCTCTAAATCATTGGTCTTTCTACGTTACATCATCCGTTCTACCTTAGGTTGGGTTACTTGTTTTCTAGGTAGTGTGGTCTATTGGGGTAACTCGTGTGCTCTTGAGAATTGTCCAAGGCTCGGACATCTCCCTTTCGCACTCCAATAGAAACACTTGTCATAAACTACCGTAGTATTACGGTGTGTAGCTAAGAGTCTATGTTCGGTGATTTGAACTTTGAACTAGGAGAACACTTGGAGGACCATGTAGAGCATTTTATCATTTTGGGTGCACACAAAATCATAAAACGAAATGCATGGAAGCACTAGTGAGCTCTGGGTTTGAGGGGGTAGTCCTGGATTGGATCTAGCTTTGATCTTGTGAACATTAGTGGTTATCTTTAACCGCGAAACTAAATTTTCTCGTCCTTTCTGCCAGAATCATGTCTGGAGTGCGTGGAGGACGAGGAGGTGGTCGCAATGGTGGACGCGGTGGTGGTCGCGGTGGTGCTGGTGGTCGTGGTGGAGGTATTAACCTATCACAGGCTGATCTGAACAACTTGCTCCAGGCTGCCTTTCAGTTAGGGCACAACGGTGGTGGTAAGTTGTTTTATCTGTTTTCTTTGCCTCATTGGTGAACCTTGTGTACGTTATTCGTGGTTTCTCATACGTTTCATTTCAGGTGGTCCTGTTGACCCACCCCCATCCATGTGCACCTACAAGATGTTCCGGGACTGCAAGCCCCAGGAATTCTCTGGCACTGAGGGTGCGGTCAGTTTGCTTAGGTGGTTGGAGAAAGTGGAGTCGGTATTTCTGATGTGTAACTGTCTCCCAGAAGATCGGGTGAAGTATTCTGCTGCGTTATTTCAGGACGTGGCATTGACTTGGTGGAATGGCATCACCCAGAACATGGGTATTGGGGAGGCATATGCTATGCCATGGGAGAACTTTGTGCAGTTGCTGAAGCGGGAGTATTCCCGAGGGAAGAGGTACAGAAGCTGGAGCATGAGGTGTGGAACCTCAAGATGACTGGATCGGAAATCGAGAAGTATACTGTGAGGAGGAATGAGTTGGCAGTGCTGTGTCCCGATCTGCACGTGCCAGAGTATCGTAAGATTGAACATTATGTCTCAGGGTTAGTGCCGGAAATTGCAGGGTTGGTGGCTGCTGGAAATCATCCTACTTATGCGGAGGTAGTTCGATCGGCCCATAGGATGACTAACTTAAAGGTGAATGAGGGGATTTTGCCTGCGAAAGGTTCAACTGTTAAGGCTCCAGAGAACAACAAGCGCAAGTGGGAAAATGACGGGAAAGGGTCTGGGTCTGCACAGCAGGGTAAAAGGTTTGATAATGGGGGTTCATCTTCTTCGGGTAACAAGCAGGGTGGTTATGCGGGAAAACTGCCCAAATGCAACAAGTGTGGACGCCATCACCAAGGGAACTGCGACAGTAACCGTTGTCACCGCTGCCAGCGAACAGGCCACTATGCTAAGGATTGTCGGGCTACACTTCCATCGACTCAGGCTCCGACTAACAGCTCAGCTCCGATTACTCAGGGGACTACAGGGAAACAGGGATGCTACAACTGTGGTGACACTGGGCATTACAAGAAGGATTGCCCAAAATTGAAACAGGGTGGAAACAACGGGAATGGTAACAACGGGGGCGGCGGCAGAAATGCACGTGCCTTCGTCATTGGAGCTGCTGAGGCTAGGCAGGACCCTGATACAGTCACCGGTACGTTTCTTCTCAATAATCGTTCTGTTAGCGTGTTATTTGATTCTGGTGCCGACAAGAGTTTTGTATCCATGGATGTTAGTCGACCGCTAGATGTAGTACCCGTACCATTAGAAACCAAGTATATTATTGAGTTAGCTGACGGTAAAACGATTGAAGCTACTAGTGTTCTTCGGGAGTGTCAGTTAGAGTTGTCGGGTTTATCGTTTCCCATCGACCTTATGCCGGTACCTTTGGGTAGTTTTGACGTTGTGGTAGGAATGGATTGGTTATCTTTGTATCGCGCGGAGATCGTCTGTTACGATAAGGTTATTCGGATTCCTCTCCCTGATGGAGAATTTCTTTCTGTGTACGGTATCAAGGGTGGTGTTCCGCTAAACATCATCTCTAGCATGAAAGCCCTTAAGTGTCTTCGAAAGGGTTATCCAGCTGTTTTGGCACTCTTAACTGTTTCCTCTGTTGGGGAGAAGAAGATCGACGACATTCCGGTGGTACGCGAGTTTCCTGATGTTTTTCCCGATGATTTATCCGGTCTTCCTCCTCATCGTCAAGTCGAGTTTGGTATTGATCTTGTACCAGGGGCTGCTCCTATTGCTCGGGCCCCCTATCGTCTTGCACCTCCCGAGATGCAGGAGTTGTCTAGTCAGTTACAGGAACTCTTGGACAAGGGTTTCATCCGGCCAAGTTCTTCCCCTTGGGGAGCCCCGATTTTATTTGTTAAGAAGAAGGATGGGAGTTTCCGATTATGCGTAGACTACAGAGAACTGAACAAGTTGACCATCAAGAACCGTTATCCTCTTCCACGTATTGATGATCTGTTCGACCAGCTTCAGGGTTCTAGTTATTATTCCAAGATCGACTTGAGGTCCGGTTATCACCAGCTGCGCGTCAGGGAGGCTGACGTTGCCAAGACTGCTTTTCGAACACGTTATGGCCATTTCGAATTCTTGGTCATGCCTTTCGGTCTCACGAACGCACCGGCGGTTTTCATGGACTTGATGAACCGCGTCTGTAAACCATGTCTGGATAAGTTCGTCATTGTGTTTATTGATGACATTCTGATCTACTCCAAGAACGAGACCGAACACGGGGAACATCTGCGGTTAGTTTTGGAACTTTTGCGACGGGAGCAACTTTACGCCAAGTTCTCAAAGTGTGACTTTTGGTTACGCGAAGTTCAATTCCTAGGACACGTGGTTAATGAACTAGGGATTCATGTCGATCCAGCTAAGATCGAAGCGATCAAGGACTGGGGAGCACCAAAGACGCCAACTGAGGTGCGGCAATTCCTAGGCCTTGCGGGCTACTATCGTCGTTTCATTCAGGGGTTCTCGAAGATTGCTCAACCCCTCACCACTCTCACTCAGAAGGATAGGAAGTTCGACTGGGGTGAATCACAAGAGTCAGCGTTTGAAGAACTGAAGTCTAAACTGTGTTCTGCTCCTATTTTGTCTTTACCTGAGGGTCCTGATGACTTTGTTGTTTACTGTGATGCTTCCATTCATGGACTCGGTTGCGTGTTGATGCAACGCGAGAAAGTGATTGCGTATGCTTCTCGTCAACTCAAAGTGCACGAGAAGAACTACACAACTCATGACTTAGAGTTGGGTGCCGTGATATTCGCGTTGAAAATTTGGAGACATTACTTGTACGGTACCAAATGCACCATCTACACCGATCACAAGAGTCTCCAACACATTTTCGACCAACAACACTTGAACATACGGCAACGCCGTTGGATAGAACTTTTGAACGATTATGATTGTGCTAT
The DNA here is from genome assembly GCA_028751855.1 of Ambrosia trifida. Taxonomy (NCBI): domain Eukaryota; kingdom Viridiplantae; phylum Streptophyta; class Magnoliopsida; order Asterales; family Asteraceae; genus Ambrosia; species Ambrosia trifida. The sequence continues at coordinate 57,619,125 of CM054125.1, read as the reverse complement.
TAAGTACCATCCTGGCAAGGCGAATGTTGTAGCAGACGCCTTGAGCAGGAAGGAATCTACTAAACCTCGTCGCGTTCGGGCGCTGCAGCTCACTATTCATTCGTCGCTACCTGATCAACTCTGTTCTGCCCAATTGGAAGCTTTGAAGGAGGAAAACCTTAAAGCTGAAACTATGCACGGTGCCGACAAGCACCTAGAGCGAAGGCCTGATGGCCTGCACTATTTCGCAGAACGCATATGGGTTCCTTTATTCGGGAGACTACGGGAGCTTGTTCTTGATGAGGCTCATAAGTCCCGGTATTCTATTCATCCTGGTTCGGATAAGATGTACCAAGATCTGAAGGTGCTTTACTGGTGGCCAAACATGAGGTCAGACATAGCCTCATACGTGAGCAAATGCTTGACCTGTGCTAAGGTCAAGGTGGAATACCAGAAACCGTCGGGTCTCCTGCAACAACCTGAAATTCCGGAATGGAAATGGGAACGGATTACTATGGATTTTGTCACACAACTTCCTAAATCACCAAGCGGGAACGACAAGATATGGGTGATTGTCGATCGGTTGACGAAATCAGCTCATTTTCTTGCTATTAAGGAGACCGACACCATGGATCGTTTGGCTCGTCTCTACTTGAAAGAAGTTGTTTCTAAGCACGGGGTACCAGTTTCTATTATCTCGGATCGTGACTCCCATTTTACCTCTCACTTCTGGAAGTCTTTACACAAGGCTTTGGGTACCCAACTAGACATGAGTACGGCTTACCATCCACAGACTGACGGTCAGAGTGAGCGTACGATTCAAACTTTAGAAGACATGCTGCGGGCATGTGTGATCGATTTTGGCAAGGGTTGGGAAGCTCATCTGCCGTTGGTAGAATTCTCGTACAATAACAGTTATCACACGAGCATCAAGGCTGCTCCGTTCGAAGCACTGTACGGACGGAAATGCCGTTCTCCTCTTTGTTGGGCTGAAGTGGGTGAGAGTCAACTCACTGGGCCTGAACTAGTGTACGAAACTTCAGAAAAGATCGTACAGATTCGAAATCGGTTGGCGGCAGCACGGGACCGGCAAAAGAGTTATGCTGATCAGCGTCGCAAACCACTGGAGTTCCAAGTCAATGACAAGGTACTTCTAAAAGTCTCACCGTGGAAGGGCGTCATACGCTTTGGAAAGCGTGGCAAACTCAATCCGCGATATGTCGGCCCATTTACGATCCTGGAACGGATTGGGCCGGTGGCATATCGACTTGATCTACCGACGGAGCTCGGTAACGTACATAACGTCTTTCACGTGTCAAACTTGAAGAAGTGTCTGGCTGACGAGTCTCTCATCGTTCCACTGGAAGAGATCAAGGTTGATGATCGTCTTCGGATTGTGGAAGAACCTGTAGAGATCCTTGATTACAAGATTCGTAGCCTACGTCACAGCAAGATTCGTATCGTTAAGGTTCGGTGGAACTCGAACCGGGGACCGGAATATACGTGGGAACGGGAGGATCAGATGAAGTCTAAGTATCCTCATCTCTTTCCTAAGGAAGCGTTCGAGTCGAGACATGTCTCTTCGGCAACTGAATGAATCTCGGGTCGAGATTCCTTTTAACGTGGGGATGATGTGACAACTCGGGTAAATCTCTCTCTCTTGGTTTCTACCGTTTGCTTGTTTCCTTCGTTATTTCTTTTGTTCTTTCTGTACTTGTACAAATTTTCGGGACGAAAATTCTTTTAACGTGGGGATGATGTGACACCTGGCAAATTCGGGTTAACAACGTTGTCTAGATGAAAGTCTACCTTAGCGAGTCACGCGTATATTGTACTTAACTGGGTTAGTTAAGTCGGGTTATGGTTCGGGAACTATTGGTTAGCTTAGAAGATCATTGGATGTTGGTCTAGAGGTTCGTTAGATGTCAGTCCTTAACCAAGTGTACAAACGGTGACGATCGGTGGAATCGTCAGGGCATACGGAACATACGAGTCTCGAGTCCCGGGAATTGGTGAACGAGTGTGAATATGTGTATTTACTTGTGGTATGTGTTTATAATCATTATGTGACTTGTCGGTACATTAATATGTGTTAACATATGTTAAAACGGGGTTTAACGCGCAAAACACACAAAAGGAACCCCTACAGGCGATTAGGAAGCCTAATCGCCCATAGGGGAGGCGAGTAGGGAGCATTAGACACGAGTAGGAGGCTACTCGTGTATACATAGGGGCGATTAGGCCCAATCTCATGCGATTAGCAGCCCTAATCGCATGTAACTGCTGCATACTCGCCTATAACGTGCTGAACGACTAGAAACGCCTATAAATACAATACTTAACCTCCTAAACTCCCTAATATCAACCCTAGTCGTCCCATAACCGCCCCAAACACTTAAACAACCTCTGGAAGGCGATTTTGATCAAAAACACAAGGTTTCAAGGTCTAACCATCATTCTTTTACAATTCCAAGGTTTGATTCTCATCCATAACACTTTGTAAACGTTTTTAATCAATCCCTAATGGTCCAGACCTGTTCATAAACGAAAAAGCTTTCTGAAAATCGTCAATAAGGGTTGTTAATCGGATTATAACTAATAAACATGCGTTATGGGTATGTATGATTAGAAAGATAGGATTTTTATGAATCTTGATGATGTTTTGATGTGTTATCATGCTAGGTCAGAATTAATATTGTTAGTATGATGATAGAAATCTCAGTAATTGGATAATAGGGTTATGATTACATGCGTTAATTGAATGTTGCATGCTATGTGAATGGTGTTTGGATTGCTTTGGTTGCATGCAGGACTGATTTTACGAGGTTGAACGAAGGGTTTTGGGTTAAACATGTTTAGGATAGTGTTTGGGATGATATTGGGTAGTTACACACGTTCTGGATCTGATTTGGAGCGTTAAACGCGCGAAAAACCGGAACAGCAAGGTTACAGGCGAGTAGCCTTGCTAATCGCCTGTGCTAGGGGCGAGTAGGCCCTACTCGCATGACATTAGGGGCGAGTAGGCCCCACTCGCATAACATTAAGGGCGAGTAGCCCACTCGCATAACAGTAAGGGCGATTAGCCCAATCGCCTGACAGCAGGGGCGAGTAGCCCTGATCGTGTGACTGTTCATGCGATTAGCCTCCCTAATCGCGTGTACTGCTGCTGTAAGTGTATATTAGCATTCCGAGACCCGATTTGACATATAGTAACATGCTAGGAACCCCGTAACATGCCTAATAACTTGGTAACATATATCTGGATGTATTCCGGTGATACGTGAACTATGTGCTATAACTTGTTGTGCGTTAACGTATGTTAAGTGTACTTGCGTTATTGTATGTTGTGGAGCGTAAACATAACACGGGGAGTCTCGGGTCACCAATGGGATGTCGAGTCTTGTACTTTGGGTCGGTTAAACAGTCACGGTGTTTTCAAACGAACTTGGTTATGGTCTGGACATCTAGGGACTAATTAACCTGCGGGTTATTAGTCTAAGTACTTGTAACTGTCGTATGTTAGGTCGCCGCTTTACGGGACTAGCATAGCAGCTGAGTTTACTCGGGTTAAGGAGTAACGGAACTTAAGGTGAGTTTACGGCCCCTCTTTTAAACTGGTTTCATATTTCGGGGGAGAAAACATGTGTTAAAATGATTATTTGGTAACTACTGTCATACTATGGGTTTCTATTGTGTACTACACGATCTTTGGAAGTCCCGGGGGGAACCATGAATGTGCGGGTTTGCACAACGGGGAAATGTGAATAGCGCTATTGGGAGTGACCAACCCCGCTCGTCGACTTGGAGGGTCGGCGGGTGCATATTGTCTCAAACAGGAACAACAGGAACAACAGGAACATACATCGGGCATACTTTTGGTATTCGAGTTAGTAATGGTTTTCCAATCGTGGTAGTAACAAAACGTACGCCTAGCTAGCGTATACTGGTTTTCTATTTGTTATAGTATGGACAGGTGGACTTGGTACTTGGATACAAAACCTGTAAACTCACCAGCATTTTTGTGCTGACGTAAACTTTTACATGTTTTCTCAGGTCGCTAAGGTAGCACAATGGAACTAGGGCGCACGCGTCTGCACGGCGTCTAGATAGAGTTGCATGATTTCACAAACATTGGACTTGATTTATTTATGTTGGATTTTATTTGAATAAGCTTCCGCTGTAAACGGGAATATTAAACTGTGTTTTGAAATTACATTTTAATTCATTTAGACTTGTTTATTGTGATCGTTGGTTTGGATCCTGGTTTGTCATGCGCCTCGCGGTAAAACTCCGCAAGTGGATTTGAGGGTGTGACACTTTACCACCCTACTGGAACCAACACATCGAAGTGTTAAAGGAGAAGGATGCTTACCAGTATTGGACTATTAACGAGTTCATCCAAAAGCTGGAAAACAAAGAGATGGAAGAAAAGAGAAAAGCTAAGAGAGCTCAGATTCCACAGAATCCTGATTTATATGTGAGTGGTACATCTAACTCTCTTTCTGCTTCAAGCACCACATCTAATGTTGCACCTCACATAGCATGTGTGTCTAACGTTGTTGAACCAACAAAAGCACCCATTAACTACCTTGCTCAAACTTCATCCTACACACCATCATACACACAACAACCTTATCAAACACAAAACTTTATTCCACCATTTTCACCATTACAACAAGCCGCATGCTACACATCAAGTCAACCTCAACAACAATAACAATATCCTCCTCAAGTGAATCAGATGCAGATTACTCAAGCACAATCAAGTCAAAACCCGATTGTGTTAGAAACCTCAAACCTTAACAATGTGACTGTTGAAATTGCTCAACAGCATGTTGCTCTTGTATCTGCCATGGTTGCTTCTTACAACGGTTTGGTGGCAAGTCAAATTGGTAACAATAATCTCACCAATGAGGACTATGCTCAAATCGACAAAGAGGAAATGGAGTTGATGGACATTCAGTGGGCTTTTGCAAGCATTATGAGGAGAGCCACTGATTTTATTCAGAAGACTGGCAGGACTGATCTCTCAACCTCTCCCAACACCACATACGGATTCAACAAAGCAAAGGTTACCTGCTTTAACTGTGGTGAGAAGGGACATTTTAAAAGAGAGTGCACACAGCCAGCACAACAAGGTAACCGGAACCCTTTCAATTCAACATACCAAAATAGACAAGACCAAAACCAAAATCAAGTGTCTTACAACAATCCCAACATCTCAAGCTTTCAACCACAAAACACTTATCAGAACCGTCAACAAAACACCAACACCAGACAATCCACAACTCAAAACCAACCTCAACAAAACTCAAACCGAACTATAGTTCCTATCTCTACACCTAACACACAAAACCAAAACCAAACTGATACTCAAAACCAAGCACTTGTGATCCAAAAGGATGAAGGTTTTTGACTGGACTGGTATGCAATTGGGGGTGGAGGAGATCACTGCTGGGAATGTTGCATGTGTGGCATAGCAGATGAGGTTGGATGAGAATGAGGAAATTGAAGAAGAGGTTGTGATTGAAAAGGTGTCGGAGTTGAAGATTGAAGAAGTGAATGAAGATGTGATTGCTGAGAGTGAAGACAAGAGATCGGGGATGATTCTTGATTCTGTCACTGATGTTGGAGATCAATATGATTCAGCTTACTCGGATATGGAGAGCGAATCTGATTCAGAGACTAGTGTGAATTCACTAGATGATGATATTGACCAACTGCTAGCTGAAGCTGACTTCCTGATGACCCGCAAGTCATGTATGGTGGATGATGCATGCACCAAGATTGACTACTCCAAATTCTTCGTAGGAAAGGAAGCTCACTTTGCTTTAATGGCCATGACAGAACCTCCTAAGCCGGTAAATTCTGAAACTCAATCTCAAGCGTGTGTTAAATGTGATAAATGTGCTGATTTTGAAAAACTGACTGATGAAAACAAGCTTCTCAAGGTCCAACTTGAGAGTGCAAAACTCAACTGTCAGATTTATCAAAAGGACTTAAAAGATTTCAACAAAGTTCTTGATGGTTATAAAAAGGATGTGTCTGAACTGAAAAAGACATTATCTATTAAACAACTTGCCATTAATAATTACATCAATGAAATGGAAAACACTAAATTGGAAATGGCAACCATCAAGTGCTTTGCGGAAAAAGTTAATAAGAAATTAGAAAGTTACAAGCACATAGCATATGTAGTCGATCATATCATTGAAGAACCCTCCCAGACGAATAGTTCAAACTATAAGTCAGTCCCATCTCCGGTATTGTTTGAGAATCACACTTTACACGCAATACCACCGGAGACTTTAATCAATCCTGATTCCACATCAGAAAATGAGCCTAACACTTCCAGTGTCGGGGATCCATATTCTGATGTGAGACCAGTACTGGGAAATAGTGAGGGTGTGATCGCTACTGATGATTCAGATGAAGAAGATGAGTCATCTGAGACGGTTGAAAGTGATAGTGATATCCCTGATGAAAATCATATAATCACTACTGAGCCAGTCTCACCGTCTCAGATCATTCATCCAATGGCAAATGCTCATCGTAAAAATGAGGTTAAGAAAAATGAAAAGTTTGTTGGTAAGAATTTTGAAAAGAAAGAGGTAAAGAAGGTTGAGAAAAATGTGAGAAAACCGGTTGAAAAGAAAGTTGAAATTAAAACTGAGAAAAATGTGGTAAAACCGGTTGATAAGAAAAATGAGCTTAAATCTGAAAAATCCAATGATGTGAGCAATGAATTGTGTGATAAACCTGTCAAAATCTTCTATCGGATGCAAGGCTCCGATAAGATTTTATCCGATGATGAGTTTCCGATTAAGTTTGTCAATTCTTCAAAAATCGAAAAGATCTGGCAGGAAAGTACGATTTGGTTTCCAAAATTTGAAAGGACCAATGACATTCCTCAAGAGATTTTAGACAAAATTTATTCGGATAAAGAAGCTAAGGTCAATGTCACACAATTTGTTTTGCCTGTTCATAAAGAAAATAGTTTTATTGAACCGACTTACTCGAAGGACCCAGCTCCTGAGAGTTTAAGGAAACAATGCATGGTCGATCGATATCCCATTGCTAGTTTTTCCAAGTCGCCGATCAAGGAAAATTATGAGGAATATCGTGCGTGTTATAAGTGCGGGGAACGGGGACATTTACTTGCCGCCTGCCCGTACGTACGACACAAAAGGCACGAGGTGGAGATGAGGCAATATCATGAGTATCCGGTTGACAACTATGGCTATCAACAGAGACGGCATTTTCCCTAACAAGAATTTTATCATAATCAAAACAATTTTTATAACAAGGGGGAAAATCGTCCGATGACGTACGATAAGCGCAACCGGATGACCACTGATAAATCTGGTAAGAAACCTATGATGAACTCAACTGCTGACAATAAAAAGGTTGTTCCTAAACCTAATGGAAAACAAGCAGTTGGACCTGTCTCTGTTAAATCAGAGAAGGTAACCAAGAAAGTTGCTTTTAAAGAAGAAGTAAAGAAACCGACTGAGATTCAAAATCTCAGATTCGGATCTTGAAAAGATCTGAGCAATCTTGGTCATCTAAGGAATCTGAAGGAGCCTCTACTTCACAGAGTGAGAAGAATGAGAAAAAGAAAGTTGTTAGTGAGAAGAAAGGGGTTGATGTAACCCAAGATGTTTGTGATTCAAAAGACTCTTTGAAACAACCTGTTCAAAGACCCAAGACCAAACAGGCTTGGGTCCCCCGAAAGAACTAATTGATCTACTTTAAATGTGCAGGGAGCTCCAGCTGGCCCTGTTAGCAGCCTATGGATTGTTGACAGTGGAGCTTCTGGTCACATGATGTAACATTACGCATTAAAAACTTGTACGTTACACGTTCATCAATAATAAAACGTCAAGTTTTCATCTTATATTTCGCATTTAATTATTTTGTCGCGATTGTGGAACCCTAATACTATATATATATTATAATATATGTGTGTTGGTTTGTATATAAATCAAAAAAATAATAAAATGCTTTGGCCGGGGTTCGAACCCGCGCCAAAGCCCAAGCAACCCACAAGCTCAACCATCTGGGCTGGACCATCTTTTTGGAAATAACCCGGACACCTATTATATTTATACACATTTTGGAAACCTTCACAGTTGACAAGGAAAGTCAACTGTGGGTTCGCGTATGATCCAAGCTTGGGCATTAACTCGTAATTGATCCATAATTGGTAAATTTTTGTGATTACCGGCCCTATACAACTCGATTACACGTCAATTACATCTAATCGTTGACCAATTGATTCAATTATACGCGTATGATATTAACCAAGGTCAAACTTTCCAATTAACCATAACCATTGAACCTCAGTATAAATAGAACCTCTGCGAACCTTGATTACTCGCTCACAACCCTCTCTCAACCTCCAATTCTCTCTGAATCACTCTGATTATTATAATCTTGTTCGTCGTTTGACTTTTGCTTTGACCCGGCTATTACACTCAATTCATCACTGTGAGTCTGATTTTCTGTGTGGGTTTTATTCATCGGCGATCAACCAACAAAAGCCCCAACATTAATCGGGCTCAAGTTGGCTGATTTGCCCAATTGCAAATTCTAGGGTTCATTCGTGTTATTTGGGGATAAACTTGATTCGCGTATTTGTATTTAATTAATTTTAAACTGAAAACATCACAACCACCGGCCTAGGCCAAGTGGTTGTGACCTTGGTCCACCACAGAGGTTACCCGGGTTCGAGTCCCGGCTCTGACCCCTTTTTTGTTCTTTTCTTTTCTTTTTTTTTTTTACAACAATTATATATTTATTTATATTAAACCTTTTAATCTTTTAAATTCATTTTAAAATATCAAAACTATTTTATAAATTCTAAAAAAAATATATTTGTTTAATCTGAGATAAAAGTTTTATTTACAATTTTTATTTTTCAAAAATTCATTTATTTAATATTTATAATAATTAAATCATTTTTATACTATTATATTTATAAAAATCCATTTATATATCAAAACAATTTTATTAAATTCTCCAAAATTTATCCTGACTTTTTATAAAGTTAAACTTTACTGAAATAATTTTTAATTCAGTAAAATCATTTATTTTATATTTTTAATCAATTTTTGTTAGATTTAATCATAATTAAATCATAATAAATCCAATTTTCATCATTTTTGCACCAAAATTTTATACAAATTATTTTTAATTATTTAGAGCAGAAATATGATTTTTAAAATAGGAATTCTTTAATTTTAGTATTTTTGAATATTAAAGTTAAATATTGGCTATTTATAAATAAATAGATTTAAAAATCTATTTTAAATGAAATAATTTTATAAAAATTATTTTTTATGCTTCAAACACTTTAATGTGCACATTCAAAATTCAAATTTTATAAAAAGACTTTCTTTTATTAATTATCAAATTTTCCTTTATTAATTAACATTTTAATTTAAATTCAACAATTGATTATCCCCAAATCGAAACCCTAGGATACACTTGTAAGTTAATTAGACTTAGACTTATTATATATTACCTTATTATAGGGTGATATTTGGAATCATTTTGGGCAACACAATTATTTCATCTTTTCAACAAGTTTAACATTTGCTAAGGTGAGTTTTACATAGCCCCTTTTATTTATCACCATTTTTGGGGTGAAACATGTTATAACATTATCATTGCAATTCAATCATCAATATGTCTATGTGTTTTCTATGTTGCATTATGTCTTGAGCATGATTAGAGTAAGCACCATTCTAGCATAATCATTAACATTGATCAGCCGACGGTATACATTGATAGATCTATTGGACTGACAATCCCACCCGGATACGTGCCTCCTACAAAGGTTACGTGGGTGTTTGTTATCGCATAACATATTCAATTGGACCATAAGTGTATGGTATGTATCATTTTATAGCAGTCAACAGGGTTGATTATGCACTCGATTTATTTCTAGTATGTTCTCACATATGGGCTAGATTAACATGACACATGAATTGCACAACATTTTATTCATTTTATTATCAAAAACCTATGTAATTCTCACCAACTTATGTTGACCCAAAATACTTTCAAAATTAACATGTTTCAGGTAACAATGAAGCTGAGGCTTGAGTTAGCATGAGGATTTTACTTGAAGTTTATTTGAAGTTATTGAAGTTGTTATTTGATATTATGTATTTGAATTCTTAGACATCATTTCACATTTTGGATATTATGTTTGAATAAATTATTTAAAATTTATATTATACCATGTGCTACTGAAAACAATCATCAATACGTGGCACCCCGATGTTTCCGCCATCGGTTGGGGTGTTACAGATTGGTATCAGAGCCTTGGTTATAGGGAATTAGGTTATTAGAAATAATCTAGACTATAACCTTAGGGACTAAAACAGTACTTGCTTCTCCTACTTGTAACCCTAATTGCTTCCCTAATCCTACCCTTATCCTATGCCTTATAACCCTAAACCTACATGTGACTACTCTTAATTGTCTGCTGCAATCCTGATCCACCATTAGATTTATAGGACAAAATCCTCAGGTTTAACCTGAACCCCCTTGAGATCTCGTCGAAGTTCTAGATTTTAATAACGAACACGTGCAATCTGGAAGGGTGAACGCCTGTATTCTGAGTCTTCTGTCTAGGCTGGCATTGCGCATATATCCCAATCAGACGAGGGACCCGGATGCCTACCTGGGAATTCTCGGGATGAGTGTTCACTTATAGGCTAAAGCATGTCTTCATATGTTATTAGAATTTAGAATCTTTGATAAGTCAACGTTTTCGTTTATTCGTTTTAATTAATGAATAAATGATTACATTCCTTATATAAACTCTCATTCATTTCATTGTGTCTATTACAGATCATGCCTCCTCGTCGCAGCACTCGCAACAACAATGGTGAGAACCACGAAGAAGGTGGTGATAACCATAACCACAACCATGACCAAGCTCCTAACCACAACAATAATGGGGTCGATGCTCAACTGGCTGCGATCATTTCTCAACAAATGGCGCAGCAAATCGCAACTCTGGTTCCCAATTTACTTGCTCAGGTCATCCAATTGAACGGCAACGGGAATGGTCACAACAATGGGAACGGAAATGGCAATGGCAATGGTAATGGACCCCAAGCTTGCACCCTTAAGCATTTCAACTCTTGTAACCCTCCAAAGTTCAGCGGTGAAGAAGGAGCTACTGGACTCCTCCAATGGTTTGAGGGTATTGAGAATACCTTCATCAACAGTGAGTGCCCCAACAATTTCAAGGGTCGTTACGCCGAGGTTGCTCTTGCTATGACATGGGACCAAGTCAAAGAGATCATGAAAGAGGAGTTCTGTCCTCGCAATGAAGTTAAAAAGCTTGAGGATGAGTTCCACACCTTAGCTCAAGATAGTGGGGAAAACCTTGCCTACAACACCCGCTTTCATGAGCTTAGCTTATTGTTGCCCCACAAAGTTACTCCTCTGCCGGTAGCCATCGAGAAGTACATCGGTGGTCTGCCCATGCAAATCCAGGACACCGTTTGAGGTAGAAACCCTGCAACTCTGGAAGAGGCCAAACGTCTAGCGGCCACTCTTACTGATAATCACGTGAAGAACGGTACTCTCGTTCGCAAGGGCACTAAGAAGACTGTTGCCAAAGACACTCCACAGCCTGCAATTGAAGTCAAGCCTGAGACCTCAAGCAACAAAAAGCGCAAGGCTAGAAACTATATGGTTGCTGCTACTCCACCTGCTGCCCAAAACCCAGCCAAGAAACCATACACCGGACCTCACCCTTTGTGCAACACTTGCAAGTACCACCATCCCACGCAGGTGCCATGTCGATTTTGTACTAAGTGTCAAAGATATGGTCACCTGGTGAACGTCTGTCGATCTCCTGCTACCCAAGACAACAACAACCCAGCTCCCAACCAACAAAACAACAGGCCTACTCGTGGTCAATGCTACGAGTGTGGTAACCCTAATCACTACATCAACAATTGCCCTAATCGTAACCGTAACCAAAACCAAAATCAGAACCAAAACCAAAACCAGAACCGCAATCAGAACCAAGGTGCTCGAGGTCGCGCCTACAATCTCAACGCTAACCAGGCTCGTGACAACAACGAAGTGGTGAATGGTACGTTTCTCATTAATAACCACTATGCATCCATATTATTTGATTCAGGAGCTGATAAGTCATTCGTGTCACTGAAGTTTGAACCTTTACTTAACTTACCCCACACTAATCTAGAAGACCCTTTCGTGGTAGAGGTAGCTAACGGGAAGTCTATTTCGATCGACTCTATTATTCGTAACTGCTTGTTGAACCTCGACGATCATACCTTCCCTATCGATCTTATCCCTATGCATCTTGGTAGTTTTGATGTTATAGTAGGCATGGACTGGTTGTCAACTCATCGTGCCGAAATTCTGTGCTTCGAGAAAGTCATACGCATTCCTCTCGAATCTGGTGAGATTTTGAAGATCTATGGTGAGAAACCCTGTGGTGAGCTTAAGCTTATGTCTTGTACTACTGCCCAAAAGTACTTACGAAAGGGGTATACAGCCTTCTTAGCTAACGTGATAGAGAAGAAGGACAAAGGCAAAAGTATCCAAGACATTCCTATTATTCGAGACTATCCTGAAGTCTTTCCAGAGGATTTACCTGGTTTGCCTCCTGCTCGACAAGTGGAGTTTCGTATTGATCTTGTTCCTGGTGCTAATCCTATCGCTAAAGCTCCTTATCGTCTTGCACCCTCTGAGATGCAAGAACTTGCTAGTCAATTACAGGAACTTTCTGATAAAGGGTTCATTCGCCCTAGTTCTTCTCCATGGGGAGCCCCTGTCTTATTCGTTAAAAAGAAGGATGGTTCTCTTCGGATGTGTATTGACTATCGTGAACTCAACAAACTCACCATCAAGAATTGTTATCCACTTCCTAGGATTGACGATCTCTTCGATCAACTTCAAGGAGCAACGCATTTCTCGAAGATTGATCTCCGTTCTGGTTATCATCAGCTTAGAGTCCACGATGAAGATATTCCCAAGACGGCTTTTCGCACTCGCTACGGTCATTATGAATTCATGGTTATGCCTTTTGGGTTGACCAATGCTCCCGCAGTATTTATGGATTTGATGAATCGGGTTTGTAGACCCTATCTCGACAAATTCGTGATCGTTTTCATCGATGATATTTTGATTTACTCTAAATCAAAATCCGATCACGAGCAACATCTTCACTCTATCTTGAGTCTCCTAAAGAAAGAACAACTGTACGCCAAGTTCTCAAAATGTGAATTTTGGCTTAAGGAAGTTCAATTTTTGGGACATGTCATTGATATGAACGGAATTCATGTTGATCCTGCAAAGATCGAAGCTGTGAAGAATTGGAGTGTTCCTACCACTCCAACGGAAGTCCGTTCTTTTCTTGGGTTGGCTGGTTATTATCGTCGATTCATCGCCAACTTCTCCAAAATCGCTGTTCCTCTCACTACCTTAACTCACAAGGGTAAACCCTATGAGTGGGGACCTAAGCAAGAGGAAGCATTTGAAACTCTTAAGCTGAAACTCTGTGAAGCTCCTATCTTGTCTCTACCTGATGGTAATGATGATTTCGTGGTCTACTGTGATGCATCGAACCAAGGTCTTGGTTGTGTTCTCATGCAACGAGGAAAGGTTATTGCTTATGCGTCTCGACAACTCAAGACTCACGAGAAAAATTATACCACCCATGATCTTGAATTGGGCGCTGTTGTCTTTGCACTCAAGATTTGGAGACATTATCTGTATGGGACCAAATGTGTGGTGTTCACGGACCACAAAAGTCTCCAACATGTCTTCGATCAAAAGAATCTTAACATGAGGCAACGACGATGGGTTGAATTACTTAACGACTATGATTGCGAAATTCGCTACCATCCTGGCAAAGCGAATGTTGTGGCTGACGCACTTAGTCGTAAAGAGCGTGTCAAACTCCAATGTGCGAGAGTTCGTACTGATCTTCAAGATCGCATTCTCCAGGCTCAACACACATCAGTCACCCAAGGTAACATGTACGATGAAATGTCTTGTGGTGCTGAGACTCAACTTGAAACCAAACCCGATGGTCTCCTTTATTTCCTTAATCGACTGTGGATTCCCGACCGTGATGATCTTCGTACTTCTCTCATGAACGAGGCTCATAAGTCTCGTTACTCTATTCGTCCTGGAGCTGACAAGATGTACCAAGATCTTCGTTATTCTTATTGGTGGCCTGGTATGAAGAAAGACATTGCTCTTTTCGTTGCAAAATGCCTCATTTGTTCCAAGGTTAAGGCTGAACATCAACGACCATCTGGTATGCTTGAACAACCAGAGATTCCTGTCTGGAAATGGGAGAGCATAGCTATGGATTTCATCACCAAACTCCCTCGCACACCCAAAGGTTTTGACAGTATTTGGGTAATCGTCGATCGTTTGACCAAATCAGCTCACTTTCTACCTATTCGTGAGAAGTATTCTGTGGAAAAGTTGGCAAAGATGTACGTAAGTGAAATCGTATGTCGTCACGGTATACCTTTGGACATTATTTCTGATCGCGATGGTCGTTTCACCTCTCACTTTTGGGGATCTCTACAAGATGCTTTGGGTACCAAGTTGAACCTGAGCACTGCTTATCACCCTCAAACGGATGGTCAGACTGAACGAACCATCCAGACACTTGAGGACATGCTCAGGGCATGTGTCATCGATTTTGGTGGCGCATGGGATTCTCATTTTCCTTTGGTTGAGTTTTCATACAACAACAGTTATCACGCCAGCATTAACATGGCTCCTTTTGAGGCACTCTATGGTCGGAAATGTCGTTCTCCTGTCTGTTGGACTGAGGTTGGTGAAGCTCGTATTACTGGACCCGAACTAATCCAGGAAACCACAGACAAAATTCAGCTCATTCAGGATAATCTTCTCAAGGCTAGAAGTCGCCAAAAGAGTTATGCCGATAAACGTCGTAAACCCTTGGAATTTCAAGTTGGGGACCTTGTGCTACTTAAGGTATCCCCTTGGAAGGGAGTTATTCGTTTCGGTAGAAAGGGAAAACTAGCTCCTCGATACGTAGGCCCCTTCAAAATTCTTGACAGAGTTGGAAAAGTGGCTTACAAGCTTGATCTTCCACCTGAGCTAAGCAATGTTCATCCGACCTTCCATGTTTCGAATCTCAAGAAATGCTTAGCAGATGAGAACCTTCATGTTCCTCTTGAGGATGTGCAAATCGATGAAAGCATGCACATTATCGAGAAACCCGTCGAGATTGTTGACACTGGAGTCAAGAAACTCAAGCGCAGTCGTATTCCGATCGTTAAGGTTCGTTGGGAATCTAAACGAGGCCCAGAGTTCACTTGGGAACGTAAAGACCAGATGAAGTCGAAGTATCCACATCTTTTTCCACCAGACTCTCCAACTCCAACTTCGGGACGAAGTTCCTAAAAGTAGGGGAGACTGTAACATTACGCATTAAAAACTTGTACGTTACACGTTCATCAATAATAAAACGTCAACTTTTCATCTTATATTTCGCATTTAATTATTTTGTCGCGATTGTGGAACCCTAATACTATATATATATTATAATATATGTGTGTTGGTTTGTATATAAATCAAAAAAATAATAAAATGCTTTGGCCGGGGTTCGAACCCGCGCCAAAGCCCAAGCAACCCACAAGCTCAACCATCTGGGCTGGACCATCTTTTTGGAAATAACCCGGACACCTATTATATTTATACACATTTTGGAAACCTTCACAGTTGACAAGGAAAGTCAACTGTGGGTTCGCGTATGATCCAAGCTTGGGCATTAACTCGTAATTGATCCATAATTGGTAAATTTTTGTGATTACCGGCCCTATACAACTCAATTACACGTCAATTACATCTAATCGTTGACCAATTGATTCAATTATACGCGTATGATATTAACCAAGGTCAAACTTTCCAATTAACCATAACCATTGAACCTCAGTATAAATAGAACCTCTGCGAACCTTGATTACTCGCTCACAACCCTCTCTCAACCTCCAATTCTCTCTGAATCACTCTGATTATTATAATCTTGTTCGTCGTTTGACTTTTGCTTTGACCCGGCTATTACACTCAATTCATCACTGTGAGTCTGATTTTCTGTGTGGGTTTTATTCATCGGCGATCAACCAACAAAAGCCCCAACATTAATCGGGCTCAAGTTGGCTGATTTGCCCAATTGCAAATTCTAGGGTTCATTCGTGTTATTTGGGGATAAACTTGATTCGCGTATTTGTATTTAATTAATTTTAAACTGAAAACATCACAACCACCGGCCTAGGCCAAGTGGTTGTGACCTTGGTCCACCACAGAGGTTACCCGGGTTTGAGTCCCGGCTCTGACCCCTTTTTTGTTCTTTTCTTTTCTTTTTTTTTTTACAACAATTATATATTTATTTATATTAAACCTTTTAATCTTTTAAATTCATTTTAAAATATCAAAACTATTTTATAAATTCTAAAAAAATTATATTTGTTTAATCTGAGATAAAAGTTTTATTTACAATTTTTATTTTTCAAAAATTCATTTATTTAATATTTATAATAATTAAATCATTTTTATACTATTATATTTATAAAAATCCATTTATATATCAAAACAATTTTATTAAATTCTCCAAAATTTATCCTGACTTTTTATAAAGTTAAACTTTACTGAAATAATTTTTAATTCAGTAAAATCATTTATTTTATATTTTTAATCAATTTTTGTTAGATTTAATCATAATTAAATCATAATAAATCCAATTTTCATCATTTTTGCACCAAAATTTTATACAAATTATTTTTAATTATTTAGAGCAGAAATATGATTTTTAAAATAGGAATTCTTTAATTTTAGTATTTTTGAATATTAAAGTTAAATATTGGCTATTTATAAATAAATAGATTTAAAAATCTATTTTAAATGAAATAATTTTATAAAAATTATTTTTTATGCTTCAAACACTTTAATGTGCACATTCAAAATTCAAATTTTATAAAAAGACTTTCTTTTATTAATTATCAAATTTTCCTTTATTAATTAACATTTTAATTTAAATTCAACAATTGATTATCCCCAAATCGAAACCCTAGGATACACCTGTAAGTTAATTAGACTTAGACTTATTATATATTACCTTATTATAGGGTGATATTTGGAATCATTTTGGGCAACACAATTATTTCATCTTTTCAACAAGTTTAACATTTGCTAAGGTGAGTTTTACATAGCCCCTTTTATTTATCACCATTTTTGGGGTGAAACATGTTATAACATTATCATTGCAATTCAATCATCAATGTGTCTATGTGTTTTCTATGTTGCATTATGTCTTGAGCATGATTAGAGTAAGCACCATTCTAGCATAATCATTAACATTGATCAGCCGACGGTATACATTGATAGATCTATTGGACTGACAATCCCACCCGGATACGTGCCTCCTACAAAGGTTACGTGGGTGTTTGTTATCGCATAACATATTCAATTGGACCATAAGTGTATGGTATGTATCATTTTATAACAGTCAACAGGGTTGATTATGCACTCGATTTATTTCTAGTATGTTCTCACATATGGGCTAGATTAACATGACACATGAATTGCACAACATTTTATTCATTTTATTATCAAAAACCTATGTAATTCTCACCAACTTATGTTGACCCAAAATACTTTCAAAATTAACATGTTTCAGGTAACAATGAAGCTGAGGCTTGAGTTAGCATGAGGATTTTACTTGAAGTTTATTTGAAGTTATTGAAGTTGTTATTTGATATTATGTATTTGAATTCTTAGACATCATTTCACATTTTGGATATTATGTTTGAATAAATTATTTAAAATTTATATTATACCATGTGCTACTGAAAACAATCATCAATACGTGGCACCCCGATGTTTCCGCCATCGGTTGGGGTGTTACACATGACAGGGGACCTCACGCTACTCTTTGACATCAAAAACATTAACGGAGGTTATGTGGCATTTGCTGGTAATAAGGGAGGCTACATTACTATGGAGGGTAGTGTAAGCAATGCGGTCGTAACATTTGAGCGGATTTCTTATGTGAAACAGATAGACTATAATTTGCTCAGTGTTAATCAAATTTGTGATAAACAATTTTCTGTGTATTTTGATGACAAATCCTGTTACATCTTGAAACCTGGGTTTGAGCTACCGAAAGAGTGGGTGATGCTGAAGGCACCGAGAGTTAACAACTTGTATATTCTCGACATGTCTAAAGCAATGACCACCCATGGCCAAGTCACGTGTTTCCTCTCCAAGGCTACAGAAAAAGAATCCATTATGTGGCACAGGAGAATGGGACACATCCATTTGCGAAAGATGAATCAGCTTGTGAAGAATGAACTTGTCACAGGAGTTAATGTCAAACACTTCCATCTGAATGACAAGTGTATCAGTTGCAAGAAGGGAAAGCAGCACAAACAATCCCATAGACCAAAGAAAGTTAATTCTGTTGAGCTGCCACTTGAACGTTTGCATATGGATTTATTCGGTCCAGTCAGACGTAAAAGCCATGCCGGGGAGTTATACTGTCTTATGGTGACAGATGATTATTCAAGATTTTCATGGGTAATGTGCTTGCATCAGAAAAGCGACACTTTTGATAACTTGAAGGTTCTGTTTACACGTCTGGAGAATATATATGGTCTGAAGATCAAAAGAATCCGGAGTGACAATGGGACGGAGTTCAAAAATGCTCAGATGGAGGATCTTTGTGCGAACAAAGGAATTCATCATGAATATAGCGCTCCGTATACACCCCAGCAGAACGGTGTCGCAGAGAGAAAGAACAGGACTCTTATAGAGATGGCGAGAACTATGCTTGCGGATTCAAATCTTCCAGTCATGTTCTGGAACGAAGCTATTTACGCGGCATGTTATACTCTTAACCGTGTTTTGACAGTGAAGAAGTTTGGCAAGACTTCTTATGAGCTGTTGAACCGACGCAAGCCGAATCTGGAGTATCTAGAACCATTTGGTGCCCCATGTACAATGCTGAATCCTTCGGAAAAGTTTGCACCAAAGGCTGAAGAAGGTTATTTTGTTGGATATGCAACCCCATTAAAACGGGTATTCAACAAAAGAACTAGAAAAGTCGAGGAGTGGAACAATGTCGAAGTTCAAAGATATACACAAAATGTACAGGGTGGAGGACCAGATTGGATGTTTGATTACAAAGATTTCTTTGAATCATTCAATCTAGATAGCATGGTTGAAGAAGCTGTACTTCGATTATATTACGAGGTCGAAAACGCCGTAACTTCACCGTTAGTGCGTCCGATTACGGTAAACCCACAAACAGCTTCTAATGATACCACTGCTCCTGTATTGGAAGAAGAGGTGTTCCAAGAGGCTTCTACATCGCTTAATTCATCCGAATCAGAATATGAAGACGATGATGCAACAAGTGAAGCTATTCTGGACAACGCTACAGTGACACCACCAGTGAACCCATCTAATACTGATGCTTCAACATCGAATGTGGGTAATGATCTGGTTTCTACAGAGAATTTGACAACTCAAACGGGAGTATAAGTACCTGATTATCCGGAATCTCGGATACATCGGATACACCCGCTTGAACAAGTTATTGGTGATCCTGGAAGCAGTGTGATGACAAGAGGGCAGCTGAAGAATGCTCAAGCACCAGAAAACATTGGCAACCTTGCTTTATATGCCAAAATTCAGAAATCTGGTTTTCAGAATGACTGGTCATTTGCTTGTTATGTTTCGCAGATCGTCGGATCACGGGATTGGCAACCTTGCTTTATATGGATACCCCGATACAGCCCAATCACGGGATTGGAGTTGACCTTAAGGGGGAGCTGACTGATCCATTTACATACAAAGCAATCGTCGGATCTCTGATGTATCTCACAGCGTCAAGACCTGATATAATGTTTGCGACATGTCTTTGTGCGCGATATCAATCGAAGCCGAAACAGAGTCATCTTGCAGCTGTCAAGCGTATCCTTAGATATCTGAAGGGTTGTCCATCGAAAGGACTTTGGTACCCTCATGATGATAATTTTGACCTAATCGCTTTTAGTGATGCAGATTGGGGCGGCTGTGACAAAGACAGCAAATCCACAACGGCTGGATGTCAGTTTATGGGGAGCAGGCTCGTGACCTGGCAATGCAAGAAACAAACCGCAGTTACACTATCCACATGTGAAGCAGAATACGTTTCAGCATCGAGCTGCTGCTCACAGGTTCTTTGGATCCAACAGCAGATGGTGGATTATGGTTTGCAATTTCTTAAAACCCCTATTTACTGTGATAATGAAGCCGCAATCGCATTAACAAAAGACTTAGTAAATCACTCAAAGGCTAAACATATCCGGATTAAATATCATTTTATCCGTGATTGTTATGCTAAAGAGTTGATCGATATGGTCAAAATCCACACTGATTATCAACGCGTAGATCTTTTTACCAAAGCTCTTGACAAATCCAGATTTGATTATCTTTTAAAAGCTATTGGTATTAAAGAAAAACAGGACTGATCACCACCTCAGTCTATCACTTTTTAGTTTAAATTCTTACTGTTTTTCAGAAAAATTTCAAAAATACAAAAACATTGAAAAATTTCAAAAAAAAAAAACCATAAAAATTGAAAAATTTCTTTGCTGACTGCTATATCTTCTTCCCTTAGATTAATGCCGTCAGATTTCTGTGAACAAACGATATCTGGGCAGTCACATATTTGAAATGCTCCAGCTTATCCTTGGGAACAGTAAATTCGAAAATCTATAAAAATCAGAAAATTCTAAAATGATTTCCTGGAGTATAAAGGGAAATGATAGTACATCAGTGGGGATCTGACACATTCTAAATAATGTAATGCTATATAGGGTGTGTGTCTGAGTCTGTGCGATGTGCTGATAGGCTTCGTAGACCTATTACTGCGTGCCTGATACATACATATCAAACGATTTGTTGTGTGGATGAACTCCTCATGGGCATATGGTCTTAGTACCGTAATTTCGTTTGATAGGGTATTTGTACAAAACTCGGAGGTTTAGGGTTGTTATGTTATTAGTTGTCTGGGGATAGCCTCTCTGATCTTCTGCTGTAAGTCATTACGGACCTAGATCAGACAGGGTGTCTTTATAAAAGAGCTATATGCCAAATCCTAATGTTACCGAATTGAGGAACTTTCTATGTTATATGATGATCAAAGATTATCTATTACATCGTATTGATCATTGATGCAAATCATGATTAATATCAGTCCTCAACCTGGTATAGTGCATATGTTACTTTGCTGCATTAATTTGCTGACCTGTATACCTCTATGCATTATATCTTGTACAATTACAGACGACGAAAGCATAATCACGCTTTACAATGAGTCTTTGTGCATTTACTTCTTGATACGGGAGTATGTCGTGTGCGTGGGAACCATAGACAATTGCGTTTATCCTATAAATGTCAGTATCAGTATAAAGCACTGCACAAAAGTCTGCATGTGAGTTTATGTGGATCACAATATCAGCAGTTGCCAGATCACACATTGTCTTTAATGATAATAATTTCAAAAAGATCAACGGTGTGATCAGATTTCTAAAAAAAACTGATATGATCCCTTTACCGGAAATCACAAAAATATTTACAGTTTTTTCATTTACATTTCTGCATTTTATTTTCTCGTCAAAAATTACAAAACTCAAAAAGATTTTAGGTGTGTTTTAGCATAAACTTTAGAAAATCCAAAAAGATTTTTCTTTTTCATCTTATTTTTGATAACTGATGGTGGTTGATGTCGATTTTCTAAATCTTGATACACCATTTGAGCTTTGTAACTTTTAAAATGTGAAAATATGAATGTTGGATGCTTAAAAGTTGGAAAATAATTGAACCGGGACTCGTTTTTGAGATTTGGAAAATTTTCAAAAATCCCAATTCTCATTCGCCCATTCGTTTGGTCGAATGTGGGATTTTCTTTGTTCATTCGTATGTTTTGTTGGGCGAAGGAGAGTGTTCCTGATAATTATCTCATTCAAACCCTTTTATCTCATTCGAACCCTTTCAATAGGGTCGAAGGAGAGAAAAGTTTCTCCTTCGTATGAACAAAACGGGCGAAGGAACAGGCCTATATATATCCAGTTTCTCATTCGAACCTCATTCATACTTTTTCCAGATTTTTGATCGTAACCTCACCTTATTGCTCGTTTATTTAACATCATTTCATTGTGTTCGGCATCATATACTGATCATTGTGCTATAATTTTTACAGGTTATCATCACGATTTAAGGGTTTTAATCTCTGTTTCAAGTTCCGAGCCCTAACAATCCAAAAATGCTTTAAAACATCATAATATTAACAATTGTTGCTTAGGGTTGATTGTGTGTGAGTTTTAGGGGGAGAAATTATCAAAAACATGGTTAGTCTAGGAATGTTTATCGGCATGATTAGGCCTGAATACAATCAAATGGACATGTTCAGAATGACTAAATTTCAAAATTGATTTTTCAAATTTATGAACTGCTTCCTTCGACCAGTTCGAATGGGCGAAGGAAGAAAATGAAATGGGCGAAAGAAAATGAGATGGGCGAATAAAATTTTTTATCAAAATCAACACATTCGTACCATTTATTTCTCATTAGAAAATGAGATGGGCGAAAGAAAATGAGTTGTGCGAAAGAAAATGAGATGGGCGAATAAAAGAAAATGAGAGGTTTTTGACCAAAACTTTTCAATTTTGATATTTTGTCGATTTTTCACGTGTAATTTTGTTTGTTTTTGCAGATCTAACAATGTCTGAACAACAGAAGACGACGGAACAAGCAGGATCCTCATCACAGCCCGCTAAGCAGCTTGATTTTGAGAATGCGCACAACTGTTGCGCATATCTTGGCGATGTGAAGAAGCACACAGAATTTGTCGGTATCATTGAGTTTTTGAAGAGAAGTAGAGTAATTGATGCCATTGATACGCCGACAGTGATCTATAGAGATATGATTCAGGAATTCTGGTCTAATGCTAAACTAGATTTCTGGAAATGCGAGTCTTGCTTAACGAGCAAAATTCAGGGACAACGAGTGATTGTGTGCGAAGAAGATTTAAGAGAAGCACTGAATCTGGATGATGATCCGAAAGATCCAAAGGAGTTTACATTCATGGATCAAAGAAAGTGCTTTCTCAGGATGAAGTACAACGGACCTATCACTGACGGTTCGTTGCATAAAGGAAAACTGTGCCCACAATTCAAGTATCTGGCACATGTTTTAATTCACGTTTTCGGATCTGCTGCGGGAGGTTATGACTTGATGAGGAAGAGTATCAGTTCGATGATGGTTGCTTTAGTATTGAACAAACCGTTCAATATCTCTGGCATGCTGATGTCTCACTTACTGGAGCCCGTGAATGGAACGAGGAACCTGAAGTTTCTCTTATATCCTCGTTTTCTTCAAATGATATTCGATCACAAGTACAAAGAGCTGAAGAGAGATCCTAAACACATTGTTGTTCAGGAACACATGTCGTTGAACACACTAGCTAGAATGAAAGCTTATAAGGGTTTGTCTGTTGAAGAACGTCCTCCTGTTAGATGTTTGTTTGGACATCTAGCTAGGGTGGATTATAAAGATCCGGGTGAGGGGCTTGTAAGGAATGAGAACAGTGATTCTGATGCTGACAATCCTTTACATCATGTTGATCCTGACGCTAAGCGCAAGAGACAAGTTGTGAATGTAGGCGCTAAGAGTGGTAAAACAAAGAAACCAGAGATAAGGATTGAGGTTTCTGAACCAGAGAAGAAGAAAAGTACTCAAGGAAGAAATAAGAGAATGGCGAAAAAGGGTTTACACATTGTTGATGAAGCTTCCATTGATTCAGAAGAAACGATAGAGGAAGAACAATGGAATTCTGATGCTGAAACTGTAGAGACCACCTTGCCCAAGGCCACTGAGGCTGGTGCGTCTGCTAGCCAAAGAGAAGAAGATCAAGGGAACAAAAGTCCTATTCCCATTGATGTAGAAGATTTGGGATTTAATGTTGAAGAGACGTTTGTTGGATCTCCTGTGCAAGGTGCTAGAAAAGAGAAGAAGAAACAGGAGAAGCCAAGTATAAAAAGGAAGAAAGAGATAGAATCATTGATAGCTGGAAAGAAATTGCCACCAGCTACAAGTTCTAAATCACCGGTTACTGCACCAGCTCATAAGAAACAGAAGACTGCAACAACATCTAGCATACCACAAACTGAAGAAATTCCAATGGATGATGTGAATGAAGCATTGGATAATGTGCTAAAGAAAATCAGAAAAGGTAAACTGCCTGACGCTGTTGAACCACCAAAGAGGACAAAAGTATCGGTGGACAGTGACATCATGACTGCTGTGAATCAGAGATTTGTTGAGATGATGAGTCTGATTAACAAACAACAGACGAAGATTGAGCAGTTAAAGTCCAATGACAAGAAGATGTTAGAAGTCGTAGTCACATCGGCAGATGATAATGAGACCTTGAAGAAGACAATCAAGAAATTGAAGAGAGAAAACAAGAAGTTGCTGAAACATGAGCAACGTAACACCAGAAGGATCATAGTCTTGAAGAAGGAGAACAAACAGCTGAAAAAGAGTAACAAGCATATGGATGATCTGATAAAGAACTTGTACTCTCAAGCTCCTCAACTTCAAGCTGGTGAAGTGGATAAAGAAAGAGAAGAAGAGCTAGTTGATTACGAACTGTCTGATGAAGAAGAAGATGATGAACTAGATGAAGATGCTGGTAACGATACAAAGACGAAGAAAAAGGATGATAAGGATGATGGAGGATCGGATGATGGTTCGAGTGATGGAGACGGCTCTGCATTTGATGATAGTAGTGATGACGATGATGATGATGTTGATAAGTTTACTTACGAGAAACGTGACTCAGATAAGGGCGGTGAATCGAGCTCTAAAGCTCCTGGTGAGAATGTTGACGATGAAGATATTTTCTGGAACGAGAAATTGCAGTCATTGCCTGAAGAAGATAAGAACAAGTATCGCCAGATGCTCACTGATCGGGTCTGGACGATCGACATGACTAGCAGGTTCCCAAATATATTTGAATCTAACAATAAACTATTCGAGTTGGAGTATTGATGCGTGAAATGTGTGATAAATATATAATTTAAGTCCAATTAATTTCAAAACAAGTTTTAAATGGGAAATACCCACTAAACCACACACTACCGGCAAGTGTACCGGTCGTAGTAGTAAAGTAAATAAGTCCGAGTATCGAACCGTGGACACTGTAATAGCGGCTCTCGGTACTAAGCTTTCGTCGAGTCCTAGTCTAATAAATTAAAGTGACGTTGATTTAATTAACCACTAAAAAAAATATAAAATTAAATTAAATAAAATGCAAACAAAGCAAACGACAAGTAGAACTGGAAGAGATCAAATAATGAGAAAATGACTACCTAGGTAAGAATCAAGGTGACTGACGTATAGCTCTCGGGATTGGATAAATGGGTTTTGGTTACCGGGATCTTAAGATACACTAAACTAGACCAACACTGGAACGCGAATCATTCTCCAACATGTCGCAATACTGAATCTAGGGAAGTGTGTAAACTCACCGGTCTCGGGTTTAGATCACCTCTCGGTCTCTCCAAACTATGCTAAGGTATCCTAAATCTGAATGTCCTCTCGGCCCCCTCAGAAACAATACATCCGGGATGTGTAAGGGATGCAAGGGATAGTTATTCTAACAGGTTTCTAACACAGGGTGCTAACAAAACAGGCACGCTAGGGGTGACTCACTCTCGTGCAGACCACGGTCCCGAATACCTACCAAGCTAGACACACTGACACCTAATCTCCTCTCGGTCTCAAAGGTGGTAGAATGCTAAATTACCAAATAATTAATTAAATTGTTTCTAGGGTTTACTACGTCTAGCAACCTCAAAATATATCAAAAACACCAAGTCTAAGATACTAACAAAATCCTAGATCAAAAGATACAAAATCAATTAAACTAGAATTAAGCGAAACAAAAATTAATATTTAGATATTAAGCACGCGTACACAAAAGAAACCTTATTAGAAAACCTTTACCAAAACATTATCCAAAACATTATATAAATCCAACCCGAAAATTATTAGTCAATTGTCACCCGTCATCAATACCTAGGTAGCACTAAAAAGTTAGCCAATCATGGTCATGGAAAAAGCGAAAAACATAGGTTCAAAATAACACAAACTCATGGTCTAAATATTTATGAACACGGAGTAAATAAATATAAAAACTATAACGTTTAGTGATCAAACCCGAGCCTTTAATCTTGTACCAAGCCTCCCTGGCCTTCAACCCCTTCAAAATTAATATTCCTTTCTTCAAAATTCACGTGCAGTCTGCTCCACTCCTAAAGTTTGCTTCCCTTATTTCGTCTTCTAGCGGATGTAGTATTGTGAAAGTATTCTCCGTGCGCCGCTTTCTTCAGATGTCTCCCCCCACTTCGATCAGTATGCATCAATTATATAATATGTTCTTTTTTTGTAGGGTTTTCCCATTGGGCCCTATTTTTTATTTATTTTTTTTGTTTTGTAAGTAATGGAAGTTGGACTAAAGGTCCATTTGTCTATTATTATAGTTATTATATTTATTATTATTATTAGTAGTAGTATAGCCCAAGCTCGCATCTCAGGTGTTCTTGGCTCGACCAAAGTTTCTCGTCTACGCTCCAATGTCCATGAACACTGCTCCCAAGTGTCGGTGTCTCGATTAAAATTATTTCGTTTTAAGCCAATTTTCTCCAAACACCTATAAAATAATAAAATAAATAAATAAATAATAAAAACGACTCAAAACTAATAAAAATTTAATTAAACGCTAAAATAAATAAAATGGACAGGTACAAGCCTAAAACTAATAAAATACTAATAAAAGCACTCGAAAATTACTACAAACTACACAGGAAATTAGATGTGTTTTGCAACACATCAAACATCCCCACACTTAAACCTTTTTCGTCCCTGAAAAAGACTGCAATGGAATCATAACCAGGACTCTTGGTTTCAAAAACTTTTAGGTTTATTAATTAAGATTTAATTACGCATCAACCAAAACTGCCGGTATTGTTGTCCACCTAAACCCAACCACCAGCTAATCTGGCCCCAATCATGTAAAGCAATTAAGTTCATGTTATTTCAATCAATCTGTGGGTCTCACACTCAAGATATCCAGCTTCACCTAATCCCACCTCAAGCTTTCGAGGCAAAGGTTAAACCATATAGATTTACCAACCACTGCAAACTAAACTCCCTAATGTATTAGAAATTAAATTTATGATGGATGATGGATAAAGTGTATGAGCTTAGACACATTTGTTTTTTTCATACCTAACCCAGAGGTTGTCTCAATCAGAGTCACTATCCCCAAGAGCGACAGCATGAGCTTCGGTATTTTTTTTTTTTTTCAACTAGACCTCGAGGGAGTTTCGATCAGAGGCTTCAGTTTTTTTTTTTTTTTTTTTTTTTTTCAATTTTTCGATTTTTTTTTTTTTTTTTTTCGACTCAACCTACAACTAAGCAAAATAAAGACGAAGTCTCCCATCCCCACACTTAGAAAGGCACAATGTCCTCAATGTGCTCCAGGATACAACGTGAACTAAAAATAAAAATGCAAAAATAAAATATATAACAAAATAAATGGAACGAACTCCCCTGAAATATGTGGCGATAGCTCGCAGAAAGTGTTATGTCCGTCCATCATCTACAGCCGTATAGCATTTCCTTCGCGGCCATAGTCAGAATCCTGCAAAAATAAACTAAAAAGAAAGTGAAAGTAAAATGACTCAATAACAAGTGAGATGCCTGTTTACAGAAAATAATTTTAAGATCGACCCCTACCCGAATGGAGATTGAGTACGGGCGGGGGAGATCCATTAGTGAAAAAGGCCAAGGCAATCTCACAAGACTCGATAAACAAAAAATAAATAAATAAATAAAAATAAAAAAAAATTAAAATAAAGAAGAATGAAAATAACCTGGCGAATCATGATACAAAACTCTACACTTGGGTTCTTACTCGGAGAACCTAACCTCTACAATCACTCGAGATGAGGTTCGAGGCGGATAACCTCGACCTCATCCTCCTCCTCATTAGCTCTTCCTATGTAGAGCTTCAACCTATGTCCATTCACTTTGAACATCTCTCCATCCTTCCCCTCAATAGTAACTGTGCCATAGGGGAAAACTTCCTTCACCACAAACGGTCCTGACCACCGGGACTTCAACTTACCTGGGAACAATCTCAAACGGGAATTGTACAGGAGTACTTGATCCCCACACTTAAAATCCTTGTTCCCCTTCAACTTCCTATCATGCAATGCCTTCGTACGAGCCTTATAGTCATGAGTGTGCTCGTATGCATGATCTCTCAACTCCTCTAACTCGTGCAACTCCAGAAACCGTTTTCTCTTGGCCAAAGAAATGTCAAGATTAACGGATCGTAATGCCCAATATGCACGGTGCTCTAACTCTACCGGGAGATGACACGCCTTCCCATAGATCATCCGAAATGGTGTAGAACCGGTCGGTGTCTTATAAGCCGTGCGGAAGGCCCAGAGTGCATCATCTAACTTCTCAGCCCAATCAATCCTACTTGCCCCTACGGTTTTCTCTAAGATCCTCTTGATCCCTCTATTACTCACCTCCACTTGCCCACTTGTTTGTGGGTGATAGGCTGTAGCAAGCCGATGGGTGACCCCATAGCGTTGCAAAGCCTTCTCCATCAATGAATTACAGAAGTGGGTGCCTCTATCACTAACTAAGGCTTTTGGAGTACCGAAACGAGCAAACAACTTTCGTAGGAATCCCACTACAACTCTCGCGCTATTAGTGGGGGTAGGAAGTGCCTCCACCCACTTAGAAACGTAGTCTACAGCGACCAGAATGTACCTATTCCCACGAGACATAGGGAATGGTCCCATGAAATCAATACCCCAAAGATCGAAAACCTCACATGGATGCATAATATTCTGGGGCATCTCATCCCGGGACGAGATGTTGCCAACCCTTTGGCACCTATCACAACTCCTCACAAATGTGGCCGCATCCTTAAAGATGGTCGGCCAATAGAAACCCGCGTCAAACACCTTCCTCGCGGTCAACAAAACTCCATGATGGCCTCCCGTAGGGCCCTCGTGACAACGCCTCAACACATCTCTCAACTCCCTACCATAAACACACCTACGGACCACTTGGTCCGAGCCTATCCTAAAAAGATAAGGATCATCCCAAAGGTAATGCTTAACGTCCGCAAAGAATTTCTTCTTTTGCTGGTACGTTAGGTCCCCCCTCAGGAATCCATCAGCAAGATAGTTCGCAAAATCGGCGAACCAAGGCAACTCATCCTCCTTAGCTGTCAACACACACAAGAACTCATGGGGAAAGGCATCCCCAATATCTCTATCCTCACTCGACCTACTCTCCGGGTGCACTAAACGAGACAAATGATCGGCCGCCACGTTCTCGGCGCCACTCTTCTGCCTCAACTCTATGTCAAACTCAGAAAGCAACAAGACCCACCGAATCAAACGCGGTTTAGCATCTTTCTTACTAAACAAAAACTTCAAAGCCGCGTGATCAGAGTAAACGATGGTCTTAGACAAAACAAGATAGGACCTAAACTTATCAAAAGCATAAACCACCGCCAGGAGCTCTTTCTCAGTGGTAGTGTAGTGCTCCTGTGCATCATTAAGTGTCTTACTAGCATAATAAATCGGGTGGAAATGCTTATTGTGTCTCTGTCCTAAAACGACCCCAACTGCGAAATCGCTCGTGTCACACATGAGCTCGAACGGCAAGCTCCAATCGGGGGCCACCAGAATCGGGGCGCTAACTAACCTCTCCTTCAGAGTCTCAAATGCTCTCACACACTCCTCACTAAACTCAAAAGGCCTATCCTTTTCTAGGAGCTGAGTCATCGGTCTAGCAATCTTAGAAAAATCCTTAATGAACCTACGATAAAAACCTGCATGACCTAGAAAACTCCTAACAGACTTCACAGAAGTCGGCGGGGGTAAACGCGTAATGGTCTCTACCTTAGCTCTATCAACCTCTATCCCCGCTCGTGAAATCTTATGGCCTAACACTATGCCCTCCTTCACCATGAAGTGGCATTTCTCCCAGTTCAACTTCGACTTCGTCTCCTCACATCTAGCTAACATCCTCTCAAGATTCCCTAAACAGTGATCAAAAGAGCTCCCGAAAACTGAAAAGTCATCCATGAACACCTCCATGGAGCTCTCTATCATATCATGGAAAATAGCCACCATACATCTCTGAAAAGTAGCAGGAGCGTTGCACAGTCCAAAGGGCATGCGGCGATACGCAAAAGTCCCATAGGGGCATGTGAACGTGGTTTTCTCCTGATCCTCTGGTGCAATGGGGATCTGGAAATAACCTGAGAAACCATCAAGGAAGCAATAAAATTGCTGTCCTGACAAACGCTCGAGCATCTGATCAATGAATGGAAGGGGAAAGTGGTCCTTCCTGGTGGACTCATTCAGCCTCCTATAATCTATACACACCCTCCAACCTGTGACAGTACGCATAGGAATCAACTCACATCTCTCATTAGTCACAACTGTCATCCCTCCCTTCTTAGGGACAACATGGACTGGACTAACCCATGGTGAATCAGAAATGGGGTAAATAAGGCCGGCGTCAAGTAGCTTCAGCACCTCCTTCTTCACCACCTCCTGCATGTTCGGGTTCAACCTCCGCTGAGGCTGCACCACGGGCTTAGAGCCATCCTCTAACAGAATCCTATGCGTGCAAAAGGAAGGGTGGATACCCTCAATGTCCACAAGCTTCCAAGCGATGGCATGCTTGTGTTCCTTAAGCACATCTAGCAACTTCTTCTTCTCCTCCGCCGTCAAATCTGATGAAATGATGACGGGCAAACGTGACTCCTCATCCAGAAACGCATACTCAATATGATCGGGCAACTCCTTAAGCTCTAAGGACGGTGGGGTCTCTACCGATGGCCTCTCGACGGGCTCATCTCTCTCAAGAGCTAAACTCTCCACAGACTCAATGGGGCTATCACTAGACCTAGGGCTCTGTTCTAACGGATAAGTCATCATCTCTATCCCCTGGTCCTCCCAACTCTCATCAACAGAATCTAAATCGGAACTACCCCTACAAAAGTCACTCAAACTCTGACCAACATGAGACATAAAAGAGTCTAGGAAGTACAAAGTATCATCCTGAGCACCGGTGTGCTGCATAGACTCCTTCACACCGAAAGTCACGGTGTCAGTCCCTACACGAAGCGTAAGCTTACCGTCACAGACATCGATCAATGCCT
Source organism: Ambrosia trifida (assembly GCA_028751855.1). NCBI lineage: Eukaryota > Viridiplantae > Streptophyta > Magnoliopsida > Asterales > Asteraceae > Ambrosia > Ambrosia trifida. The sequence goes on along the minus strand of CM054125.1, from coordinate 57,587,786 downwards.
TAGCGGTAGCAAGAAATGGGCGTCCTAAAATCAATGGAACTCTCTCATCCTCCTTCATGTCAAGGATCACAAAATCAACTGGAAATACGAACTTATCCACCTTCACCAAGACATTTTCTATGATCCCCCTAGGAAACTTAACTGACCTATCAGCTAACTGGATGCTCATGCGGGTAGGGACCGGATCACCAAGGCCTAGTCTACAGTAAATCGAATAAGGCATCAAATTAATGCTAGCACCAAGGTCAGCCAATGCATGACTCACAGACGAACTACCAAACAAGCAAGGAATAGTAAAACTACCCGGATCTGTCATCTTCTGGGGCAGTTTGTTCTGAACCACCGCAGAACACTTCTCACTCAAAGTCACTGTAGAAATCTCCTCAAGCTTCTTCTTGTTGGACAGGAGGTCCTTCAAGAATTTAGCATACTTAGGCATATGCTGTAATGCCTCAACAAATGGAAGATTCACCTTGAGTTGCTTAAACAAATCAAGGAAGTGACCATACTCCTTCTCATACTTCTGCTCAATCAACCTAGTGGGATAAGGAATTCTACCAAACTTCCTCTCAACTACCTTTTCCTTAGGAGGCTCCTCTGTCTGTGCTGTACTTGCTGGGCGCAGCCTAGGGTGCACATCGCCAGCAGGAGTCTCCACCTCAATCTCCTCATCAACCAGTTCCTCTACCTCAACTGGTTTCTCAACTTCCTTCCCTCTACCACTCCTAGTAGTCACTGCCTTAGCAGTGGCATTTGGGTTAACCTGGGTACTCAGTCATCCTACTAGCCATCTCTCCTACTGTCCTCTCTAGACTCTGAATGGTGGAACCCTGATTCCTAAACATTAACTCAAACTCCTGGTTCTTCTTCTGCTGCTCCTAATGCCTAGCTTCACCTTGCATAACTAGAGTTTCTAAGAGTTTATTGGTTCTACTCTGACTCTCCTCACTTTTCTTAAGAAACTCACTCATCTCAGACTTAGACTCACCACTACTCTGCCCATTAGCAGGGGCCTGAAACAGACTCTGGCGGGGCTGGAATCCAGGAGGACCCCCGCTCCTCCAGTTTGAGGACTGGCGTGGCTGCCAACCTCGTCCCTGGTTCTGCATAAAACTCAACTCCTCCTCAGATCCTACAGGGCAATCAATCGTATCATGCCCACCTCTACACACCTCACACTTAGCAGAAATCTTAACTTGAATGTCCTTCATCATTTTCGCTAAGGACTCTACCTGGGCAGACAAGGCTATGCTAGAATCTACGGAATGAATACCAGCGGGGGCAGCAGTAACGCCCCCAGAGCCAGGCTCAATATAAGTGCTAGAGGCAAGATCCTCTATCATCTCGAGACAAGCAGCAGCGGTTTTAGTTTTCATCATGTTACCGCCTGCTGTGGAGTCAAGGAGTCTCTTAGTCGCATTAGAAACTCCGTTATAGAACTTCTCAATGACCCTCCATTCCTCAAGACCATGACTAGGGCACTTATTCAGAAGTCCCTTGAAGCGGTCCCAGGTCTCGTAAAAAGACTCCCCCGGCTGCTCAGTGAAAGCATAAATGAGGTTCCTAAGACGAGCAGTCTTAGCTGGGGAGAAGTACTTCTGAAGGAATTTGGTCTGAAGATCAGTCCAGGTGGTAATGGCTCCCTGTGGGAGGGAGTCTAACCAAACAGCGGCCTGATCAGCGAGAGAAAATGGGAACAACCGAAGATTAATGGCGTCCTCAGTAACGCCATTCAGCTGGAAGGTGCTACAGACCCTACCAAACCTAGTCAGATGAGCATGCGGATCCTCATCACGCAATCCATGAAACTGAACCGAGTGGGAAATGGTGTTAATCAGAGTAGGTGGGATGGTCCAGTTGTTCGCCTCGACAGTGGGAAGAGTGATGCTAGAGCGAACGGAGGTGGGTGAATCACTAATGTGCTCATGAACAGTCCTAGTGTCAGCCATAACTAAAACAGAATCAAGATCAGAAAGAGGTACCTGTGGCTGGCGTAAGCGACGGTGGAACTCTCGTTCGGGCTCAGAGAATGGTGTAATATCAGGTGGGCCCGAGGAACGTGTGTGCATACACTGAAAAAGGAAGTGGAAAGAGCACTAATCACACACACGCCGAAAGAAAGACTAAGCACACAAACTAATAAGCAAGCAAGCACACAAAGCAAAACAAAATATATATATATAAATATTTTTTTTTTTTATAAATTTAAGTAAAAAAAAAATTAAAAATTAAAAATAATAATAAAAATAAAAGCAGTAAAAGTGACTAAATCCCCGACTCGGGCCGTCCTCGAAATCGCAATAGTGTCCCCGGCAACGGCGCCAAAAACTTGATGCGTGAAATGTGTGATAAATATATAATTTAAGTCCAATTAATTTCAAAACAAGTTTTAAATGGGAAATACCCACTAAACCACACACTACCGGCAAGTGTACCGGTCGTAGTAGTAAAGTAAATAAGTCCGAGTATCGAACCGTGGACACTGTAATAGCGGCTCTCGGTACTAAGCTTTCGTCGAGTCCTAGTCTAATAAATTAATGTGACGTTGATTTAATTAACCACTAAAAAAAAATATAAAATTAAATTAAATAAAATGCAAACAAAGCAAACGACAAGTAGAACTGGAAGAGATCAAATAATGAGAAAATGGCTACCTAGGTAAGAATCAAGGTGACTGACGTATAGCTCTCGGGATTGGATAAATGGGTTTTGGTTACCGGGATCTTAAGATACACTAAACTAGACCAACACTGGAACGCGAATCATTCTCCAACATGTCGCAATACTGAATCTAGGTAAGTGTGTAAACTCACCGGCCTCGGGTTTAGATCACCTCTCGGTCTCTCCAAACTATGCTAAGGTATCCTAAATCTGAATGTCCTCTCGGCCCCCTCAGAAACAATACATCCGGGATGTGTAAGAGATGCAAGGGATAGTTATTCTAACAGGTTTCTAACACAGGGTGCTAACAAAACAGGCACGCTAGGGGTGACTCACTCTCGTGCAGACCACGGTCCCGAATACCTACTAAGCTAGACACACTGACACCTAATCTCCTCTCGGTCTCAAAGGTGGTAGAATGCTAAATTACCAAATAATTAATTAAATTGTTTCTAGGGTTTACTACGTCTAGCAACCTCAAAATATATCAAAAACACCAAGTCTAAGATACTAACAAAATCCTAGATCAAAAGATACAAAATCAATTAAACTAGAATTAAGCGAAACAAAAATTAATATTTAGATATTAAGCACGCGTACACAAAAGAAACCTTATTAGAAAACCTTTACCAAAACATTATCCAAAACATTATATAAATCCAACCCGAAAATTATTAGTCAATTGTCACCCGTCATCAATACCTAGGTAGCACTAAAAAGTTAGCCAATCATGGTCATGGAAAAAGCGAAAAACATAGGTTCAAAATAACACAAACTCATGGTCTAAATATTTATGAACACGGAGTAAATAAATATAAAAACTATAACGTTTAGTGATCAAACCCGAGCCTTTAATCTTGTACCAAGCCTCCCTGGCCTTCAACCCCTTCAAAATTAATATTCCTTTCTTCAAAATTCACGTGCAGTCTGCTCCACTCCTAAAGTTTGCTTCCCTTATTTCGTCTTCTAGCGGATGTAGTATTGTGAAAGTATTCTCCGTGCGCCGCTTTCTTCAGATGTCTCCCCCCACTTCGATCAGTATGCATCAATTATATAATATGTTCTTTTTTTTGTAGGGTTTTCCCATTGGGCCCTATTTTTTATTTTTTTTTTGTTTTGTAAGTAATGGAAGTTGGACTAAAGGTCCATTTGTCTATTATTATAGTTATTATATTTATTATTATTATTAGTAGTAGTATAGCCCAAGCTCGCATCTCAGGTGTTCTTGGCTCGACCAAAGTTTCTCGTCTACGCTCCAATGTCCATGAACACTGCTCCCAAGTGTCGGTGTCTCGATTAAAATTATTTCGTTTTAAGCCCATTTTCTCCAAACACCTATAAAATAATAAAATAAATAAATAAATAATAAAAACGACTCAAAACTAATAAAAATTTAATTAAACGCTAAAATAAATAAAATGGACAGGTACAAGCCTAAAACTAATAAAATACTAATAAAAGCACTCGAAAATTACTACAAACTACACAGGAAATTAGATGTGTTTTGCAACACATCAAGTATGATGACCCTCATCTTGAGGATGGGGAAGTTTCTGCGGCTATTTCAAAAGAGATTCTTGAAGGTTTGGCAAAGCAAGTGGGCAAGACGTTGGAAGAATTACTTGCAGATAACTTTATTCCTAAGATTCCTGAGAAAGAAGCTGGAAATCATTCGGATGATCGTGATGTTCCTGCATTCGAGGAAGTCGAAATGGAAGATATTACGAGCGAAGAATATCCACAATATTTCAGAACAAATCAAGATTGTGGATTTTCTTTCTCGGACGAACTGCTAAACCATGCCGAGAAGCTTGCAAAAGATAAGAGCAAAGTCTTTGAAGATGAAATCTTTAAAGGGCATAACAAGCAACGGTTCGAGCAATCAGAAAGCTTAAAAGAGTTGTTGAAGAAGTTGAAAGAAAAGGAGAATAATCGTCCGAAACCTGACATTCAAGGCAGCTTTTACAAACTTCACAATAAGATTTTCAAAGGTCGTGCATTGGCCTGGAAGTTTGTTAAAGAGTTGAGGTGTTTCGCAGTAAAGTGGGAGAAGGGGATCTTGTAATTTGAGAAGTTTCATCACTTGAAGACCCTTCCGTATTGGGCAATCAGAGACATTTGTCGTCACCGTTTAACGGGAGCGTCAAATAGTCAGATTACTTATTTTGCTGAAAAGATGACTCGAGAAAGCCGAACTAAGTGGGACTTGTTTACACCACAATATCCAAAGCGAATTGTTCATAAGAAGGATATTGATTTGATAACTGGTACGCCCAAAGTGACATTGAAATACAAACCACCGCAAGTGTTGAAAAAGATTCCTTTGATGCCTATTCCGCAACACTTTGCCAAAGACTTCATCTGGTGGTATTATGATTGGAAGATTGCAGAGGCCGTGATCGTGTTGAAGGATGGAGAGACGAATTACAAGAAAGTGCATATATTTGATCCCATGTGGTTGATAATTGTTAACATGAGGATATCATCATGCTATTCTATAATCCGATCTATTCAGATGCTAAAGATGCTGAGCAAGCAGGAAAGTACCAACGCGTGGTATTTCTGTGCTTTGCGTTTGATATCAATGCTGGGTGTGACTATGATGAAAAGTTGGGAAAGTTTGTGGAGAAGCAAAAGGTGCCAGAGCTGAAAACGAAGAAACAAAAACAATTTCAGGAACCGGTGTTGACAAGAGAACAAATGATTCAAAGACATATCAGACTGTGGAACAAAAGGATGGACGAACAAAGACGAACACAATCCAAGCAATAGTCGAGGGCGAGTTTGTAGATGCAAAAGTGCGACTAAAGCTTTGGATTGTAAAACACATTTTGTTTTGTAGATATCGAAGGTGCGAAGGAGTGGATTAGAAGGTGCGAAGGAGGACTGAAAGGTGCGAAGGAAGATTGTTTTGGGCGAATGAAGATTAGATTATAGTAAAACTTGGTTCGACCAGTTGATGTGGGCGAACATGCACATTCGCATGAACAGTTTGGGCGAATGTGCAGGCCTATAAATAGGTCAAGTTCATTTTTGAATGTAACTTTGATGATTATTATTCCCTCCTCTTTCTGAAAACTCTCTCTAGTTATTGTTAAACTTGTTTTCCGTTTAAACCTTGATTGTATTCATAATTCAACGTGTAAACAAGTGTTTTATTAATGAAATCGTTTGAAAATGATGATCTGTGTGTTTGAATCTGTTTGATTATTATTTTGTGATAGTTTTAGGGTTTCCGCACCTGAAACTAACTTGTTTGATCAATCTTTGTTTGTTATCGATCCTTTCACGCACATACAAAATTCAAAATTGTTAGGACAAAAAGGATTGGTGAAACCACTTTTGCAAACCTTAGTCTAATTCACTTCTGTCAAAATATTCTAAGTATAGAACTGCTGAAGAAGGAAGATCAAACTGCTAAAGAAGAGATTCCACAAGTACTGAAGAAGAAAAGTCATCAGAAGTTCTGAAGTTCAAACCAGACATTTCTACTGAAGAACTACTAAAGACAAACTACTCATCAGTAGTTTGTCATTCATCAGTACTTATGAGAAGATCTTTTCCACCACCTTTGTATCAGTAGTTTATTAGTTTAGTATTACTTTTACTTTATGTACAAGTTCCAAGACTGCAACCTGTTGCAACTTGTTTCTGAACTTGCTTTTTGGCAAGGTTCATGTATTTGTAAAGTCTATAAATAGAAGGGTTCATCCCTCTGTTTTAGACATTGATTTTAATACAGAAATCCTTCAAAGCATATTATTGTTATTTCCATTTCATATTTATTGAGAATCTGTCTAAGTGTTTCATTCTCATTCAATACTTAGATTCTCAATAAATACTTATCATTTATTAGTTTCTCAAACATCCAGGGGGAGTAATAACTCCTGTTGATAAGTGTAGCTTTAAACTCATAACATTCCGCTGTGCTATCACTGATCAAGAACTTGCTAAACACCTAAGTGTTCACTAGCAAGTTCATACAAAAGAGCAATACTGATCCAACAATTGGTATCAGAGCACTGGTTTATCTGATCACATATCAATCTAACACATTGAGAATCAGACACAGGCTCTTATTGATATTCAATAAAGGATTATAAGCTCACTTTTATCAACATCCATCACTTTAAGAGATATTTGACAAATCAATACTCTTTAAAATGGATCCTCACAATACTGGTTCTGCCAATAAACCTGCTATGCTAGTAAGAAATGAATATAACATCTGGCAAAGGAGAATGGCACATACCTTATCACAAACTAACACAGGTTGCTGGAAATCTGTGATATATGGTCCTCATAAACCAGTAAATATTAATCTTGAAACTAAAGAAGAGATTCCAAAAGACCCAAAAGACTATACAAATGATGATTTCCTAAAACTTGAGCTTGATGCTAAAGCTTTCTCTATGTTGGCAATGGCACTCCCAAATGAAATCTACTCTGGCCTATTACATTATGATAGTGCCAAAGAGCTTTGGGACTACCTCAAAGAACAGTTTGGGGGAACTGAAGAGGTGATTGCCAACACCAGAGAAATCCTGGCTCAACAATATGAAAATTTTGCTCACATTAATGGGGAAACTTTAACACAACAATTTGAAAGATTCTCCTCATTAAAATCTGAGCTAAAACTAAATGGTCAGGCCTACACAACTGTATCTATGCTTCATAGATTTTTAAGGTCTTTACCTGAAAAATGGGAAACATACTCTATAGTCTTAAGATCTTCACCAGACTTTAGCTCCCTCACTCTTACAAAACTTCATGGGAGATTTTTGAAAGAGAAATTGATCAAAAGAAAAAGTTACAAAGTTCTGGCAAAATTGCTGATGACTATCTACCATATAGTACAGCACTATTGGGACAAGACTCACCAACTTGTTCAAATAGTTTTGGATCTTTTGACCATATTGACATAACTGCTGGGATCTCATCTGAAAGATTATTCCCAGGTTATGACAATAATGATTTTGGTCAAACTGCTGATAACATGTGTTTTATCATGGATGATTTAAATAATTTCAGCAGTGATGACTTAGAAGAAATGGATATTTTGCACCAACTGGCCATGTTAAGTTTAAAAACAAATAAATTTTACAAAAGGTCAGGAAGAAAGTTTCCAGAACTCAACAGTTCAACAAAAATTGGTTTTGAGAAATCTAAACTTAGATGTCACAAGTGTCAAAAGTTGGGACACTTTGTTAGAGAGTGTAGAAGCTCTGGCTTTAACCAATCTCAGTCTTGAAACGATTTTAACCCCAATTATAACAGGAATAATGGAACACAAGGGAGTGCACATTTTATACATGCACAAGCTCCACAACACCAATATGTGCCACAAGTACAATATGTACAGATGCCTGCTCAACAGATGCAGAGCCAACAATCAATCCCTCCCTTTCCAGCTGCTCCACAGCCTCCCTCTCAACAAAGTTTATTTACTTCAGGGTATGTTGACTGGAGCAGTCTTCCTTTTGACACCACAGAGTGTAATCCTGATGCAGACAACAAGATGTTTGACATCAACTGGGGAGAGCCTGACAATGGCAGAAAGAACTTTGCCTTAATGGCATTTGAGGGATGCACCTCAAAATCTGCCTTGTCACAGGTATCAAAAGAATCTTTGACAAAACTGTGTTCAAATTCTTGCAAAGAATCTTTTGCTCTCATAAGAGAGACTAATGTGCACTTACAAGGAAAAGCAAATGACTCTGAGAGAAAATTCACTCAGATGAAATGTGATTTAGAAAGAAAACTTTCAGCAAAAACAAAAGAAGTTTGTAAATTAACAAACACTGCTATTGAAACCCAAGCACAAATTAAAATCATGATAAATGACCTAGGAAATGTCAGACAAGAGCTTGCTGACACCAAGGTCACATGTGAAAAATGGGTTGAATCTTGTAAGGGGTACCAATTATTGCTAAACAAACAAAGTGCTTCAAATGTTAGGTTTGGCATAGGGTACAATCACACTGAAACACCAACAGATTTTTCCCCCAAAACTACTGAAGATGGGAGAAAAATTGTTTCAGGTGAAACTTCTGAAGAGGAAGAATGCACATCTTTCCATGAGAACTTTCTAAAAACTCACAAAGAAAGTTCTTCTGAAGTACTGATTAATTCTGACTTTAAGCCATTAGTAGTTTCAACTACATCAGGAGTTGAGAACCTGAAAACTACTGACGACCTAAAACCAATCAATACAGTCAGAAACTTGTCTTTGAAAGAAAAGACAAAAGAATGTGAAATCTGTGGTCTGTTCAACCACAAGACAGAATTTTGCAGATACAGAAAAGGTATTCAGTACAACAAGAAAAATCAACAACTGGTTGTGGGAAAACAAATCAAAAATGATTTTGTAAAAACTTTTTCTCCCAGGAAACAACAACCAGTAAAAACCTTTTCTCAGAAAAAGACAAAAACTCAACAAAGATCTTTTTCTCAAAATTCTCTTTCAGTAGTTAAACCTGAATCATCAGCAGTTTCACAAACTGCTGAGATTAAAGATCTCATAAACTTGGTACAACTACTGATGACCAAAGTTGATGGTGGTCCTCAAAAGGATACCACCATTGCTCTTAATGAAAAATCCATTGCCAAAAAGACATGGATTTCTCAACTTGGTCAAGAACAAACTGTAAATGTTCTCAAGAGCAAACCCAATGCCAAACTGGCATGGGTTCCTAAATCTAACTGATTTGCTATCTTGTGCAGAGAGTTTCCAGAGGCTTAAATAGCATTTGGTATGTAGATAGTGGAGGCTCAATGCACATGACAGGATGCAGATACCTGATAAATAATTTTATCAGTCAAAGAGATGGATCTGTATCCTTTGGGAACAATGCTAAGGGATATGTGCTAGGACATGGCAATGTCTCCTCTGGCAAAATACAGTTTGACAAGGTCAATCTGGTTGAAAACCTTGAGTACAACTTGGTGAGTGTGTCACAAATGTGTGATAAAGGATATTCTCCCTTTTTCACAAAGACAGCATGCAAGATCATATCACCAGAAGGCCAAAAGTTGATAGAGAAGATCATTGAAGATCACACTTTGTTAATAGCCAAAAGATGTGGCAATGTCTATACAGTGGACATTGAAAAAGACAAAGTACTGAACAACACTGCCTGTTTCTTCTCAAAGGCATCAACTTCAGAAACTGATCTCTGGCACAGGAGACTTGGCCATGTGAACTTTAAAACCATAAATATAGTCACAAAAATGGGCTTGGTCAGAGGTCTACCCTTAAAAGTATACCAGTGTCAAGAACACTGTGTATCCTGTTTAAAGGGAAAACAGCATAAGTCCTCCTATAAGTCTATTGAAGAATCAAAAACAACTGCATGTCTTCAACTACTCCATATGGAGTTATTTGGGCCTGTAAAAATCATGAGCCTTGGTAAGAAGAAGTACTGCTTTGTCATCATTGATGACTACTCAAGATTTACATGGGTATTCTTCTTATTTTCCAAGGATGAGGCTGCTGAAATCATCAAGTTATTCATTCTACAAGTAGAGAAGCAATATTCTCTACCTGTCAAAACCATTAGAAGTGATAATGGGACAGAGTTCAGGAACAAAACTCTGGATGAATTCTGTTTGTATAAAGGGATTATTAGACAATTCAGTGTTCCCAGAACTCCTGAACAAAATGGTGTGGTAGAAAGGAAGAACAGAACTTTAATAGAAGGAGCAAGAACAATGTTAGCTGATTCTGGCCTACCATTATACTTTTGGGCAGAAGCAGTTAACACATCATGTTATGTTCAAAATAGAGTCCTTATTGTCAAGAGACATTCAAAGACTGCCTATGAAGTTCTTCATGGCATGAAGCCCCTTATCTCCTTTTTCAGGGCTTTTGGGTGTCAATGTTTCATCTTGAACATTAATGAATCTATTTCAAAGTTTGCTGCCAAAGTTGATTCAGGTTACTTTCTTGGTTATTCTTCAACTAGAAAAGCCTACAAGGTTTTTAACTCAAGAACCAGGATAGTAGAAGAAACACTGAATGTCAAGTTCAATGAGTCAAAACACACTCTCATTCCAGCACATCCTGCTGAACTTTTTGACCTTGACAGCTTCCATTTTGGACCTGAAAAGACTGTTACTTCATCCAAACCTACTTATTATGGTGATCAAAGGTTTGATGATGAGGATCCAGCACCATGGACTCCTCAAACAGTCATTAAGTCAACTTTAAAACCATCAGAAGTTTCACAAACTTCTGATTCAACAAATACTGAGGAACAAACTCAAACATCTGCTTCAGCACCTGCAACTACTGAAGACACTGAAACTGCTGAACCAGATATAATAGACCTCAGTAGTTTGTTTGAAGAACATGAGCCACCAACACCTGTCAGTGGTTTACAACAACTGATCAAACACAAAGACCATCCACTTGATCAAATCATGGGTGATATTGCATCAGGTGTTCTTACAAGAAACCAGCTTTCCAACTTTTGTCTCTTCTCAGCATTTATTTCACAGTTGGAACCAAAGAAGTACCAGGAAGCCCTCAAAGACAACAATTAGGTGCAAGCAATGCAAGATGAATTGGTTCAATTCAACAAGCAACGGGTTTGGGAAATCTGTCCCTTACCACCAAACAAGCAACCAATTGGCACAAGATGGGTTTTCAGGAACAAACAAGATGAAGCTGGTATTATAATAAAGAACAAGGCAAGACTGGTAGTACAAGGTTACTCTCAAGAAGAAGGAATTGACTATGATGAAACCTTTGCTCCAGTTGCAAGGCTTGAAGCCATCAGGTTATTTCTGGCCTATGCCATTTCCAACAAAATAAAAGTTTATCAAATGGATGTTAAGAGTGCATTTTTGTATGGAAAAATAAAAGAGGAAGTGTATGTTTGTCAGCCACCTGGGTTTGAGGATCCTTCTCATCCTAAGTGGGTGTACAAACTAGACAAAGCTCTTTATGGGCTCAAACAGGCTCCAAGAGCCTGGTATGACACACTTTCAACCTTTTTACTCAAAAATAACTTCACAAGAGGTGCCATTGATAAAACTCTTTTCATAAAACATGTTGGAAATCATGTCTTACTTGTTCAAATATATGTTGATGATATCATTTTTGGTTCAACAAACACAAAATTGTGTGATGAATTTAAGAAACTCATGCAATCAAAATTTGAGATGAGTACAATGGGAGAACTGCAGTACTTTCTGGGACTGCAGATTAAACAACAATCAAATAGAACTTTTATACATCAATCAAAATATGTTAAAGAATTATTAAACAAATTTTCTTTACAAGACTGTAAATCATGTTCCACTCCCATGACACCAACCACACAAGTTGAACCAGATGATCAAGGAAAACAGGTTGATCAAACCATGTATAGATGTATGATAGGTTCCCTTATATATCTAACTGCTTCTAGACCAGATATTATGTTTTCAACATGTGTCTGTGCTAGATATCAATCATCTCCTAGGGAATCACACCTCATTGCAGTCAAAAGAATCTTCAGATATCTGAAAGGAACTCCAACACTTGGAATTTGGTATCCTGCTTCAAGCAATACCAAGTTATCAGCTTTTTCAGATAGTGACTATGCAGGGTGTAAAATGTCAAGAAAATCAACATCTGGTGGTTGTCAATTCTTGGGAAACTGTCTAGTGTCCTGGCAATCAAAGAAACAAACATCTGTTGCAACTTCAACTGCTGAAGCTGAATACATTGCAGCTGCAAGTTGTACATCACAGATACAATGGCTCGAATATCAACTTCTTGATTATGGAATCAAAGAGACCAAGACACCATTGCTTGTAGACAACAAATCTGCCATTAGCATCATTCAAAATCCTGTTCAGTTTTCAAAGACTAAACACATTGAAATTAGGTATCATTTCATAAGAGATTGCTATGAAAAAGGCAAGATTGAAGTGAAACATGTAGCAACAGCTAATCAAATAGCTGACATATTCACTTAACCCCTTGACACATCAACATTTCAGAAGTTAGTATCCATGCTAGGGATGCTAAATTTGTAAGTGTTTCTCTTTACTTTTCTGCACATATTTTTTATTTTTCACTTACATCTGTTTTCAAAAATTGAAAAACTTCTGAAAAACAAACAAGAGAGAAACTACTGATGAACAAAACATCAGTATGGAGTTATTTTCTGAAAAGTGATTAACTTCTGATAAAACAACCTTCAGAAGTTATGAATAAAGTATTTATAAAGTATTTCTCATCAGCTGTTCAAAACTACTGAAGAGAAAGTCGGAACTACTGATGAAAATAATTCTTCATCAGCAGTTTAGTCAAAAAGGACAAATCAGACTTTTCCCACATCAGAAGTTTGACCTAGGCGGTTTAAAACTTCTGATAAAGAAGTTCTAGGCGGTCTAAAACTTCTGATAAATACCTTTTTCAACACTTATCCATTCAAAAAGCAAAAATTCCCTCCTTCTCTCTCAAGAAAGCTCTCAAACCCTGAACCTGCAAAAACACTATTCGATTCATACACACACAAACCACATGGCTTTAGTTCTTAAACAGGGACACAATCTTAGAGCCTACTTAGAAAAACAAGAAGGCTGGTCCCAATACGATGAGATCATTGATCTCGTCGTCAAATCCCAATATTTCACCGCTCTCACAATAGACCCACTAATACATCCTGAAACTCTCAATGAGTTCTGGGCTAACGCTGAGACAGTGATGGTGGATGATGAGGTTATCTCTCTCAACTCAACAATCAAAGGGAGACAAATGGCCATCACACCGGCCACACTTGCAAACAGACTGGGGTTGAATGATGTGAATGCCCCTAAAAAGTTTGAAAACTCTGCAATCCACCTAACCATGACTGAATGTGGTTATCAAGGTACTCTCTCACAAGCTACCATCTTTAAAAAATATTTTGAACCAAAATACAAACTTTTGTTTCATTATATAATTATGTGTTTGAGTCCTAAAATAGGGTCTTATGACCAGATGCCCTCAACCTTTCAACCAATTTTTCATTCCATTGTGAATGAAACAAATTTCACGGCATCAAAACTTTTCTTTAATGAGTTGGTGTTACATCATAATAACACTAAAAAGAATTTTTTGTTATACCCAAGGTTCATTATGCAATGCATAATCAAAGAACTGGGTGATGAGGGGAACCAGAACCAGTCCCCATGGAACCCCCATCTTCCAAACCTACACCCCCAAAGGCCAAGAAACCCAAGGTACAAAAACAAAAACCCACCAAACCAAAAAGAAAATCTGTTCAGGAGGTTGAGATGCCTGAACAACCTATTGTGCAATCTGCACTTCTTAAAGATGTGACTGAAACATCCTCTCAGTCTCATCCATCTCAAACCCCACCAAGAGCACCAATCACAATTCTTTTCAAAAGAAAAAGACTTAAGAAAACCATTCCTATTGATGCTTCTTTTGAAACTGCTGAACCCACTGCCCAAACTACTGAACCAGCACCCCAACTTTCTGAACCTGATTTTGAAATAGCCAAACTTCTCTCTGGGCTAAAAGAGAAAGTCCCATCTACACATGTCAGTCCCCAACAACCAAATCAAACAGGGGACATAGCCTCAGAATTTGACATGGATGTGGACAATCAAAGCCCTAACCAAAGAGATGAGGATGAACCAGGGTCTCTAAGCCCAAACTTAGAAACTCTTGGTACTTTTGAGGCTGCTACTACTCATTTACCTCCTAGTGGTGGATCTGAGGAAAGAAGCAACATAGCTAAGACCTCAACTGTGGCAACTACTGATGAAGGCTTAATGCCTGAGGTAGGAAATCCTCTGAACCAAGAAAAAGAGGTACATGAGACAACTGAGTTGGGCTCAGCTCATGATGTAACTGATACAGTCCTCATTGAGGATGTAATCAGGCATTCAGATGATTCCATTGACTTGGATGATGTTTCAAAACACCAAACTACTGAATTGACGGCTACAAGTGAAGGTCCTGCACCTGGTGTATCTATGCTCAAGAAGCTAGTCACACCAGATCAGGTTAAAGTCCACTTAATCCATGATTCCCCTAGAGTGGCATCTTCTGTACAACAAGAAGATCAACCAAAAACACACCCCTCACTACAAATGCCTACCCAATTCCCTGGGCAATCAAGCATAGACATGAACCAGCTATGCAGCCCAGATGGTCCCTTATACCATATGATGAACACCCTCATCAAAAATCACTTCCAAACATACACAGCTAACTTGGAGCTGTCCATGAAGAACCAATTTGGGGTGATACAGACAAAGATGAACGATCTGTCCAACAAGATTGACTTCAACAGCAAACAGATTGCTAATCTTACAGGTCAGTTCTCCCAAGCTTCAACATCAAAAACTGATGAAGCCAAAAAGGGGGAGAAAACTAAGGAACCTATGGAGTCACTTGAAGCCAGGAAAAAGGCAAGAGTGGCTATCCTAGAAAGAGATCAAAGAAACCAAGCCAGAAAAGAAAAACTGGCCCAACAATTTGGTGTCTCTATTCAAGAAGTAGAAGATGTTGAAAAGTCTGATAAATCCCAAGGGCACAATGAAGAAACCTCTGATGGACAAAGTTCTGATGAAGAATCAGAAAGTATTGAAGACAATCCTTCAGTAGTTGTCAACCCATCAGGTGTTAACACTTCCAACATTCAATCTGCTGAACAAGAGCCTTACAGATCAACTGAACCTACTCAACCAACTCCTGTTCCTCCTAGGCCCATTACAACAGTTACCACTATGACTGTACTAAACCCTTCTCCAATCTCTCAATCAGCAGAACTTCTTGAGAAGAGTTTAGTGGCAGCTCAGAAGAAAGCCAAGGAAGATCAGATTTGGAAAACTCTGGAAGAAAGGGATGACTTGGACTTAAGCCTGGATGAAAAGCTACAGGCTTATGAAGCTGAACTTCAAAGGCAGGCTAGCCTAGACAGAATTGCTAAGGAAGATAAAAGACATCAACTGATGTCTTATATTAATAAGAATAGCAAGATCAAAGCCCACACATTAAAGAGACTCTCCATGGAAGAGCTGACAAGAAGAGCTCAACTTATTGCAGACAAACTTGCAACAAGTAAAGATGCAAAAGCCAAGAGAGCTCAGATGATAGAAGAACTAGTAGCTAATGGTTATGGTTTGTATGTGCTATATGGATCGTATAATCAACAAAGAATGATCAAACAAGTTTGTTTTAGGTGCGGAATCCCTAAAACAATCACAAAATGATAATCAAACAGATCAAAACACGTAAATCATCATTTCAAAGCTTTTTCATTAATTATGAACTCAATTACACGTTTACATATTGAAACAAACAGGGTATGAACGTGAATTAAGCTAAATAATATCCTAGAGAGAGAATCAGAAAGTGGAGGGAATAAAATGACTCCAAAGTTACATTTAAAAAATCAGCTTGACTATTTATAGACTGCACATTCGCCCAAACAGTTCGTGCGAATGTGCAGGTTCGACCATATCAACTGGTCGAACCAAGCCATACATAAAACTCTATTCTACGTTCGTCCAAAACCACTCCTTCGCACCAACTGATTCTCCTTCGACCAAACAAACTTCTTCCTTCGCACTTTTCACATCTCCTTCGCACCTTCGACAATTATCAAAACAAGTTTATTGAACAATCCGAAGCACTAATCGCACAAATGCATCTACAAACTCCCCCTCGACTATTGCTTCGATTGATGTCGACGTTCTTCATCCATTCTGATGTTCATCAACTTGATATGTCGTTGAATCTTCTGTTCCTTAGTCAATACCGGTTCATGAACTTGCTTCGGCTTCGTCTTTTTCACTTCAGGCACCTTCTGTTTCTCTACAAACCTCCTGAGCTTCTTATCATAGTCACATCTAGCGTTTATATCATACGCAAAGCACAGAAATACCACACGTTGGTATTTTCCTGCTTGTTCAGCATCCTTCACTTCAGAATAGATCGGATTATAGAACAACATTATTATATCCTCATGTGAACAGTTAATCAACCACATGGGATCAAAAATGTGTATCTTCTTGTAGTTCTTTTCTCCATCTTTCAGCACAATCACAGCCTCTGCTATCTTCCAATCATAATACCACCAAATGAAGTCTTTGGCGAAGTGTTGTGGAATCGGCAACAAAGGAATCTTCTTCAACACTCGCGGTGGCTTATACTTCAACGTCACTTTGGGCATTCCAGTAATCATATCAATATCCTTTTTATGAACAATTCGTTTCGGATATTGTGGTTCAAATAAATCCCATTTAGTTCGGCTTTCTCTCGTCATCTTCTCAGCAAAGTAAGTAATTTGACTATTTGACGCTCCCGTTAAATGGTGACGACAAATATCACGAATTGCCCAGTAAGGAAGAGTCTTCAAATGATGAAACTTATCAAAATATAAGATCCCTTTCTCCCACTTCACTGCTATGCATCTCAGTTTCTTAACAAACTTCCAGGCCAATGCACAACCTTTGAAAATTCCACTGTGAAGTTTGTAAAAGCTACCTTGTATCTCAGCTTTCGGACGATTATTCTCCTTCTCTTTCAATTTCCTCAAAAACTCTTTCAAACTATCAGATTGCTCGAACACTTTGCTCTTTTCTATAACAAGTTTCTCGGCCTGGTTTAGCACTTCATCAGAAAATCCAGGAAATCCAGAATCTTGATTATTTTTGAAATATTATGGATATTCCTCACTCGTTATATCTTCCATCTCAACTTCTTCAAAAGCAGGAACGTCACGGTCATCAGAATGATTACCGGCTTCCTTTTCAGGTATCTTTGGAATGTAATTATCAGCAAGTAACTCTTCCAAAGTTTTTCCCACCTGTCTAGCTAAACCTTCAAGTATTTCCTTAGAAATCGCCGCAGAAACCTCTCCATCTTCTAGATCTGGGTCATCAAACTCCAACTCAAACAACTTATTGCTAGACTCGAATATTTCTGGAAACCTGCTTGTCATGTCAATCGTCCAGACTCGATCTGTAAGCATCTGGCGATACATGTTCTTGTCTTCTTCAGATAAAGACTGCAGTTTTTCATTCCAGAAAATATCATCATCGACATTTTCACCTGGAGTCTTAGAGCTTGACTCTCCACATTTACTCGAATCACGCTTCTCATATGTATACTTCTCAGCGTTGTCATCACCATCATCGTCATCACTACCAAAAGCAGAGTTGTTTCCATCACTCGATCCACCATCTGAACCTCCATCATCTCCATCATCTTTCTTCTTTTTCTTTTGAGGATCGTTACCAGCATCTTCATCAAGATCTTCATCCTCTTCATCATCAGATAGTTCATAATCAACTTTCTCTTCTTCTCGTTCTTTATCTTCTTCACCAGCTTGAAGTAGAGGAGCTCGAGAGTACAAGTCTTTTATCAAATCATCCATGTGCTTGTTACTCTTCTTCAGCTGTTTGTTCTCCTCTTTCAAGACTATTATACGTCTGGTGTTTCTTTGCTCGTGCTTCAGCAACTTCTTGTTCTCTTTATTTAACTTCTTCATTGTTTTCTTCAATTCTTCATTGTTATCATGGGATGTGACTACAACTTCCAACATCTTTTGATCATTCGACTTTAATTGCTCAATCTCTGTTTGCTGTTTGTTGATAATGCTCATCATTTCAGATAGCCTTTGATTCACAGCAGTCATCACGTCACTATCAACAGTGACCTTCTTCTTAACAGGCACTTTAGCAACTTCAGGCAGTTTGCCTTTCCTCATCTTCTTGAGCACATTATCAAACGCTTCATTGAACTGATCAACAGGTATATCATCTCCCTGTTGTGTGCTCGAAGTAGTTGCAGTCTTTTGTTTCTTTGCTACAGGTGCAGTAACCGGTGACTTGGAACTAGAAGCTGGTGGTAGTTTCTTACCAGCAATGAGCGATTCAATTTCTCTCAATCTCTTCTGACTTGGTTTCTCTTATTTCTTTTCCTGAGACTTCTTCTTTGACTTTGCAGCCTGTACATGTGAACCAGGAAAATCTTCGTCTACATTCAAAATCACTTCATCATCATCAACAGGAATTGGACTCTTATTTCCTTGATCTTCAACAGACTGACTAACAGACTCAGCAGCCACAGTTCCAGCAGTAATCTCTTCCACTCCCAATTGCATACCCGTCCAATCAAAACCTTTATCTTTTTGAATCACAAGTGCTTGGTTTTGATTTTCAGTTTGGTTTTGGGTGTTAGGTGTAGAAATGGGAACAATGGTTCGGTTTGGATTCTGTTGTGGTTGGTTTTGAGATGTGGGTTGTCTAGTATTGGTGTTTTGTTGTGTGTTTTGACGGTTCTGGTAGTTGTTTTGAGGTTGAAAGCTAGAGATGTTAGGACTGTTGTATGATATCTGATTCTGGTTTTGATTTTGTCTGTTTTGGTAGGTTGAGTTGAACGGGTTTCGATTGCCTTGCTGAGCCGGCTATGTACACTCCCTCTTGAAATGACCCGTCTCACCACAATTGAAGCATGTAACCTTGGCTTTGTTGAAGCCGTAAGTGGTGTTTGGAGAAGTTGAAAGGTCAGTTCTTCTAGTTTTCTGGATAAAATCAGTGGCTCTCCTCATTATGCTTGCAAATGTCCACTGTATGTCCATAAGCTCCATCTCCTCTTTATCGATTTGTGCGTAGTCCTCATTGGTGAGATTGTTGTTTCCAATCTGACTAGCAACTAAACCGTTGTATGATGCAACCATAGCAGATACTAACGCAACATGTTGTTGAGCAATCTCAACAGTAACATTGTTAAGATTAGAAGTCTATAACACAATCGGGCTTTGATTTGATTGTGTTTGAGTGATCTGCATTTGGTTCATGTGAGGATTATATGGTTGTTGTTGAGGTTGACTTGCTGTGTAACAGGCAGCTTGTTGTAAAGGTGAAAAAGGTGGAATGAAATTTGGTGTTTGATAAGATTGTGGTGTGTATGATGAAGTTTGGGCAAGATAGTTAATTGGTGCTTTTGTGGGTTCAACAACATTGGATACACATGCAATATGAGGTGCAACATTTGAAGTAGAGTTTGAAGTAGAAAGTGAAGTAGATGTACCACTCACATACAGATCTGGGTTCTGTGGAATCTGTGCTCTCTTGGCTTTCCTCTTCTCCTCCATTTCTTTGTTCTCCAGTTTTTGTATGAATTCGTTGATAGTCCAATACTGGTATGCATCCTTTTCTTTCAACACTTCAATGTGTTGGTTCCAGTATGGTGGTAAAGCATCAGCAAATTTATCCACCAGTTCTGACATCGGTATGCTGATCTCATAGCTCGAAAGTTCTGTGAGCAAATGGCAATACCTTGGAACCAATTCTTTTAGAGTCTCATTCCCCATGTAACTAAAGTTCTCGAACTCTTTTTGAAGCTCTTCCATTCTCAGCTTCCTAGTCTTCTCATTACCATCATGTCTATTTCTCAGCATATCCCACAATTGTTTTGAAGTTGTACACGATCCGAACTGATGTAGCAAGTCAGTGTTGATCGCCTGAGATAACTGAGAAAACACCTTTTTCTCTATCGCAAACTTCTTTTTCTCATCATCGGCCAAATTCTCCAACGGTATCGGTTCTCCAATGTTCTCAAGAATAGGAGCAACATAACCCTTCACTATCATCTGCCATGCCTCAGCTCCATCTAATCCTTGTCCATCCACATGTATCTTGAACTTTGTCTTCCATGTGTTGTACTCCATCATATCCATGAGCTTTGGTGGACGATTGCCACTTCCTGACGATAGATCATGAATGAGTGTAGATATGGCATTGGTCGTCTGCGAATGAACGGCATCTGCTGCTACTCCCCAATAATTGTCAATTGGTTGCTGTAACGGTTGCATAACTTGCTGAGGAGCAGAACTAGTCATAGCCATGTAATTGATTGGCTGGGATGGTGGACTAGTCTTTTGGGCTGCAACTGACCATGGATCTCTTGTTGTTTGCTGCTGTGGTGCTTGATTAGGTCTTGGCGTTGTTGGGAAGTTCCACATCTTAACCTGTAAATGTTCAAACACGAAAAGATTAGAAAAGTTTTAAAAACAGACTACTCTTTCGCACTAATGGACGGGCGAATGAGAAAAATCCTTCTCCTTCGACCGTTTTGAATGGTACGAATGTGGACTGATATCACACAAACTCTTTTGACCGTTTGCTTCTCTCTTTCAACCGTTTACTCTCTCCTTCGACCGTTCGATCAGTCGAATGTAACACAGACGGGCGAATGAACACAAATAAGCAATGAAAGTCTACGTTTGACCAAAATACACCACCTTCGATCACAAAATCACTCTTTCGACCAAATGAAATCACACTTTCGACCAAACTCTCTAGGTTCGACCCCTGGTAATTCAAAAACGGTTATTCTTTGAAAATCAGTTAATTTTGATCATGTTTTTCAAATGTTGATGGATTTTGATGATCTTAATCAGGTTTTGAATCGGAATTGATTTGAAACAAGTTTATCAAAGAGAATTATTCATTTTATCCATGAAAACAGAAACTTTTTGACCAAAATTGGGTCCAAATCAACTGAGAAACTATCAATTTGTGGTTGTTTGATCCAGAATGGCTCTGATACCACTTTTTATGTGCTATATGGATCGTATAATCAACAAAGAATGATCAAACAAGTTTGTTTTAGGTGCGGAATCCCTAAAACAATCACAAAATGATAATCAAATAGATCAAAACACGTAAATCATCATTTCAAAGCTTTTTCATTAATTATGAACTCAATTACACGTTTACAGATTGAAACAAACAGGGTATGAACGTGAATTAAGCTAAATAATATCCTAGAGAGAGAATCAGAAAGTGGAGGGAATAAAATGACTCCAAAGTTACATTCAAAAAATCAGCTTGACTATTTATAGACTGCACATTCGCCCAAACAGTTCGTGCGAATGTGCAGGTTCGACCATATCAACTGGTCGAACCAAGCCATACATAAAACTCTATTCTACGTTCGTCCAAAACCACTCCTTCGCACCAACTGATTCTCCTTCGACCAAACAAACTTCTTCCTTCGCACCTTTCACATCTCCTTCGCACCTTCGACAATTATCAAAACAAGTTTATTGAACAATCCGAAGCACTAGTCGCACAAATGCATCTACATCACCAACGTTCGGGATACAGGACTCGTGTGTGTGTCAAAACAAGGATTTTCCTAATTCTAACATATGTTAATATCTTCTAACATATATTAGGCCTCCTTAAATAACCCTAGTTAAGTATTTAACCACGTATGAATATGTAAGTTAACTAGAGTTCAGTAAAAGTGTTAACCTGAAAATGCGGGGTATCACATCATCCCTAAGTTGAAAAGAATTTCATCCCGAAATTCAGCAAGTAAACAATAATTCCAGCTAGAAAAATGTGTGCTTGGTTCCCGGATGTCCCATCATCCCCAAATTGAAAGGAATTTCGCCCCTAAATTCACTTTGAAAGAGCTGCTTTATGTTTAGCGTTCGATCTATATTCAGGTTCAGGTTCAGAAAAGAGGTGTGGCTATTTAATCCGCATTTGATCTTGCGTTCCCACGTGTATTTCGGTCCTAGACCGGAATTCCATCGCACCTTAACAATTGGTATAATGCTCTGCATGAGTTTCTTGACGCCCCGCTCAAGAATCTCCACCGGTTCTTCCACGAACCGTAGCTGATCGTCCACCTGGATCTCCTCTAGTGGCAGCACCAGTGTTGTATCCGATAAGCATTTCTTTATATTCGATACGTGGTGTACATCGTGTACCCCATTAAGTTCATTAGGCAGGTTCAACCTGTAAGTTGCTGGACAGATTCTTTCGACAATCTCGAATGGTCCAACGTATCGCGGATTCAACTTTCTCCGTTTTCCAAAGCGTATCACCCCCTTCCAAGGTGACACCTTCAACAGAACCTTGTCCCCAACCTGGAACTCCAAAGGTTTCCTACGCTTATCTGCGTAACTTTTCTGTCGATCACGAGCAGTAGCCCTCCGGTTTCTGATTTGCACTATCTTCTCAGAAGTTTCGTGCATGAGTTCGGGACCTGTTAGCTGGCTATCCCCAACTTCAGTCCAGCAGATGGGAGACCTACACTTGCGTCCATAAAGTACCTCAAAAGGCGCACACTGTATCGAAGTGTGGTAACTATTGTTATACGAGAATTCAATCAAAGGCAAATGCTTATCCCAACTGTTGCCAAAATCCACCACGCATGCTCGTCGCAGATCTTCCAATGTTTGAATGGTACGTTCACTCTGTCCATCCGTCTATGGGTGATAGGTGGTGCTCATATCTAAGCTAGTCCCCAAAGCGTTTAGGAGAGTAGTCCAAAAATGAGAAGTGAATCACGCATCGCGATCAGATATGATAGAAGTAGGCACCGCATGCCTAGAGACTACTTCCTTGTGGTAGAGATTACCTAGTTTCTCCAACGAGTCGGTTTCCTTTATTGCAAAAAAAAATGTGCCGATTTGGTTAAACGATCCATGATAACCCAAATCATGTAATGGCCAGTTGGCATTCTAGGAAGCTTTGTGATGAAATCCATAGAAATTCCGTCCCATTTCCACGTAGGGATTTCTGGTTGTTGGAATAGGCCTGAAGGTTTCTGATATTCAATCTTAACCTTCGCATAAGTCAAGCACTTACTAACATAAGTGGCTATCTCAGCTTTCATGTGTGGCCACCAGTAAGGAGTTTTGAGATCTTGGTACATCTTGTCCGAACCAGGAAGTACCGAATATCGAGAGGTGTGAGCTTCATCAAGCACCAGTTGTCTGAGATCCCCAAAACGTGGTATCCCGACTCGATTCATGAAGTATTGAAGACCATCTATCTTCAGTTCCAAGTGCTTATCAGCACCATGTAAGGTTTCAAACCCGATGTTTTCTTCATTCAAAGCCTCGCCCTGGGCTTCACGTATCTTATCAGGAAGATTAGAATGTATAGTGAGTTGTAAAGCTCGCACCCATTTGGGTTTCGTTTCCTTACGATTGAGGGCATCAGCTACTACATTAGCTTTCCCTGGATGATTTTTTGATGGCACAGGCATAATCATTCAGAAGCTCGACCCATCGACGTTGTCGCATGTTCAGCTCCTTTTGATCGAATGTGTGTTGGAGGCTCTTGTGGTCAGTGAAGATCGTACACTTCGTCTCATAGATATAATGCCTCCAGATCTTTAGAGCAAAAACCACTGCTCCCAGTTCCAAGTCGTTGGTGGTGTAATTCTTCTCGTGAACCTTTAATTGACGTGAGGCATACGCGATCACCTTATCGTGCTGCATCAACACACACCCTAACCCTTGGATAGACACATCACAGTACACTACAAAGTCCTCTATACCCTCAGGTAGTGATAGTATGGGTGCACTGCAAAGCTTTGCTTTCAACAATTGAAAAGCAGACTCTTGGGCATCTCCCCACTTGTAAGTAATCCCCTTCTGTGTTAAATCAGTGAGGGGTTGTGCGATCTTAGAGAATCCATCAATGAATCTACGATAATATCCCGCAAGACCAAGAAATGGTCGCACCTATGTAGGAGTCTTAGGAGCCTCCCAATTTTTAATTGCATCAATCTTGGCGGGATCGACATGTATTCCTGCCTCGTTAACCACATGTCCTAGAAATTGGACTTCTCGAATCCAGAAGTCACATTTAGAGAATTTCGCATACAACTGCTCATTTTTCAAGAGTTCCAAGATCAGCTCCAGGTGTTGCTCGTGCTCTTCCCTGCTCTTGGAATAAATCAGTATGTCATCTATGAACACTATGACGAATTTGTTCAAATAGGGCTTACACACACGGTTCATCAGATCCTTGAACACAGCCAGTGCATTGATTAGCCCAAATGGCATCACCAAAAACATATAATGTCCATGCCGAGTTCGAAAGGCCGTCTTTGCCACATCCTCCTCTCGGAATCTCAGTTGATGATATCCTGACCTCAAGTCAATCTAATAATAGAAACTCGACCCTTGTAGCTGGTCGAACAAGTCATCAATATGAGGCAAAGGGTAGCGGTTCTTAACCTTCACTTTGTTCAACTCCCGATAATCAATACACATGCGGAAACTCCCATCCTTCTTCTTTATAAACAGAACTGGAGCTCCCCATGGCGAAGAACTAGGTCTAATAAAGCCCCTATCCAATAGCTCTTGGAGTTGGGTAGACAATTCTTGAAGTTTGCCCGGTGCTAGGCGGTATGGTGCGCGTGCAACTGGAGCTGCTCTAGGTACAATATCAATTTGGAACTCCACTTGATGACCATGTGGAAGTCCAGGTAATTTCTCTAGGAAAACATCTGGGAAATCTCGGACTACTGGGATGTCCTCAATCTTAGTTTCAGTTTTAGCTCGAGTGTCAGATATGTTAGCCAAAATGGCTGGACAGCCCTTACGAATACCCTTTTGGGCTTTCAAAAAGGAGATGATGCCCACTATGGCACAACCACGATCACCCTGTATAGATAAAAGTTCTCCACTTGGGAGGGGGATACGAACAATCTTCTCTTGACAGAGAATTTCAACGTGTTGCTTGGACAACCAGTCCATGCCAACCACGAGATCAAAGCTTCCAATGGTGATTGGTAGAATGTTGATGGCAAACAATTGCCCATCCAACTCGAGCTTACAGTCACGATGAATATGGGTTACCTCAATAGGCTTTCCATCAGCTAACTCTATAGAGTACGTGGTATCAAGAAGAGTGGGAACCATCACTAATTGTTTGCTAAGTTTCGATGACACAAAACTATAGTCCGCACCAGTATAAACTAGAAGCAAGAGTGTCGTTCAAGGAGCACGTACCCGTGACGACATTGTTATCAGTCCGATTGTTTTTGTTGTTGTTTTCAGTATTGGTAGCATTGTTGTTCCTAGTCTTGTTGCCACCACCATTGTTGTTGTTGTCATTGTGGTTGTTGTTATTGAAGGACTTATACCTCACACTTTCCCACGTTCTCTTGCTATGACCAAAAGTGGAAGATGAAGCACTATGCTTCGGAAAGTACCATGCTCGACAGCCTCATCAGTGAGTTTGTGATTCAGGTGAAAGATTTGTAGATTCTGGGTAGATGAGCTGCAGTGGCGATGCCACGAATCTGAGGGACCCACCCTTTTGGTATGAAGCTCGACCCGTTTGTAAGGTAGGTTAAATACATTTGAGCATATAGTAGCTAACTCTTGTAGCTTGGTAGTGTAGGTGTCGATCTCAGACCCAACCGTCTTAATATAACAAATTTCCAGATTTCATCACAGGGTGCTACGTTCTCCATCCAAGTATTTGTAACTCATTGAGTGTGCGTGAAGCATACATTACCTATCCCGCCTGGGGCAATTGCACATGGCAAAGACTTGTACTATCGAAGCGACGACCTCCTTCAGTCACCTTGGAGTAATTGAGGTCTACAACCAATAGAAGCCTTGAAAATACGATGGCAGGTTATTGTTGTGGCATGTGCGTTCAAGGAATAAGAAAGTTCAAACGTGGAAGTAAGGGGAAACGAATGATTTAGCAAAATAGATCTTTACTAGCTTGGAAAGATGCGAGGGCCTCAACCACCCAATCTTTGATCATAAGGACTCAGTCTTATCTAAGTTAACAAAAGGAGAGGAAAGAAAAGACAGGTAAGAAAAGGTAAGAGACAATCGTGGCCACGCTCTGTCTTAGATAGTAGAGCCTTCATCCTCACTTTCCATGTGCTCGTCGTGCTCAGGTTCCCCCTTCCATCCCTTCTTCTTCCTCTTTTTTGGTGTCAGTGGTATATGGATCTTATCACGTACAGTCTCCTTCCCCTGTCCTATGTAAGCTAGCTTAGTGGTCAGCTCTACTCGTTCCTCCAATCGTGACTGTCAGTTACTGGTAGGTTTCGTCTTCCTCTGAGATATTGCACTGCATCGCAGGCCTTACATAGCTCCCCAAGAGTGTGTGTAACAAGCCCCGATCTGATATGTTCCCATGAATCTACTATATACTCATGAGAAATAGTGACACGTATATCATGTATCGCTTGCTTGTACAGGGCATAAATGTACTAGAGTAAGGATAAAATTCTATATGAGTAACCCAGTCTCGTCTGAGTTTCGAATGAGAGTAAGAAATATCAAGTGACAAGGAATAGGAAGTAATTGTCTCCTTGCACAAAGAAAAAGGATAAGTCACAACATTTGACTTTCTTTCGGTTTGATGGTATCACGTCATGCCCATCGTGCAACTTTCTTGTGTATGTGCACCACAACGCTCACAAAGGCTTTCTCCCCTTTACAATTGTTGTTTCCTCATCCACGAGGTTTGTTAGGATACTACTCCCAGTAATGCGCCACCTGGTGTAACCCTGGGTTCCCACCATTGACGTGTTTAGAATTAGGTCTAGAACTAGAAGATAACATATCTCCCGAAATCATATGTTGTAGATATATCTAGCTAAAAGCTAGTTGTGCACTTAAGTTGTGAGTGTACTTATGCTATGATGATAATAGACTAGACTCAACATGCAGTCCTAGTTCACTATAACCAATGGCTCTGATACCAATCTGTCACACCCTCAAATTTCAACTACAGAGTTTATACCGCGAGGCGCATGACATACCAAGATCCCATAGCCATAAGTCATATGAACGAACTCTAAATGCCCAAACCATTTAATTCGTTTTCAAAAACCAAGTTTAGTTAAGCTGCCGAAGCGTAAACCAAATTTAAACCTTTTTAAACCATGCGCAAAACAACGCGCCCAAATTAAAACCATATGAAAGAAAACGTAAAAGCATAGTATGTAATTTAGGTGTATGCCCAAGACCCCAAATGCAGTGAAGTGTGTAGTGCTTTCTAATCGTGGCACCGAAAGTTAACTACCTGCAAAAGCATGTATATCGTGGGTCAACAAACAATGTTGGTGAGTTCACTAAGTAACGAAAGTGAGTAAGTAAATATGCTGGTTTTCAAAACCACGTAACCAAGTAAAAGCGTAGGTCCTCCAGACCAAAATGTTCAAGTGTTATAAGTTTAAGCATGTCAGGGGAAGCTAACGCACTCATTGCAACTAAACAGTATTATTGGGACACCTTCAGTAGTATAATAATTTGCCTCGATAACTAGTGTCTATCAACACGAGATCTCAATTGTGGTCAGAAGTTCATGCCCATGCTCCCAGCATCGCAAACATGAGGTTGCTGCACAACCTAATAGCGCTATCAACTAATACCCCGTTCGCCTCCAGCGATTAACCCAATAATATGCAAGGACTTTCCAAATGATAGAGTGTTTAGTTCACAAAGGACCAATAAGTTTGAAACTGATCAAAACCCGACCCACACAAGGAGTCAAAGCATCTCAAAACCCGAGATGTAAAAGTAGTCCCAAACCAGACTAGAAAACGTTTTGTAAGTTGTCTCAAACCCGAGACGCATGCTTTTGAGAAAAAGTAGTGAAACTCACCTTAGGTTGCACGTGAATATTCCAAATTCCTCAAACAGTAATGAGCTACCGACTCCCTATTACAAATGTCACAAGGTGAGTATATGTGCATAACCAACACACCATACAACTCGTTCGTGCAAGACTTTTAAAGTTCAAACCGTGTAGTGACACCTAATGACTCTACATGCACAAGTAAGTCCTACGTATCCCGTTGGTGATCATATTGATTATTATCAGTTCTATACATCATACACATCTCATATAAGTATTCATAAAAGTTCATGTCAAATACATACCATATAAGACTCCAAATAGTCACGTAAACATCCCTTACACAATCAGCGTTTTTAGGACAGATTGTACGCTGTGAAAAACGAATTATTTAAAATACATAACGACGAATTAAACTACAAAAGTTTTACTGAATATTCATTGGGATTCATTTAATAACTCATATTTTTATTTTGCCTCAAAACCAAACACAAAAATTATTAAAATTCGTACAATACAGCTATGTCCAGAAAATTTCCACAGCAGGTCAGTTTAGTAGAAATATTCCCAAAAATTGTGTGTTCACCCACACGAGGTGAATCTACTTGTAAAAGCCAAGTTTTTCCAATTTTGACCTACTGTCCAAATTTCATAGCTTTACCCTTTGTAAAACTCGAGTTATGACCGTTTAAATTTGACCCAATTTATAACTCCGAAATTCGGATATGACCTTTAATCAAATAAAATTCCAAAACACATATCAAACGACATCCAAATCAGATGATTTTGCCCATTCTAAAACGCTAAGACCATATAGAATCCATTCAGGCAAATAATCGATCAAAACAATCAATTTAACACCACGATACAGACCCTACAAAGCACCCTAACGAATCTGTCAGAAAACTGAAACTTGCACCCCAAGTTATTCATAAACCCTAATCATGCCTAAAAACCTATAACACGTGCATAACCCATATTATCATAATCAAACTCATATATTAACATACAAAAACCCTAATTATGATTACTAACAATAATTATTAGCACTAATCATAATAAACATTCAAGAACTCACAATAACACATGTATGGGATTCCATATATATATGTATGTTCTATGGTTTTTAAAACTTTTCAAGCATTATTAATCATCATATAACATGTAAAGATTATACCTCTCAGGGCAAGAGTCCTCAAAACCAAGAGATTTCACCCAAACTAGCTTGGAGAGATGATTAAGATTGATGTTTGTTGAAGATTGAGAAAGAGAGAGAGAGAAAGAGAGAGAGAGAGAGAGAGAGAGGGGTGGGTGTTGTTTGCGGCACACAAGGGGTTAGGGTTTATATTTTTTTTGTTTCCTAATTATAACAAAGCTTGGCTTGTTGCCCAAGCAATTATGTTTTAGGGCCCTTTTAGTCGACTAATCGGACCCGTTAATCATGTTTTAGCCCAATACTGGACCCAATAATATTAACCACCCTATCTTGCATAAAAACTATTGTTTTTATCATCTCATAACATATTAATCCTTAAGGTGCATGTAATTTGCATGGTTTACATATTAACTTTCAGTCAAGCGGTAATTCACATAAACATGCGGTAATTCACATAAACATGTAATCCACATAAACATGTAACTTCACGTTCATCATAATTCAATTATACACATTATTATATATGCCAGACAAATCACCAACATTCAGGATACCGGACTCGTGTGTGTGTCAAAACAAGGATTTTCCTAATTATAACATATGTTAATATCTTCTAACATATGTTAGGCCTCCTTAACTAACCCTAGTTAAGTATTTAACCACGTATGAATATGTAACTTAACTAGAGTTCAGTAAAAGTGTTAACCTGAAAATGCGGGGTATCACACCAAACATGAAGGCCAAGTATAGAGAGTGGCAGGATGTGGCTGCAATGTACGACACGTATGCTACGAATTGTGGGTTTTCTACGAGGTGTGGTGTATACGTGTGAAAGGATCGGTAAGCTACAAAGACAATCAAACAATTTAGTTTTGGGTGCGGAATCCCCAAAACCAGCACAAAATGATAACTTATCAGATAAACACACACAAATCATCATTTTCAAACGTTTTCATTAATAATCAAACTTGAATACACGTAGAAAAGTAATTACAATCAAGGACTCGACGCAAAACAAGTTTATAAAAAAAATTACAGAGAGAATTCAGAAAGTGGCGGGAAATAAATGACTCAAAGTTAGCTGCAAAAACTGAGTTTGCCTATTTATAGACTGCACATTCGCCCACTTTGTTCGTGCGAATGTGCAGGTTCGCCCACTTTGAATGGTCGAACCAAACTCCATAATAAACATTCTTCATTCGCCCAAAAAGCTTCCTTCGCACCCTTGAAAACTCTCCTTCGCACCATCAAAATCTTTCCTTCGCACCAACGACAGGAAACAAAACATATGATTTATCCAATCCAAAGCATTAGTCGCACATATGCACCTACAAACTCCCCCTCGACTATTGCTTGGATTGTTGTCTTCTCTTTTCATCCATGTGCTTGTTCATTATTCTGATGTGTCGTATAATCTTTTGTTCTCTAGTCAGTTCCGGTTCCTGAAATGTCTTCTTCTTTGTTTTCTTCACAGGCACATTCTTCTCAACAGTTTTACCCAACTTCTGTTCATAATCACATCCAGCGTTGATGTCATATGCAAAGCACAGAAATACCACACGTTGGTATTTTCCTGCTTGCTCAGCATCTTTTGCGTCTGAGTAGATCGGATTATAGAATAGCATGATGATATCCTCATGTGAGCAATTGATTAGCCACATAGGATCAAAAATAAGCACCTTCTTATAATCCTTCTCACCGTCTTTTAACACAATCACGGCCTCTGCTCTCTTCCAATCATAGTACCACCATATAAAGTCTTTAGCAAAATGCTGAGGAATATGCAACAACGGAATTTTCTTCAGCACCCGCGGTGGTTTATACTTCAAAGTAACCTTGGGCAACCCAGTTATCTCGTTAATTTCCTTCTTGTGTTCAATCCTCTTTGGATACTGGGGTCTAAACAGATTCCACTCGGTTCGACTCTCACGGGTCATCTTCTCAGCAAAATAATCAATCTGGCTATTTGGCGCTCCCGTTAGACGGTGACGACAAATATCCCTGATTGCCCAGTAAGGAAGAGTCTTTAAGTGATGAAACTTCTCAAAATATAGAATACCTTTCTCCCATTTCACCGCAAAACACCTAAGCTCTTTGACAAACTTCCAGGCCAAGGCACGGCCTTTGAACATACTGCTATGAAGTTTGTAGAAGCTTCCCTGAATATCAGCTTTAGGGCGGTTATTCTCCTTCTCCTTTAGCTTCCTCAACAACTCCTTCAAACTGTCTGTTTGTTCGAACCGAGGCTTTTCATGCCCTTCAAAGATGTGTTCTTCAAATATCTTACTCTTCTCTTTGGCTATTTTCTCAGCATGGTTTAGCAATTCGTCTGAGAAAGAAAATCCACATTCTTGATTTTTTCTGAAATATTGTGGATATTCATCGCTCGTAATATCTTCCATCTCGACTTCCTCGAATGCAGGAACATCACGATCATCCGAGTGATTTCCAGCTTCTTTCTCAGGAATCTTAGGAATAAAATTATCAGCAAGTAATTCTTCTAACGTCTTACCCACTTGCTTTGCTGAACCTTCCAAAATTTCTTTTGAAATAGCTGCAGACACTTCCCCATCCTCAAGATCAGGGTCATCATATTCCAATTCGAAGAGTTTATTATCAGATTCAAATATTTCAGGAAACCTGCTAGTCATGTCTATCGTCCAGACTCGATCGGTTAACATCTGACGATACTTAGTCTTATCTTCTTCAGACAATGACTTTAATCTTTCGTTCCAAAAAATATCTTCATCATCAACATTCTCACCCGGAGCTTTCGAACTTGATTCTCCACCCTTACTTGTTTCACGCTTTTCATATGAAAACTGTTCAGTGTCATCATTTTCATCATCACTATCATCAGAAGCAGAGCCGCTTTCACCTGAACCATCACTCGAACAATCATTACCATCATTATCGTCTTTCTTCTTTTTCTTAGTATCGTTACCAGCATCCTCATCTAACTCATCATCTTCATCCTCATCTGATGGTTCAAAATCAACCTGTTCTTCATCTAACTCTTTGTCTTCCTCACCGGCTTGAAGTTGAGGAGCTCGATTGTACAAGTCATGAATCAGATTATCCATTTTCTTGTTATTCTTCTTCAGTTCTTTGTTCTCCTCCTTCAAAGCCATTATCCTTCTAGTATTTCGTTGCTCATGCTTTAGCAACTTTCTGTTTTCCCTCTTCAACCTCTTGATGGTTTTCTTCATCAATGCACTATCATCCGCTGATGTGACTACAACCTCTAACATCTTTTTGTCATTCGATTTTAACTGTTCAATCTCACTCTGCTGTTTGTTAATGATATTCATCATTTTAGTCAGTCTTTGATTAACAGCATCCATAACATCACTATCAACAGAAACCTTTTTCTTAGCAGGTTGTTCAACAACTTCTTGCATTTTGCCTTTTCTCATTTTCTTCAGCACATTATCCAATGCTTCATTCACATCATCCATTGGAATTCCTTCTGTTTGTGGTGTGCTTGAAGTTTTTGTGGTTTTCTGTTTCTTCTGTACCTGCTCAGCAACCGGTGACTTTGAACTAGTAGCTGGTGGTAAATTCTTGCCAGCCATTAACATTTCTAGCTCTTTCTTTCTCTTCAAACTTGGTTTCTCCTGTTTCTTCTTTTTCTTTGCTTGAACAGGAGAACCAGCTTCAATATCATCCATATTCAGAATAACTTCAATTACCTCGTCCTGAATTGGACTCTTATCTCCTTGAACTTCAGCATCAGCAGACGCACCAGCCTCAGTGGCCTTGGGCAAGGTGGTCTCAACGGTTTCAGCTTCAGAATTCCATCTCTCATCTTCTTGTGTCTCTTCGGAATCAATAGACACCTCATCAACCAAATGTATACCTTTCTGAGCTTTACTCTTCTGCCTCCTCGGTGCAGACTTCGGTTTCTCTTTTTCAGGTTCAACGACCTTCATTACCACCTCTTTCTTCTTCATTTTACCACCTTTTGCATCCACATTCACTATCTGTCTCTTTCGCTTTGCATCAGGATCAATATGATGTAAAGGATCATCAGATTCAGAATTGCTATCATCATGTCTCACTAACCCTTTTCCTGGATCTTCATAATCAAGTCTTGCTAAGTGTCCAAATAAACGCCTAACAGGAGGACGTTCATCAGCTGATAAGCCTTTGTAAGCTTTCATTCTGGCAAGTGTGTTCAATGTCATGTGTTCTTGAACAACAATATGAGTGGGATCCTTTTTCAAGTCTTTATATTTATTGTCGAACACCATTTGTAGAAAACGAGGATATAGCAAAAACTTCAGTGTTCTTGTGCCATTAACCGGCTCAAGTAAATGATCCATAAGCATGCCAGAAACATTGAACGGTTTGTTCAATATTAATGCAACCATCATAGAGCTTATGCTTTTCCTCATCAAGTCATATCCACCCGCAGCCGATCCAAATACATGAATCAAAACATGTGCCAAATATTTAAACTGAGGGCACAGTTTTCCTTTATGTAGTGAACCATCGGTGATAGGTCCATTATATTTCATCCTCAAGAAACACTTACGCTGTTCCATGAATCCCAACTCTTTAGGATCCGTCTTTTCATCATGCAAGTTCAACGCCTCTCGTAAATCTTGTTCACAAACAATTATTCTCTGTTCTTGAACCTTGCTTGTCAAACATGACTCACAATTCCAAAAATCCAGCTTCGCGTTAGACCAAAACTCCTGCATAATATCTCGGTAAATGACAGTAGGTGTAGCAATCGCGTCAATTACTCTGCATCTCTTCAAAAACTCTATGATATCAGCAAATTCAGTGTGCTTCTTGACATCACCCAGATAAGCACAACAGTTGTGTGCGTTCTCGAAATCTAGCTGCTTTGGTGGTACCGTCTTAGCAGGTTGTGAAGATGATCCTGCTTGTTCGGTAGTTTTCTCTGGCGCGGACATGTTTAAAATCTGCAAAACAAATCAAAAACACATGTTAGAAATCATAAAATTTCAAAAATTGAAAATTTTGATATTACATTCTCATTCGCCCAGTCGGGGGTGCGAATGAGATTTTTATAAGGTTCGAATGTGAAATTTTGATTCGAATGTGGAATTTTTGGGGCTCGAATGTAAAATTTTGACAAACAGTTTTCATTCGACCATTTTCATACATTCGACCAGTTCTAAATGTTCATTCGACCAGTTTTTCTTCCTTCGCCCAAACGACAAGGGGCGAAAGTGACTGTTCAAATTCAAAATTTCAATACTGAAATTAACAAATTCTAAGCATGATCATTTGATTGCACAATGTCCTAACAATGCCGATTAAGCTTTTACACTAACAATTTTCAACCCATGATCATTATATGTGTGTTTTCTAATCAAAAATAGGGTTCGACAAGGGTTTTAATCAAAATCATCATTCTGATGTTAATGAACCCGATTTTGTTGGATTTTCTCCCCCTAAAACACACATAAAATGATCCTAAACTATCAATTGCAATTAAAAACAAACATAGAACAGTTTTAGATCCTAGAGTTTGAGACAGAAAAACGCCGATTAATCCTTCAAATGATGATATCAACCTGTGAAATTAAGGGCAAAAGAATCAGTAGATCAATGCGAACACAATGAGATAAAATAAAACGATCGAGCAACAAGGTGACTTTAGGTGAAAAATCTGAGAGAAAATAAGTGAGGGTCGAATGAGCTGGAAAACCTTATATAGACAGTCTCCTTCGCCCGTTTTGTGCATGCGAAGGAGAAGCTTTTGGCTCCTTCGACCCTACTGAAAGGGTTCGAATGAGGCAAAAGGGTTCGAATGAACATCAGTTCAAGAACTCTCTCCTTCGCCCGTCCAATTCATTCGAAAGAGCTGGAAAAATTCCTCATTCGACCAAACGAATGGGCGAATGTAAAATGGAATTTTTTGAAAATTTTCCAAATCTCAAAAACGAATCCCAGTTCAATTATTTCTCAACTTTTAAGCATCCAATCATCATATTTTCACATTTTAAAGATCACAAAACTCAATTGGTGTACCAGGTTTTAGAAAATCGACATCAACCACCATCAGTTATCAAAAATAAGATGAAAAAGAAAAATCTTTTTGGATTTTCTAAAGTTTATGCTAAAACACACCTAAAATCTTTTTGAGTTTTGTAATTTTTGACGAGAAAATAAAATGCAGAAATGTAAATGAAAAACTGTAAATGTTTTTGTGATTCCGGTAAAGGGATCATATCAGTTTATAAGAAATCTGATCACACCGTTGATCTTTTTGAAATTATTATCATTAAAGACAATGTGTGATCTGGCAATTGCTGATATTGTGATCCACATAAACTCACATGTAGACTTTTGTGCAGTGCTTTATACTGATACTGATATTTATAATATAAACTCAATTGTCTGTGGTTCCCACGCACACGACATACTCCCGTATCAAGAAGTAAATGCACAAAGACTCATTGTAAAGCGTGATTATGCTTTCGTTGTCTGTAATTGTATAAGATATAATGCATAGAGGTATACAGGTCAGCAAATTAATGCAGCAGAGTAACATATGCACTATACCAGGTTGAGTACTGATATTAATCATGATTTGCATCAATGATCAATACGATGTAATAGATAATCTTTGATTATCATATAACATGGAAAGTTCCTCAATTCGGTAACTTTAGGATTTGGCATATAGCTCTTTTATAAAGACACCCTGTCTGATCTAGGTCCGTAATTACTTACAGCAGAAGATCAGAGAGGCAATCCCCAGACAACTAATAACATAACGACCCTAAACCTCCGAGTTTTGTACAAATACCCTATCAAACGAAATTACGGTACTAAGACCATATGCCCATGAGGAGTTCATCCACACAAACAAATCGTTTGATATGTATGTATCAGGCACGCAGTAATAGGTCTACGAAGCCTATCAGCACATCGCACAGACTCAGACACACGCCCTATATAGCATTACATTATTTAGAATGTGTCAGATCCCCACTGATGTACTATCATTTCCCTTTATACTCCAGGAAATCATTTTAGAGTTTTCTGATTTTTATAGATTTTCGAATTTACTGTTCCCAAGGATAAGCTGGAGCATTTCAAATATGTGACTGCCCAGATATCGTTTGTTCACAGAAATCTGACGGCATTAATCTAAGGGAAGAGGATATAGCCGACAGCAAAGAAATTTTCTAATTTTTTTTATGGATTTTGAAATTTTTCAATGTTTTTGGTTTTTCGAAATTTTTCTGAAAAACAGTAAAAAACTAAACTAAAAAAAAATGATAGACTGAGGTGGTGATCAGTCCTGTTTTTCTTTAATACGATTTGCTTTCAAAAGATAATCAAATCTGGATTTATCAAAAGCTTTGGTAAAAAGATCTGCGCGTTGATAATCAGTGTGGATTTTGACCATATCGATCAACTCTTTAGCATAACAATCACGGATAAAATGATATTTAATCCGGATATGTTTAGCCTTTGAGTGATTTACTAAGTCTTTTGTTAATGCGATTGCGGCCTCATTATCACAGTAAATAGGGGTTTTAAGAAATTGCAAACCGTAATCCACCATCTGCTGTTGGATCCAAAGAACCTGTGAGCAGCAGCTGGATGCTGAAACGTATTCTGCTTCACATGTGGATAGTGCAACTGCAGTTTGTTTCTTGCATTGCCAGGTCACAAGCCTGCTCCCCATAAACTGACATCCAGCCGTTGTGGATTTGCTGTCTTTGTCACAGCCGCCCCAATCTGCATCACTAAAAGCGATTAGGTCAAAATTATCATCATGAGGGTACCATAGTCCTTTTGATGGACAACCCTTCAGATATCTAAGGATACGCTTCACGGCTGCTAAATGACTTTGTTTCGGCTTCGATTGATAACGAGCACAAAGACATGTCGCGAACATTATATCAGGCCTAGACGCTGTTAGGTACATCAGAGATCCGATGATTGCTCTGAATGTAAATGGATCTGTCAGCTCCCCCTTAAGGTCAACTCCAATCCCGTGATTAGGTTGTATCGGGGTATCCATCGGCTTGGAATCGTCCATCTGGAACCGGCTCAAGACTTCAGATACGTATTTGGTTTGGTGAATAAAGATCCCCGTTGGTCTTTGCTCCACCTGCAAGCCGAGGAAAAACTGCATTTCCCCCATAGCGCTCATCTCGAACTTCTCCTGCATAACTTGTTCAAATTCCCTGCACAGAAGTTCGTTAGTAGACCCGAAAATAATGTCATCGACATAAATTTGTACTAGAAGCAAGTCATCTCCTGATCTTTTCGTAAACAGGGTGCAGTCAACCAATCCACGTTTGAATCCTTTCGAGAGAAGATACGTGCTCAGCTCCTCATACCATTGCCTCGGAGCTTGGTGCAAACCATACAGTGCTTTGTTTAAAACGTAAACCTTATCCCGGTGGATTGGGTCTTCAAAGCCCGGTGGTTGACCAACGTAAACTTCCTCTTTGACCACACCATAAAGAAAAGCGCTCTTTACATCCATCTGATACACCTTAAACTTTTTCCATGATGCAAACGCTAGAAACATGCGAATAGCCTCTAAGTGTGCAACCGGTGCATAGATTTCATTATAATCGATTCCTTCAACCTGATGGAAACCTTGAACCACCAAACGAGCTTTGTTTCGCACAATGACTCCTCTATCATCTTTCTTGCACTTAAACACCCATTTAGTGCCTATCTTCTTCCTTCCAGGAGGTAAATCAGTCAGGGTCCATACACCAAGTTTCTGGAATTGTAATAACTCTTCCTGCATTGCTTCCACCCAGGCGTCATCCAAAAGAGCCTCCTTGTATGTCCGCGGCTCGACATGCGAAACATAACAAGCAAATGACCAGTCATTCTGAAAACCAGATTTCTGAATTTTGGCATATAAAGCAAGATTGCCAATGTTTTCTGGTGCTTGTGCATTCTTCAGCTGTCCTCTTGTCATCACACTGCTACCAGGATCACCAATAACTTGTTCAAGCGGGTGTATCCGATGTATCCGAGATTCCGGATAATCAGGTACTTGTACTCCCGTCTGAGTTGTCAAATTCTCTGTAGAATCCAGATCATTATCCACATTCGATGTTGAAGCATCAGTAGTAGATGGGTTCACTGGTGGTGTCACTGTAGCATTGTCCAGAATAGCTTCACTTGTTGCATCATCATCTTCGTATTCTGATTCCGATGAATTAAGCGATGTAGAAGCTTCTTGGAACACCTCTTCTTCCAATACAGGAGCAGTGGCATCATTAGAAGCTGCTTGGGAGTTTACCGTGATCGGACGCACTAACGGTGAAGTTACAGCGTTTTCGACCTCGTAGTATAATCGAAGTACAGCTTCTTCAACCATGCTATCTAGATTGAATGATTCAAAGAAATCTTTGTAATCAAACATCCAATCTGGTCCTCCACCCTGTACATTTTGTGTATATCTTTGAACTTCGACATTAGCCCACTCCTCGACTTTTCTAGTTCTTTTGTTGAATACCCGTTTTAATGGGGTTGCATATCCAACAAAATAACCTTCTTCAGCCTTTGGTTCAAACTTTTCCGAAGGATTCAGCATTGTACATGGGGCACCAAATGGTTCTAGATACTCAAGATTCGGCTTGCGACGGTTCAACAGCTCATAAGAAGTCTTGCCAAACTTCTTCACTGTCAAAACATGGTTAAGAGTATAGCATGCCGCGTAAATAGCTTCGTTCCAGAACATGACTGGAAGATTTGAATCCGCAAGCATAGTTCTTGCCGTCTCTATAAGAGTCCTGTTCTTTCTCTCTGCGACACCGTTCTGCTGGGGTGTGTACGGAGCACTATATTCATGATGAATTCCTTTGTTTGCACAAAGATCCTCCATCTGAGCATTTTTAAACTCCGTCCCATTGTCACTCCGGATTCTTTTGATCTTCAGACCATATAAATTCTCCAGACGTGTAAACAGAACCTTCAAGTTGTCAAAAGTGTCGCTTTTCTGATGCAAACACATTACCCATGAAAATCTAGAATAATCATCAGTCACCACAAGACAGTATAACTCTCCGGCATGACTTTTACGTCTGACTGGACCGAATAAATCCATATGCAAACGTTCAAGTGGCAGCTCAACAGAATTAACTTTCTTTGGTCTATGGGATTGTTTGTGTTGCTTGCCCTTCTTGCAACTGATACACTTGTCATTCAGATGGAAGTGTTTGACATTAACTCCCGTGACAAGTTCATTCTTCACAAGCTGATTCATCTTTCTCAAATGGATGTGTCCCATTCTCCTATGCCACATAATGGATTCTTTTTCTGTAGCCTTGGAGAGGAAACACGTGACTTGGCCATGGGTGGTCATTGCTTTAGACATGTCGAGAATATACAAGTTGTTAACTCTCGGTGCCTTCAGCATCACCCACTCTTTTGGTAACTCAAACCCAGGTTTCAAGATATAACAGGATTTGTCATCAAAATACACTGAAAATTGTTTATCACAAATCTGACTAACACTGAGCAAATTATAGTCTATTTGTTTCACATAAGAAATCCGCTCAAATGTTACGACCCCATTGCTTACACTACCCTCCATAGTAATGTAGCCTCCCTTATTTCCAGCAAATGCCACATAACCTCCGTTAATGTTTTTGATGTCAAAGAGTAGCGCGAGGTCCCCTGTCATGTGACCAGAAGCTCCACTGTCAACAATCCATAGACTGCTAACAGGGCCAGCTGGAGCTCCCTACACATTTAAAGTAGATCAATTAGTTCTTTCGGGGGACCCAAGCCTGTTTGGTCTTGGGTCTTTGAACAGGTTGTTTCAAAGAGTCTTTTGAATCACAAACAACTTGGGTTACTTCAACCCCTTTCTCCTTACTAACAACTTTCTCTTTCTCATTCTTCTTGCTCTGTGAAGTAGAGTCTCCTTCAGATTCCTTAGATGACCAAGATTGCTCAGATCTTTTCAAGATCCGAATCTGAGATTTTGAAGTCTCAGTCGGCTTCTTTACTTCTTCCTTAAAAGCAACCTTCTTGGTTACCTTCTCTGATTTAACAGAGACAGGTCCAACTGATTGTTTACCATTAGGTTTAGAAGTGACCTTTTTGGTATCAGCAGTTGAGTTCATCTAAGGTTTCTTACCAGATTTATCAGTGATCATCCGGTTGTGCTTATCATACGTCATCGGACGATTTTCCCCTTTGTTGTAATAATTGTTTTGATTATAAAAATGTTGTTGGGGAAAATGCCGTCTCTGTTGATAGCCATAATTGTCAACCGGATACTCATGATATTGCCTCATTTCCACCTCGTGCCTTTTGTGTCGTACGTACGGGCAGGCGGCAAGTAAATGTCCCCGTTCCCCGCACTTATAACACGCACGGTATTCCTCGTAGTTTTCCTTGATTGGCGACTTGGAAAAACTAGCAATGGGATATCGATCGACCATGCATTGTTTCCTTAAACTCTCAGGAGCTGGGTCCTTCGAGTAAGTCGGTTCAATAAAACTATTTTCTTTATGCACAGGCAAAACAAACTGTGTGACATTGACCTTTGCTTCTTTTTCCGAATAAATTTTGTCTAAAATCTCTTGAGGAATGCCGTTGGTCCTTTCAAATTTTGGGAACCAAATCGTACTTTCCTGCCAGATCTTTTCGATTTTTGTGGAATTGACAAACTTAATCGGAAACTCATCATCAGATAAAATCTTATCGGAGCCTTGCATCCGATAGAAGATTTTGACAGGTTTATCACACACTTCATTGCTCACATCATTGTTTTTCTCAGATTTTAATTCATTTTTCTTCTCAACCGGTTTTACCACATTTTTCTCAGTTTTAATTTCAACTTTCTTTTCAACCGGTTTTCTCACGTTTTTCTCAACCTTTTTAACCTTTTCCTTTTCAAAACTTTTACCAACAAACTTATCATTTTTCTTACCCTCATGTTTGCGATGAACATTTGCCATTGGATGAATTATCTGAGACGGTGAGACTGGCTCTGTAGTGATTATATGATTTTCATCAGGGATATCACTATCACTTTCAACCGTCTCAGATGATTCATCCTCTT
The DNA here is from genome assembly GCA_028751855.1 of Ambrosia trifida. Taxonomy (NCBI): domain Eukaryota; kingdom Viridiplantae; phylum Streptophyta; class Magnoliopsida; order Asterales; family Asteraceae; genus Ambrosia; species Ambrosia trifida. The sequence goes on along the minus strand of CM054125.1, from coordinate 57,546,546 downwards.
CATCTGAATCATCAGTAGCGACCACACCCTCACTATTTCCCAATACTGGTCTCACATCAGAATATGGATCCCCGACACTGGAAGTGTTAGGCTCATTTTCTGGTGTGGGATCAGGATGAATTAAAGTCTCCGGTGGTATTGCATGTAAAGTGTGATTCTCAAACAACACCGGAGATGGAACTGACTTATAGTTTGCACTATTCGTCTGGGAGGGTTCTTCAATGATATGATCAACTACGTATGCAATGTGCTTGTAACTTTCTAGTTTCTTGTTAACTTTTTCCGCAAAGCACTTGATGGTTGCCATTTCTAATTTAGTGTTTTCCATTTCATTGATGTAATTATTAATGGCAAGTTGTTTAATAGATAATGTCTTTTTCAATTCTGACACATCCTTTTTATAACCATCAAGAACTTTGTTGAAATCTTTTAAGTCCTTTTGATAAATCTGACAGTTGAGTTTTGCACTCTCAAGTTGAACCTTGAGAAGCTTATTTTCATCAATCAGTTTTTCAAAATCAGCACACTTTTCACATTTAACACAAGATTGAGTTTCAGAACTTACCGGCTTAGGAGGTTCTGTCATGGCCATTAGAGCAAAGTGAGCTTCCTTTCCTGCAAAAAATTTGGAGTAGTCAATCTTGGTGCATGCATCATCCACCATACATGACTTGCGAGTCATCAGGAAGTCAGCTTCAGCTAGCAATTGGTCAATATCATCATCTAGTGAATTCACACTAGTCTCTGAGTCAGATTCACTCTCCATATCTGAGTAAGCTGAGTCATATTGATCTCCAACATCGGTGACAGAGTCAAGAATCATCCCCGATCTCTTGTCTTCACCTTCATCATTCACTTCTTCAATCTTCAACTCCAACACCTTTTCAATCACAACCTCTTCTTCAACTTCCTCATTCTCTTCCAGCCTCATCTGCTGTGCCACACATGCAACATTCCCAGCAGTGATTTCCTCTACCCCCAATTGCATACCAGTCCAGTCAAAACCTTCATCCTTTATGTTTTATTGTAAAAATCATATAACAAGTTTGTCCAGGTCTGAATGGGTTTAATAAACATTAAAACATGAGTCTTTTTGAAGATTAAACGGATTAAACCTATTAATAAACGCGTAGTAACATCATAGGATGCTTGTTGCGCAAGTTATTGGTGTTTTGATCCTAAAAGCTTTGATCTTGACATGTTTGATAATAGGATCTGATGGGAATAGGTATTAGGAAAGTTGTATGATGATTATTAGGTGTTATTGATTGATAATATGCAACTAGGGTTTGATATAATTGATAATATTGCACGATTAGAATCTGGACAGATTCTGAATGTCGACTTGTAGGGTCTGTTTCGTGGCCTGAAAATAATTGGTTTGATCGATTCTTTGCATGATTGTAACGTACAAGGTCTTAGCTTTTCATAATGGGCAAAACCATCGAATTTGGACATCGTTTGAGTCGTTTTTGGGATTTTAATTGATTAGGGGTCATATCAGATTTTCGGATTTGTAAACTGGGCTAACTTTAAATGGTCATAACTTGAGATTTACAAGGAATTAGATTATGAAATTTTTCCAGTCGGTCAATACTGGAAAAATAGAGCTTTTCCAAGTGGATTCATCTCTTTTGGATGAATACACAATTTTTAAGAATTTTCCTACTAAACTGACCTGTTGAGGAGATTTTCTGGACATAGCTGTGTTGTACGAATTTTCATAATTTTTGTGTTTGGAATTAAGACAAAACAAAAATAGTTATTGTCGAGTGAATCCCAAAGAAAATTCAGTAAAAATTTGGGAGGTTAACTCACTGAATTGCTATTTTAAATAAATTCGTTTTGATGGCGCACAATCTGTCCTGAAAACACAGATTGTGTATTATGTGCTTCTGTGATTAATTGAGGTCTTAGGTGGTATGGAATTGACATGTAACTGAAGTACACTTGTCTGAGACACATACGGAATGTAGAAACTAATTGTAACCAACGTATTCACCAACGGGTCCGTAGGGTTTACTATTGCATGTAGAATCACTAGGCGTCGCATACACACTTTTGAACATTTAAAACGCCTTGGACAAACGAGTTATATGGGTAATGATATTACGCCTATACTCACTGAGCGACACTGTTATTAGGGTGTCGGTAGCATATATTGCTTGCTGTTCGGATTCTTTGCTTGCACGTTAAGGTGAGTTTACGGCCCCTCTTTTAAACTGGTTTTATACTTTCGGGGGAGAAAACATGTGTTAAAACGATTATTTGGTAACTACTGTCATACTATGGGTTTCTATTGTGTACTACACGATCTTTGGAAGTCCCGGGGGGAACCATGAATGTGCGGGTTTGCACAACGGGGAAATGTGAATAGCGCTATTGGGAGTGACCAACCCCGCTCGTCGGCTTGGAGGGCCGGGCGAGTGCATATTGTCTCAAACAGGAACAACAGGAACAACAGGTTTACTTTTCGGGCACAACATCTGGTATTCGAGTTAGTAATGGTTTTCCAATCGTGGTAGTAACAAAACATACGCCTAGCTAGCGTACACTGGTTTTCGATTTGTTATAGTATGGACAGGTGGACTTGGTACTTGGATACAAAACCTGTAAACTCACCAGCATTTTTGTGCTGACGTAAACTTTTACATGTTTTCTCAGGTCGCTAAGGTAGCACAATGGAACTAGGGCGCACGCGTCTGCACGACGTCTAGTTAGAGTTGCATGGTTTTACAAACGTTGAACATTGGTTTACTATTTTAGATATTGTTTTGAACAAGCTTCCGCTGTAAACGGGGATTTTAAACTATGTTTCGAAATTGCATTACGTTCATGATAGACTTGTTTATTGTGATTGTTGGTTTGGATCCTGGTTTGTTGTGCTGGTTGTGTGCACTCTCTTTTAAAATGTCCCTTTTCACCACAGTTAAAGCAAGTAACCTTTGCTTTGTTGAATCCGTATGTGGTATTGGGAGAGGTTGAGAGATCAGTCCTGCCAGTCTTCTGAATGAAATCAGTGGCTCTCCTCATAATGCTTGCAAAAGCCCACTGAATGTCCATCAACTCCATTTCCTCTTTATCGATTTGAGCATAGTCCTCATTGGTAAGATTATTGTTTCCAATTTGACTTGCTACCAAACCATTGTAAGAAGCGACCATGGCAGATACTAGAGCAACATGATGTTGAGCAATTTCAACAGTCACATTGTTAAGGTTTGATGTCTCTAACACAATCGGGTTTTGACTTGATTGTGCTTGAGTAATCTGCATCTGGTTCACTTGAGGAGGATATTGTTGTTGTTGCTGTTGACTTGATGTATAGCATGCGGCTTGTTGTAATGGTGAAAATGGTGGAATAAAGTTTTGTGTTTGATATGGTTGTTGTGTGTATGATGGTGTGTAGGATGAAGTTTGAGCAAGGTAGTTAATGGGTGCTTTTGTTGGTTCAACAATGTTAGACACACATGCTATGTGAGGTGCAACAGTAGATGTGGTGCTTGAAGCAGAAAGAGAGTTAGATGTTCCACTCACATATAAATCAGGATTCCGTGGAATCTGAGCTCTCTTAGCTTTTCTCTTTTCCTCCATCTCTTTGTTTTCCAGCTTTTGGATGAACTCATTAATGGTCCAATACTGGTAAGCATCCTTCTCCTTTAACACTTCAATGTGTTGATTCCAATAGGGTGGTAATGCATTAGCAAATTTATCAACTAATTCCGTCATTGGAATGCTGATTTCATAGCTCGACAATTCAGTGAGCAAATGGCAGTACCTTGGAACCAACTCTTTTAGGGTCTCATTACCCATATAACTGAAGTTTTCAAACTCCTTTCGAAGCTCCTCCATCCTAAGCTTCCTGGTCTTCTCATTTCCATCATGACGATTTCTCAGCACATCCCAAAGTTGTTTGGATGTAGTGCACGATCCAAACTGATGTAATAGATCAGTGTTGATCGCCTGAGATAGCTGAGAAAATGCTTTCTTCTCTATAGCAAACCTTTTCTTCTCGTCATCCGCCAAATTCTCCAAAGGGATTGGTTCTCCAGTATTCTCTAGAATAGGAGCAACGTAACCCTTCACAATCATTTGCCATGCTTCTGCTCCTTCAAGTCCTTGTCCCTCAACGTGAATCTTAAACTTCGTCTTCCAAGTGTTATACTCCTTCATGTCCATTAACTTCGGTGGACGATTGCCGCTTCCAGAAGATAGATCATGAATAAGAGTAGAAATAGCGTTGGTCGTCTGGGAATGGACTGCTGCTGCTGCGACTCCCCAATAGTTATCAATCGGTTGTGGTACTGATTGAACAACTTGTTGTGGTGCCGAACTAGTCATAGCCATATAATTGATCGGCTGTGATGGTTGACTAGTCTTTTGTGCCGCTACTGTCCACGGATCTTGAATCTGTTGTTGTTGTGGTGCTTGAGTTGGTCTAGGGGTTGTTGGAAAGTTCCACATTGTATCCTGCAAACAATCAAACAAACAAACACGAAACGATTAAAAATTTTTCAAAAACAGAATACTCCTTCGTATGAACGGAGGTGCGAATGAGAAAAAATCTTCTCTTTCGACCGAATAATCTGATACGAATGTGGAAAACAAATATCAAATCTCCTTCGACCGCTTTAGTCTTCCTTCGACCGTTCTACTTTTCTCCTTCGACCGAACGATTATACGAATGAGACACAGTAGTACGAATGAAAAATATAAGCAATCAAAGTTCACTTTCGACCACTAAAATCACTCTTTCGACCACAAAAACACTCTTTCGACCTAATAGACTCCCACTTTCGACCGAATTCTCTCGTTCGACCCCTGTGATTTCAAAAACGGTTATTCTTTGAAAATCAGTTAGATTTGATCATGTTTATCAAAAGTTGATGGATTTTGATGATCTTTATCAGGTTTTGAATCGGATAAGATTTGAAACAACTTTAATAAAGTGAATTATCCAATTCAAACTCGAAATCAAGGTGAAATCAATCAAAAACACATCATTTCAGTTTGTTCACTTAAAACAGAAAATTTTTGATCAATTTTGTGTCAAAATCAACTGAGAAACTATCAATTTGTGGTTGTTTGATTCAGAATGGCTCTGATACCACTTTGTATACGTGTGAAAGGATCGGTAAGCTACAAAGACAATCAAACAATTTAGTTTTGGGTGCGGAATCCCCAAAACCAGCACAAAATGATAACTAATCAGATAAACACACACAAATCATCATTTTCAAACGTTTTCATTAATAATCAAACTTGAATATACGTAGAAAAATAATTACAATCAAGGACTCGACGCAAAACAAGTTTATAAAAAAAATTACAGAGAGAATTCAGAAAGTGGCGGGAAATAAATGACTCAAAGTTAGCTGCAAAAACTGAGTTTGCCTATTTATAGACTGCACATTCGCCCACTTTATTCGTGCGAATGTGCAGGTTCGCCCACTTTGAATGGTCGAACCAAACTCCATAATAAACATTCTTCATTCGCCCAAAAAGCTTCCTTCGCACCCTTGAAAACTCTCCTTCGCACCATCAAAATCTTTCCTTCGCACCAACGACAGGAAACAAAACATATGATTTATCCAATCCAAAGCATTAGTCGCACATATGCACCTACATGTGGTACCATAAAAAGGGCCAATGGTGTCATTACCCGTAGGTACATACTATGCTCAAACTCTGGTAAACCGCAAAGCAAGAGGAAATTTGACTCATTGGACGAAAGCTCGCTGAAGTTTAAACAGTCAACATTCCAGCGTACTGATTGTAAAGCGAGTATTAGAGCGAAGGTGTGCAATATTACATCGCTGTGGGAGATTTATCACTTCGAGTAGACACACAATCACATGCTTGTTCCATCGTACAACAGGGAATTAATGAAAATAGGCCGGAAACTGGACTTTGCAACAAAGGATTTTATTCACTGTGTCAGCGAGAACAAGGTGGGGCCAACAGTGGCGCATAGAATGCTGGTGAGCCTGAAAAGGCGGACACCACAACGTGATGGGTACCCCTGTTGATTACAAGAATTTTTCAAAAAGTATCCGTATGTTCATTGGGAATAGGGATTCGTCAATGATGATCGACAAGCTGAATGATAGGGTTAAGCACCTGCCAAACTTTTATTTTAAGTACAGCCTGGTCAACGGGGAGCTTAGATATGTTTTTTTGGGCGGATGAGATATCAAAGATTAATTATCAGCATTTCGACGAAGTAATTGCATTTGACGCGACATACCAAACCAACAGGCAAAATTCGTTGGCCCTTCTTCTTTTTTTATATAAAAAGTGTATAACACACACAATTGCTAACTCGATGTTTGAAACAGGTACAATCTAATTTTTGTCCCTTTAACTGGTGTGGACAACAACAAATGATGTGTCACGTTTGGGGCTGGACTCTTTTTTAGTGAGACTATAGAGTCATATTGTTGGTTGCTTAATACGTTTCTGGGTGCGCATGGGAAGCAACCTAAGTTGGTATTAACAGACCAGGATCCAGCGATGAAGCAAGCGATGGCCGCTGTCTTCACAGAGTCAAGGTATCGCCTATGTATGTGGCACGTTGCGAAGAAGCTGCCTGCAAAGGTACTGGCGCTTTTTATCGTATTTTTCTCACATTCTTCATTACTTTTTTTTTTTTTTGCAAGTTGTAGGAGTTCAGGTAGACAATGTAGAAGTAAGGGCAGCCATACATAAGTTGGTGTGGAATGTTTATATAAAACCGGAGACATTTGAAAGGCGGTGGGGGAAGCTACTTGATAAGTATGGACTAACGGGCAACGAGTGGCTAAGAGACATGTTCAACATCAAGGAGCTTTGGGTGCCTGCATACTTTCGTGATATTCCCATGTCATGCCTGATGAAAACCACGTCCCGATGTGAAAGCTCAAATGCGTCATTTAAGGTGAATTCTAGCTGTGCCAACACACTTGTGCAATTTTTTGTTGTATTTTGACACCACAATGGACTCCCAAAGAAACAATCTGAGGGTTGCGGAGTACCAAACTGAGTGTCGGGTCCCTGAATTGAAAACTGGTATGGCAATTGAGAAACAGTGTGCACGGGTATATTCTCAAACCATATTCTATGAAGTGCGGAAGGAAATCCAGAAAGGGTTGCTGCTGTGTTTCATTACAAACGAAGAAGAAGTTGACGATGTGAAGGTGTACACTGTAACACACGTTGACAAGCGCACAGAAGTGGTGAATGAATACACGGTATGTTTTTTTTGTTTTTTTCCAACTGACTTTATCTTTTTTTTTTTTTGGGTAAAACTTATCCATGTTCTTACCCTTTTTTTATTTTTGGTGTGTGAGTTTCTTTGCTGTTGACTATACAGGTTAATGTTGACGCTGTTGCGGGGATACTACATGCTCATGTATTTCGTGGACTTGGATAGGATACCCGTGCCGACATATATTTTGTGTTTTCAGGTACACAGAAGTTGAGGCTGTAGAAGGATCGATTTGACAAAAACTATTGGTTTGATCAAACAAGTCTACTAATTCAGGTGCGGAAACCCTGAATCAGTTACAAAATGATAATAATATCAACAAAACACAGAAATCATCATTAAAGCTTTCATTTCATTCAATAACACATTCAATTACACGTTAAAAAGATGTTTATAATGATTAAATGACGTGTACAGACTTGACACAAAACCCTAGGGAGAACACAAAATAGAGGGAAAACAAAATGATCAAAAGTTACATTGCAAAAATGAACTTGACCTTATATAGGGCTGCACATTCGCCCATTTAGGTTGGTCGAATGTGCAGGTTCGACCAAACATAGTGGTCGAACCAAGCTATACATTAAAATCTAAACTACCTTCGACCTCCTGTTCTCCTTCGACCCTTTAAGCTTCCTTCAACCGTTCAGAAACCACATTCGACCATGGAATATTACCTTCGACCAAACGACTGATAAAAAAACATGTGTTAAAAGCAATCCAAAGCATTAGTCGCACAGTATGCATCTACAAACTCCCCCTCGACTATTCTTGGATTGTTTGAGTCGTCGTTCTTCGTCCGTCCTTTTGTTCATCAGCTTTATGTTTAATAACTTTTTCTGATCTTTGGTCATCACCGGTTCAAAAACTTGTTTTGGTTTCTTCTTCTTGACTTCCGGAACTTCTTGAACCTTCATAAACTTACCCAACTTTTTATCGAAATCACATCCAGCATTGATATCATAAGCAAAGTATAAGAATACCACACGCTGATATTTGCTTGCTTGATCACAATCCTTCGCTTCGCAGTAGATCGGATTGTAATATAGCATTATAATATCCTCATGTGAACAATTGATCAACCACATAGGATCAAATATATGAATCTTCTTAAAATCTTTCACACCATCCTTCAACACAATAACAGCCTCTGCAGTCTTCCAATCATAGTACTACCAGATGAAATCCTTAGAAGAGTGTTGAGGGATCTGCATCAAAGGAATGTGTTTCAAAACTTTAGGTGGTTTGTACTTTAACGTCACCTTGGGCATACTAGTTATAGCATCAATATCCTTCTTATGAACAATCCGTTTAGGATACTGGGAGTGAATAGATTCCATCTCGTTCTACTTTCTCTAGACATACGATCAGCAAAATAAGCAACATGATCGTTCACAGACCCAGTCACCTCATGCCTACAAACATCACGAATTGCCCAGTATGGAAGTGTCTTCAGATCATGGAATCTTTCAAAATAAAGTATCCCTTTCTCCCATTTAACAGCTACACACTTCAACTGTTTCACAAACTTCCATCCCAACGCTTTGCCTTTGAACAACTCGTTGTGTAACTTGTAGAAGCTGCCCTGAATCTCTATCTTTGGACAGTTAGCTTCTTTCTCCTTCAGTTTTCTCAACAATTCCTTCAAAGTGTCAGATTGTTCAGTGTTCGGCTTATCACAATCTGGAAATAGTTCTTCAACAAATCTCTTACTCTTTTCATGAGCAAGTTTCTCGGCCTCTTTCAACAATTCATCAGTGAATTCATGAAATCCAGAATCTTTATTTTTCTTGTAGTATTCTGGATATTCTTCCCTCGTTACGTCTTCAATCTCAACCTCCTCAAACACTGGCACATCTCTATCATCTGAATGGTTACCTGCTTCTTTCTCAGGTAAGTTAGGAATCTGATTATCAATCAACAACTCTTCTAAAGTCTTCCCAACTTGTTTTGCCAGTCCTTCTAAGATCTCTTTTGACATAGCCGCAGAAACTTGTCCATCTTCCAAATCAGGATCATTATACTCCAACTCAAACCTCATGTCACTGGATTCAAATATCTTAGGAAATTTGCCAGTCATTTCTATCGTCCAGACTCTGTCTGTCAACATCTGGCGATACAAATTCTTATCATCTTCTGATAAAGATCTTATCTTCTCATTCCAAAAGACACTATCATCATCAACAGTTCCTCCAGGAGCCTTTGAGCTGGATTCTCCTGCACCTTTTCCAGATCCTCTCTTTTCACACTTATATTTGTGTGTATCATCATCATAATCATCATCACTATCTGAACTCGCAGAGCTGTTACCTTCACCTGAATCATCATTTGAACCATCATCGTCACCATCATCTTTCTTTTTCTTCTGAGTAGCATTACCAGCATCATCATCTAACTCCTCATCTTCTTCTTCTTCATTATCAGATGGTTCAAAATCAACTTCTTCTTCATCACGCTCCTTATCCTCTTCACCAGCTTGCAATTGAGGAGCTCTAGAGTACAAGTCTTTAATCAGATTGTCCATGTTCTTATTACTCTCTTTTAGCTTCTTATTCTCCTCTTTTAAAGCAATAAATCTCCTGGTGTTTCTCTTTTCATGCTTCAACAACTTCTTGTTTTCATTTCGAAGTTGTTTAATCTTGGCTTCAAGAGCTTCCTGATTCTCATGAGATGTTTCAACAACGTCTAACATCTTGTTATCGTTGTTTCTCAATTGTTCTATCTCTGCTTGTTGCTGATTGATTATTTTCATTATGTCAGCAAGCTTCTGGTTCACAACATTCATAACATCACTATCTACTGTGACCTTGGGTGTAGAAGCTTCAGCAGCAGGCAACTTCCCTTTCTTTATCTTCTTCACCACTCTATCAAGTGCATCATTAAACTCATCAACCGGTAATTTAGTCTCTTTAACAGTCTCTGATGATATATTTTGCTTCTTAGCAGCTGGAGATGTGATCGGTGATTTCGAGCTAGATGCTGGTGGCAGTTTCTTACCAGCAATCAATGTCTCAATGTCTCTAGCTCTCTTCTCCATTGGCCTTAATACTTTTTGTTTCTTCTTAAACTTTGGTTTCTTTTGTTTCTCACCTTGCTTTGGCGATCTAGGAAAATCTTCTGATCCCAAGCCCAATCCCTCATAAGTTTCATCCAAACGAATAGGACTTTTTGTACTTTGTTCCTCCAATGACTTGTTAAGACTAACAGACTCACCAGCCACAGTGGCCTTGGGCGTGGTGCTCTTCACTGTCTCACTATCAGAGTCCCATCTCTCATCCTCTTGTGTCTCTTCAGAATCCACAGACACCTCATCTACTAAGTGCAACCCTTTCTTCGCCATACTCTTCTTTCTTCTCGAAACTTTCTTCTTAGCTGGTTCAACTTCTTCTTCTTTTTCTTTACCCTTTCCAGACTTCGCACCAACATTAACCACTTGACGCTTTCTCTTAGCATCAGGGTCTAATGGATGTAATGGATTGTCTTCATCTGATTCACTGTTATCATGTCTCACCTTATCACGACCTAGGTCTTTATAATCTTTATTGATCAGATGACCAAAAAGATTCTTCATCGGTGGTCTTTTATTCATCGCCACACCCTTATAACCCTTCATCCTAGCAAGCGTATTCAAATTCATGTGATCCTGAACAATTATCTGTGTAGCATCTCTCTTCAAATTCTTATACTTCATATCAAAGATCATTTGAAGAAATCTAGGATACATCAAAAACTTCCTGCTCTTTAACCCTCTCAATGGTTCTAACATATGTTCTAACAACATACCAGACACATTGAACGGTTTGTTCAATATTAGAGCCACCATCAACGAACTAATGCTCTTTCTCATCAAATCATATCCACCACTTGCTGAACCGAATACGTGAATCATAACATGAGCAAGATATTTAAACTGAGGACATAACTTCCCTTTATATAATGAACCGTCAATGATTGGTCCATTATACTTCATCCGTATGAAGCATTTCCTTTGCTCAGTCCACGACAATTATCTGGGATCCGTTTTCTCATCCTCCAACTTCAATGCATCTCTGATATCGTTCTCAGAGATAATCACCAACTCCCCCTGAATCTTACTAACAAGTGACGATTCACCTTCCCAAAAATCCATCTTCACATTCGTCCAAAACTCCTGTTGGTGATCTCTGTATATGATAGCTGGTGTAGCAATAGCGTCAATAACCCGACTCCTCTTCAAAAACTCAATAATCCCAGCGAATTCAGTATGCTTCTTCACATCACCTAGATAAGCACAGCAATTGTGTGCCGACTCGAATGGTAAATCAACAATCTTTTCCTTCCCAGCTGCCTGTCCAGAAGATCCAGCAGGAACACTAGCACTTCCCTGTTCAGACATCGTTAGACTGCAAAACAAATCAACAAACATGTTAAACACGGACAAAACAAAAACTTGAAAAATGTTGGTTTTCAATTTCTACATTCGACCAGTTCGTTGGTTCGAATGAGAAATTATAGGTACGAATGTGGAATTACAAAGGATCGAATGTGAAAACATTTTGAAAAATTTTTCATTCGACCATTTGTTCCAGGTTCGACCACTTAAACATTCACCTTCCCCAAACAGTCACATTCGACCGTTTGTAATGGGGCGAAGGAGACTGTTCTTCTCCTTTGAATTTCAGATTTTGATTTTGTTCATTTTAAACTGCCATTTTGATTCGATTAGCATCTTACACTACCGATTAAGCAATTTTAAACATCAATTTCATTAAACAACCATTGATTATGTGTTTTTAGACAAAAACTAGGGTTCGAAACATTTGAAAGATCAATTATCCAATCTGATGATGTTTAACCATAAGTTTTTGGACATTCTCCCCCTAAAACACATAAACAATGAATCCTAATCAAAAAACTGAGCAATTATCATGTTTTAATATGTGTTTGATTTCAGTTAGGTCACGGTTAAAGAATCAACGAATACGAAATGAATACTTGATATTAACCTGCAATAGTTAGTGGAAAATGATCAGTGAATCACAACGAAGACAATGATATAATCTAGAAAACACGAGCAACAAGATCACTTTATCTCAAAGATTTTTGAAAAATATTGAATGAGGTCGAATGTGCAGATGTGGGTTATATAGGCTCCACATTCGACCGTTTGACTAGGTCGAATGTAAAGCGTTTTCCACCTTCGACCCTACTGAAAGGTTCGAATGTAGAAAAAGGGTTCGAATGTGAAATTTTCACATGAACTCTCACATTCGACCGTTTAAAACATACGAATGAGCAGACAAAATTCCACCTTCAACCCAACGAAGGGTCGAATGAAACATGAAATTTTTGAAAATTTTACCAAATCTCAAAATCGAGTCTCGTTCCAAATATTTTTCAACTTTTAAGCATCCACAATCATTATCTCTCATTTAAAGATTAACAAAGCTCAAATGGTCCATCAAGTTTTAGAAAATCATCATCAAACACCATCAGCTATCAAAAATACGATAGAAATGTAAAATCTTTTTGGATTTTCTAAACTTTATGTTAAAACACACCTAAAATCTTTTTGAGTTTTGCAATTTTGACGAGAAATATAAAATACGAAAATATAAAGATAAAGCAGTAAATGTTTTGGGATTTCCGGTAAAGGGATCATATCAGTTATTGAGAAATCTGATCACACTGTTGATCTTTTTGATTTATTATCATTAAAGACAATGTGTGATCTGGCAACTACTGATATTGTGATCCACATAAACTCACATGCAGACTTTTATGCAGTTCTTTATACTGATATGATTATTTATAGTATAAACTCAATTGTTTATGGTTCCCACGCACACGACATACTCCCGTATCAAGAAGTAAATGCACAAAGACTCATTGTAAAGCGTGATTATGCTTTCATCGTCTGTAATGTACAAGGTATGACGCACGGAGGTATGCAGGTCAGCAAATCAATGCAACAAAGTAACATGTGCACTCTACCAGGTTGAGGGATGATATCAATCATGATTTGCATCAATAATTGGATACGATGTAATAGATAATCTTTGATTATCATAATACATGGAATCTTCCTCGATTCGGTAACTTTAGGATTTGGCTTTAAAGCTCTTTTATAAAGACACCCTATCTGATCTAGGTCCGTAATGACTTACAGCAGAAGATCAGAGAGGCTATCCCCAGACAACTAATAACATAACGACCCTAAACCTCCGAGTTTTGTACAAATACCCTGTCAAACGAAATTACGGTACTAAGACCATATGCCCATGATGAGTTCATCCACACAACAATTCGTTTGATATGTATGTATCAGGCACGCAGTAATAGGTCTACGAAGCCTATCAGCACATCACACAGATTCAGACACATGCCGTATATTGCATTACATTTCTTTAGAATGTGTCAGATCCCCCACTGATGTACTATCATTTCCCCTTTTTCTCCAGGAAATCATTTTGGGTTTTCTAATTTTTAATGGATTTTGAGGTTTTTCAATGTTTTTGGATTTTCTGAAAATAAATTCTATCTAAAAATGTAAAACATATTTTTGGATTTTTGTATTTTTCTGAAAAGCAATAAAAACTAAAATAAAAAGCGATAAACTAAGGTGGTGATCAGTCTTGTTTTTCTTTAATACCATTAGCTTTCAAAAGATAGTCAAATCTTGATTTATCAAAAGCTTTGGTAAAAAGATCTGCACGTTGATAATCATTGTGGATTTTGACCATATCGATCAACTCTTTAGCATAACAATCACGGATAAAATGGTATTTGATCCGGATATGTTTAGCCTTCGAGTGATTTACTAAGTCTTTTGTTAATGCAATTGCGGCTTCATTATCACAGTAAATAGGGGTTTTAAGAAATTGCAAACCGTAGTCCACCATCTGTTGTTGTATCCAAAGAACCTGTGAGCAGTAGCTTGATGCTGAAACATATTCTGCTTCACATGTGGATAAGGCAACTACGGTCTGTTTCTTGCACTGCCAGGTCACTAGCCTGCTCCCCATAAACTGGCATCCAGCCGTTGTGAATTTGCTGTCCTTGTCACAGCCACCCCAATCTGCATCACTAAAAGCGATAAGGTCAAAATTATCATCATTAGGGTACCATAGTCCTCTCGACGGACAACCTTTCAGATATCTAAGGATACGTTTGACAGCTGCAAGATGACTCTATTTCGGCTTCGGCTGATAACGTGCATAGAGACATGTGGCAAACATTATATCTGGTCTTGAGGCGGTGAGATACATCAGAGATCTGACAATTGCTCTGTATGTAAATGGATCAATTAGCTCCCCCTTAGCGTCAACTCCAATCCCGTGATTAGGTTGTATTGGGGTATCCATCGGCTTCGAATCATCCATCTGGAATCGGATCAAGACTTCAGAAACTTATTTTGTCTGGAATCATCCATCTCTCCTATCGCGCTCATCTCGAACTTTTCCTGCATAACACGTTCAAATTCTCTGCAAAGAAGTTCATTAGTAGAACCAAATATAATATCGTCAACATAAATCTGGACTAGAAGCAAGTCATCGCCTGTTCGTTTAGTGAACAGTGTGCAATCTACCAAACCTCGTTTAAATCCTTTGGAAAGAAGATACGTGCTCAGCTCCTCATACCATTGCCTTGGAGCCTGGTGCAACTCATAGAAAGCTTTGTTCAAAACGTAGACCTTATCCCGGTGAATAGGATCTTCAAAGCCTGGTGGTTGACCTACGTAAACTTCCTCCTTGACCACACCATAAAGAAACGCGCTCTTAACATCCATTTGATACACCTTAAATTTCTTATAAGATGCAAACACTAGAAACATTCGGATAGCTTCTAAGCGTGCAACCGGTGCATAAATCTCGTTGTAATCAATCCCTTCAACTTGATGAAATCCTTGTACAACCAAACGAGCTTTGTTCCTTACGATCACTCCTCTATCATCCTTTTTGCATTTGAATACCCATTTAGTTCCGGTCTTCTTTCGTCCTGGGGGAAAATCTGTCAGTGTCCATACACCAAGTTTCTGACACTGTAATAACTCCTCTTGCATAGCCTCTACCCAAGCGTCATCCAAAAGAGCATCCTTGTAAGTCCGCGGCTCAACCTGCGAAACATAACAAGCAAAAGACCAGTCATTTTAAAAACCAGATTTTTGAATTTTGGCATATAAAGCAAGAGCGCCAAGGTTTTCTGGTGAGTTAGCATTCCTCAGTTGTCCTCTCGTCATTACACTGCTACCAGGATCACCAATAACCTGCTCCATCGGGTGAATTCGATGTATCCGAGATTCCGGATAATCTGGTACTTGGACTCCCGTCTGAGTAGTTAAGTTCACTGCAGAAACCAGATCATTACCCACAGTCGATGAAGAAGCACCATTTGGATTTGGGTTCACTGGTGGTGTCACTGTAGCATGATCTAAAATAGCTTCACTTGTAACATCATCGTCGTCATCTTTAGATTCCGATGAATTAAGAGTTGTGGAAGCTTCTTGGAATACCTCTTCTTCAACTACAGGAGCATTGGTATCATTAGAAGCTGCTTGGGGGTTCATGGTGATCGGACGCACCAACGGTGATGTCACTTCGTTTTCAACGTCGTAATATAAACGTAATACAGACTCTTCAACCAAGCTATCTAGGTTGAATGATTCAAAGAAATCTTTGTAATCAAACATCCAGTCTGGACCGCTTCCCTATACATTCTGAGTATACCGCTGCACTTCAACGTTAGCTCACTCCTTGACTTGACGAGTTCGTTTGTTGAATACCCGTTTGAGCGGGGTTGCATATCCAACAAAGTATCCTTCTTCAGCCTTCGGTGCGAACTTCTCAGATGGATTAAGCATTGTACATGGAGCTCCAAACGGTTCTAGATACTCTAAATTCGGCTTTCGATGATTCAACAGCTCATAAGAAGTTTTGCCAAACTTCTTCACCGTTAAAACACGATTAAGAGTATAACAAGCTGCGTAAATTGCTTCGTTCCATAACATTACTGGAAGATTTGAGTCCGCAATCATTGTTCTCGCCGTTTCTATTAGAGTCCTGTTTTTGCGTTCTGCGACACCGTTTTGTTGAGGGGTATATGGAGCACTGTATTCATGATGAATGCCTTTGTTTTCACAAAGATCGTCCATCTGTGCATTCTTAAACTCCGTCCCATTATCACTCCTAATTTTCTTGATCTTTAGACCATAGATATTTTCCAATCGAGTGAACAGAACTTTCAGATTATTAAATGTGTCGCTCTTATGGTGTAAGCACATAACCCATGAAAATCTTGAAAAATCATCAGTAACCACAAGACAGTACAATTCACCAGCATGACTTTTACGTTTGACCGGTCCGAACAGATCCATGTGCAAACGTTCAAGTGGCAGTTCAACAGAATTGACTTTCTTTGGCTTATGGGATTGCTTGTGCTGCTTACCCTTCTTGCAACTCACACACTTGTCATTTAAGTGAAAATGTTTAACATTTACGCCTGTGACAAGTTCATTTTTCACCAATTGATTCATCTTTCGTAGGTGAATGTGTCCCATCCTCCTATGCCACATAATTGATTCCTTTTCAGTAGCCTTGGAGAGAAAACACGTGACTTTGCCGTGTGTAGTCATTGCTTTAGACATGTCGAGAATGTATAAGTTGTTCACTCTCGGTGCCTTTAACATCACCCACTCTTTTGGTAACTCGAATCCCGGCTTGAGTATATAGCAAGATTTGTCATCAAAGAATACAGAAAACTTCTTATCACATATCTGACTGACACTGAGCAGATTGTAATCGATTTGCTTCACATAAGATATCTTCTCAAAACTCACTATTCCATTACTGACCCTACCCTCCATGGTAATGTAACCACCCTTGTTTCCAACAAACGCTACATAACCGTCATTTATATTTCTGATATCGAAAAGTAGCGAAAGATCCCCTGTCATGTGACCAGAAGCTCTACTGTCAACAATCCAAAGACTGCTCACAGGGCCAGCTGAAGCTCCCTGCACATATCATGTAAAGAATTAGATTTTTTGGGGGACCCAAGCCTGTTTGGTCTTGGGTCTTTGAACATTTTGTTTCAAAGATTCAGATTTTTCACAAACAGTTTGATTTGAATTGATCTTTTTCTGATCACTCAAATCTTTTTCATTCTCTGATTTCACATTTTGTTGTGAAGTTGAAGCACCTTGAGATCCCTTTGGTGACCAAGATTGTTCAGGTCGTTTCAAGATCCGGATTTGAGATTTAGTGGTCTCAACCAGTTTCTTTACTTCGTCTTTGAACGAAACTTTCTTGGTTACCTTCTCTGATTTAACAGAGACAGGTCCAACTGTTGGTTTGACAGCAGGTTAGCAGGAACCTTTTTCTTGTCAACAGTTGTGTTCACCATTGGTTTCTTAAGAGATTTTTCAGTAGCTATCCGGTTATGACGATCATATGTCATCGGACGATTTTCCCTCTTTTGAAAATATCTACTTTGATTATAAAAAGGTGTTGGTTGTGGGACAAATCGTCTTTGTGGATAACAATGATTATTGACTGGACTTTCATACTTCTGCTTCATTTCCACCTCGTGCCACTTGTGCCTTACGTACGGGCAGTGAGCAAGTAAATGCCCTCTCTCCCCGCACTTAAAACACGCACGGTACTCTTCAAAGTTGTTCTTGGCGTTCGACTTTGCATAAGTAGTGATAGGATATTGATCATCCACACACCTTCTTCTTAAACTCTCAGGAGTTGGGTCCTTTGAGTAAGTCGGCTCAAGAAAACTGTTTGACTTTTCTTTTGGTTTAACAAATTCTGTGACATGGACCTTTGGTTCTTTAGGAACATCCAAATGAATTTTCTTTAAGACTTCTGGAGGTACATCATTTGTTCGCTCATGCTTTGGGAACCAAATGGTACTCTCCTGCCAAATTTTCTCAATTTTTGAATAATTGGCAAATTTTATTGGATATTCTTCATCAAAAATTATCTTATCGGATCCTTCCATCCAATAGAAAATTTTAACAGGTTTATCACAAGATTCATTTTTCTTTTCATTTTTCTTTTCAACAGGCTTAACTGATTGATTCTTTCTATGAGCGTTAGCCATGGGATGCACAATCTGAGATGGTGAAACAGGTTCATTAGTGATTATGTGATTTTCATCAGGAATATCACACACCTTTTCAGGAACCTTCTCAGACTGTTCATCCTCTGAATCAGAATCATCAGTTACAGCAACTACGCCTTCATCATTTCCCAATACAGGTCTAACATCAGAATTAGGGTCTCCCACACTAGAGGTGTTTGACTCGTCATCCGATGTAGAGTCAGATTTAACTGAGCTCTCCGGTGTTACTAAGTGCAAATTATGATTTTCAAACAACACCGGAGCGGGGACAGCTTTGTAGTTGGCACTACTAGACTGTGAAGGCTCTTCTATTATATGATCAACAACATAAGCAATATGCTTATAACTCTCAAGTTTCTTATTAACTTTCTCTGCAAAGCACTTGATGGTGGCCATTTCAAGTTTTGTGTTTTCTAAATCATTGATATAATTATTTATGGCCATTTGTTTCAAAGATAAAGTCTTTTTCAATACTGAAACATCTTTCTTATAACCATCAAGTACTCTGTTAAACTCTTTTGCTTCTTTTTGATAGGATTGACAGTTGATTTTAGCAGTTTCAAGCTGAACCTTGAGTTGCTTATTCTCCTCTTTCAATTTATCACAAGCATCACAATGTTTAATACAAGTTGAATTTGAAGTAGATTCAGTACTTACCTGCTTTGGAGGTTCTGTCATGGCCATCAATGCAAAGTGTGCTTCCTTCCCAGCGAAAAACTTTGAATATTCAATCCTGGTACAAGCATTATCCACCATGCATGATTTTCGGGTCATCAAAAAGTCAGCTTCAGCAAGCAATTGGTCAATATCATCATCCAGTGAATTAACACTAGATTCAGAGTCAGACTCACTCTCCTCATCAGAATAAGCTGAATCATACTGCTCTGGCACTTCAGTAACAGAGTCGAGAATCAAACCAGACTTCTTCTCTGTACAATCCTCACTCTCTCCATTCAACTCCTCGATTCTCACCTCAGATATCTTTTCAGTCACTAATTCCTCTTCAACCTCTACCGGCTCATCCAAATTCATCTGCTGTGCAACACACGCCACATTCCCAGTTGTAATCTCCTCAACACCTAACTGCATCCCTGTCCAATCAAACCCCTCGTCTTTCTGTCTCACCAAAGCTTGGTTTTGATTATCTGTTTGGGTTTGTGTGTTTGGTGTAGAAATAGGAATTATTGTTCGGTTTGGATTTTGTGGTGTTTGGTTTTGGTTCTGGTTTTGTGTTGTGTTTTGTCTAGCAGTGTTATTTTGTTGGGTATTTTGTCGGTTTTGATAGGTATTTTGTGATTGAAAGCTTGAGATATTAGGACTTTGGTAAGATACCTGATTTTGGGTTTGACGGTTTTGGTAGTTAGAGTTGAAAGGATTTCTATTCCCCTGCTGTGCTGGTTGTGTACATTCTTTCTTAAAATGACCTTTCTCACCACAATTGAAACAAGTCACTTTGGCTTTCTTGAAGCAATAAGTGGTGTTCGGCGAAGTAGAAAGATCAATTCTTCCAGTTTTCTTAATGAAATTAGTAGCTCTCCTCATAATACTTGCAAACGCCCATTGGATATCCATGAGCTCCATCTCTTCTTTATCAATCTGTGCGTAGTCTTCATTGGTCAAGTTGTTATTACCAATTTGACTCGCAACAAGCCCATTATAAGATGCTACCATGGCTGACACCAATGCTACGTGTTGTTGAGCAATCTCAATAGTAACATTGTTTAAGTTCGATGTCTCCAGCACAATCGGGCTCTGATTTGTTTGACTTTGGTTGAGTTGCATCGGGTTCATTTGAGGGATGTATGTTTGTTGTTGAGGTTGGTTTAGATTAGCAGAATAACAAGCTGCTTGTTGCATAGGTGAGAATGGTGGGATATAAGTTGTAGTAGGATATGATGGTAGGGTATATGAAGATGTTTGAGCAAGATAATTGATAGGTGTTTTGGTTGGTTCAACATGGTTAGAAACGCACGCGATGTGTGGAGCAACATTTGAACTAGAACTTGAACTAGAAAGAGAAGAAGATGTACCACCATGATACAATTCTGGATTCTGAGGAATTTGTGCTCTTTTCGCCTTCCTCTTTTCTTCCATCTCCTTATTTTCAAGTTTCTAAATAAACTCATTGATGGTCCAGTATTGGTACGCATCTTTTTCCTTCAATACCTCGATATGTTGATTCCAGTATGGTGGCAACGCATCAGCAAACTTATCCACCAACTCTGACATAGGTATGCTTATCTCGTAGCTTGAAAGCTTAGTGAGTAAATGACAATACCTTGGAACCAACTCCTTCAGCATCTCGTTCCCCATGTAGCTGAAGTTCTCAAACTCTTTTCGAAGTTCCTCCATCCTCAACTTCCTAGTCATCTCATTTCCATCATGCCGATTCTTTAACATGTCCCACAACTGTTTAGATGTTGTGCAAGACCCAAACTGATGTAACAGATCAGTATTGATGGCCTGGGACAGTTGAGAAAACGCCTTCTTCCCAATAGCAAATTTCTTCTTTTCATCATCTGCAAGATTCTCCAATGAAATTGGCTCACCCGTGTTCTCCAAAATCGGAGCAACATAGCCCTTCGCAATCATCTGCCAAGCTTCCGTTCCCTCTAATCCCATTCCCTCAAGATGTATCTTGAACTTGGTCTTCCAAGTGTTGTAATCGACCATCTCCAAAAGCTTTGGTGGACGGCTTCCACTCCCCGAAGACAAGTCTTGAATAAGAGTTGAAATAGCATTTGTAGTCTGAGAGTGTACCGCTGCTGCTGCTACTCCCCAATAATCAGCCATCGGTTGTGGTTGTGGTTGTGCAACATGTTGAGGAATAGTACTAGTCATCGCCATGTAGTTAATCGGTTGCGATGGTTGACTAGACTTTTGAGCAGCTACCGACCAAGGATCCATAGTTGTCTGCTGTTGTGGTGTCGTATTAGGTCTTGGTGTAGTAGGAAAGTTCCACATATCAATCTGAAAATGATTAAACACGAAAAGATTAGAAAAATTTTATAACAGATTCTATGTTCGACCCTTTGATATGATCGTGTGGTCGAATGTACAAAATAGTTCACGTTCGACCATTTGTCAAGGTTCGAATGTAGAAAATAACCAACTCAAATCACTTTCGACCGTTTACACCCACTTTCGACCACCCGTTTGGTCGAATGAACCTAATATGTTCGAATGAACAAATAAGCTCTGATAAACTCTAGATTCGAACAACTAACACACACGTTCGACCAAATAAACCTTGGTTCGACCAAATAAACACACTCTTTCGACCAGTCTCCCTAGGTTCGACCCTGCATGATTCAAAAAGGCTTATTCTTTGAAAATCAATTAATTTTGATCAAATTTTTCAAAAGTTGATGAAATTTGATGATTCTAATCAGGTTTTGTCTCGTATTTGATTTGGAACAATTTAACAAAGAGATTTATAAGTTTTATCCATGAAAACAAGTTCTAATCAATCAATTTATCACCAAAATCAGTTTATCAATGAAAAACAGAAAGTTTTTGATCAAAATAGGGTCCAAATCAACTGTAATATTATCAAATTGTAGTTGTTTGATCCATATGGCTCTGATACCACTTTGTAGAAGGATCGATTTGACAAAAACTATTGGTTTGATTAAACAAGTCTACTAATTCAGGTGCGGAAACCCTGAATCAGTTACAAAATGATAATAATATCAACAAAACACAGAAATCATCATTAAAGCTTTCATTTCATTCAATAACACATTCAATTACACGTTAAAAAGATGTTTATAATGATTAAATGACGTGTACAGACATGACACAAAACCCTAGGGAGAACACAAACTGGAGGGAAAACAAAATGATCACAAGTTACATTGCAAAAATGAACTTGACCTTATATAGGCCTGCACATTCACCCATTTAGGTTGGTCGAATGTGCAGGTTCGACCAAACATAGTGGTCGAACCAAGCTATACATTAAAATCTAAACTACCTTCGACCTCCTGTTCTCCTTCGACCCTTTAAGCTTCCTTCGACCGTTCAGAAACCACATTCGACCATGGAATATTACCTTCGATCAAACGACTGATAACAAAAACATGTGTTAAAAGCAATCCAAAGCATTAGTCGCACAATATGCATCTACAGAGGCTATCCCCGAGAAGTATACTATGGATCAGTGGAGGCGCGACGTGCTGCCAAAATCTGTTTTCAGCATTGATGCTCGCTACGGGGTGGACAAAAGCGATACAGCTGTTATTCAGAATGAACTGCTTGACATGTTTAACCAATGTGTGGATCGTCTAACTGTCTCACCTAAACGTTTATCTACGTTTTCAGAGCAATTCAAGGGTTTGACGGATGAGGTGACGGCGAACAGGGTTGAGGTGGCTGAAACTGGGGCCGCGGATGAATATATGATTGAGAATCTGTTGCATGTGCCGAGGATGTTGAAGTTTCATGCAGCAACCTGCAGGGCATAAGAACAAGGGCTACGGAACCAATAACCGGATGGTGGTCCCTAGTGAAAAGGCAGTAACTAAGAAGAAGAAGCATTCGCGCAAATGCAAGACGTGCCGGGAATACGTCACTGATAATTAGGGATGAGCTCGGGACGGTATCGGTACCGAACCGATACTGATCCCGACAATACCGATACCGAAAAGTCCAAAAAACCAATATCGATACCGATACCGTTACTGAACAAATATGGTACGCTACGGAATTGGTTCGGTATCGGTACGGTACAGGTATGGTATGAGTATTTTGCCCTAAAATACCGATACCATACCGATCCCGTACCGATACCGATAATACCGAAACCGAAAATCCATAAATATGGGTGCCGATAACGATTCCGAAACCCCTCGGATTGCTATCGGTTCGGTACGGTAATGGGATCGGTACGGGACGGGATCGGTATTCGGCCTTGTATGCTCATCCCTACTGATCATGACTCTCGGAACAGTCCGACCAAGAAGAAAGACGCAGAAGCTTAGCTTATGTAGCAGGCCCCGAGCACCGACCCATCCACATTTTGGTGATATGTAGGATAAAAAATATATAATTATGGTGTGTAGAACAAAACTGATACCGACTCTGATGGGGCGGTTTTTATTTTTGGCTGTTTATGGTTTGTCATGGTGTAAATGTTCGTTCCGCATATCATGCCAGCATGTGTGGAACGGGCATTTTTGTAGGCCAGGTGAATGCGCAAGGGGGAAGGGGGTAGCAGATGACTGTTTTAAAAATGGCCCCACCGGGGGGTTTGGTGCTTTTTTGTTTTGCGGGGGCAGTTTGGGTTTATACATTTGTCTGTTGGATGTTTTTATATGGTATGTGGGACATATTTTCAGTTTTTGTGCATTTTTTTTTGTCTGTGCTTTTTCTGTTTTATATTGTATGGATATATTTGTAAAAGTCACATGAGGGGTGGTTAGGGTTGTTTACACTAGTGTAAATATGACACAACCAACATAGGACTTAAGATATTAAACATAACACACAACCATCACCACAGATACATTTTTTGTTATTTAGATACATTGGCCTAATCTCTCACACCGCACAGCCAAATAGCTACTTTCAGTAACGCCCTTCTGGTGACATAACTGCATCGGAGTCCGTCTCGATCTCGGATGGCCAGTCAAAGCCCACGGGGTAGTCATCATCATCCTTCTTGTAGTCGTTTGATCCCCATAAGTCTTCTTCGGGCAACTGTTGCGAGGCACACTCATCTGCTATTGCTTTTGACGTAGTCACGTTGGTGCACGTTTTGCGTGGGGGCAGCATGCGACTTGGTTTGACTTAGCTTCCACCCACGGGGAACTATTGTCTGGGACATCAGTGTGCAGCGGCTGACCATACCCCAAGTCGAGCAGTTTAACCTCGCGGCCTTTGTACACTGGTAGTGGCCCATAGTTCGGGAGGGAGGCATACGTCTGTGGGGTACCCATGTACACTAGCGGTGGCCCGTAGCTTGGTCGAGTGCTGTAGGCGCCAGTGTACACCGGCTGTGGCCCATAGTTTGGCCTGGGGTTGTACGCGCCTGTGTGCATCGGTGGTTGGCCGTAGCTTGGTTGGGGGATTTTGCCATGCGCTTTTTGCCTGCTCGCAACCGCAGTAGTAGGTTGTGTCGTCGCTGGGGGAATGGTGGTGCCGGGTTGTATTCCCATCTGTGAGCGATGCCAAACTTGAACCAACTTTCCTTTGCGTTCATTACGCGGGAATTTGTGAGGTCTTTCCTCGCCGCCACCCATCTTGTGAAAGGAAAAAAAATGGAAAAGGAAAAAAACAAAAAACAACAATTCAGTATTAATATATATGGTAAAAACGACATGGAAAAAAATTTAAAAATACAAAAACTAAAAAGTGGTTTTTACGCCGGTTGTTTTTTACCCCACTCTTATACAATTCTTTATTTTGTACACCGGGTTTTTTTTTTTATGTACTTAGTTAAGCCCATCCCCCGAAATACCCCCATCCAACTCTGTATACAGAAACACATGTGGTTTACACCGGTAGGGCTGTTCAAAAGGCTCGGCGCTCGCCGATCGCTCGCCGCTCGTTCGGAATTTGCTCGAAAATGCTCGCTCGATCTTCCGCTCGGTTGTATATGAGCCGATCAGCTCGGTTCGATTTGTAAATGAGCCAAGCACGAGCAAAGGTACGCTCGGCTCGGTTCGGCTCGAATAATTTTTTATTTATTTCATAATAGATATACACACAATTTACAGATAAATTTATGGATTTATATATAACATTCTATTGGGTTTGGCTTAGTATATGCAAACAAAATATAATAGCCCACTTAACTCAATAAGAAAATTTAACACTAGATTTAATTGTAAAACAATAAGTCATGAGGTGACAGTCTTGACTTCTTTATATTGTTAGTCGTCTATTGCTAATTGTAGATTGATATCACACCTACGTCATAATGCAACAAATGTTCTCTGACATGTGCTTATCACCTCACCAGCCTCAATCTAAACCTTATCCTTGGACACTAGGATCTGAATATTAGTGTTATCATCGAACATTTCGACCTTAGTTGTCACCCGACAATGAAAACATCGAAGGAAACATCGCAATTTTATGATCGTCTATATTACTCTCCGCTCGATTCTCGCTCGGCGCTCGCTCGAAAAATTTGCGCTCGAAGAATGCTCGTTCGGTTTTCAGCTCGATTGTAAACGAGCCCAGCATGAGCAAAGCTCCGTTCGGATCGGCTCGGCTCGTGAACAGCCCTATACACCGGTGTTTTTTTATAAAACAGGGTGTACAAAAGCCTGTTATTTTTTTCCATACATTGAGGTTAACACAAATGCCACAAACCCCCTCCCCCACCACCACATGTGTTTTTGCACCGGTGTCTCTTTATTGTTTTTTGCTATGTTTATTTTTGTGTGTGAAAAAAAAGGGAATGCACGCCCATTTTAGTTTTACACTAGTGTTTTTTGTTTTAAACATAAACGGTGTAAAAAATACCTTTTTTGTTATTGGATGAAAAACGATGTAAGTTCCCATTTTTGTGGCCCTAGCATATAAATACACGGAGGTAGTGTACTTATTCAAATGGAGCAATTATTATTCGGGTTGAAAAAAAACACACATCTACAAAAACGTACCCACGTGAATGATGTAGATTGGGAGATTTGTTTTATTATCACTATAGGATTTGAATTCTTTTACACTGGTGTAAAAGTTAGAGGATTTTAATTTTTTTGACTGTTTTAATTTTTTTTCTTACTTCAACACATTTTCACATTGGTGTGGTGCGTGTGGTAGAATATTTTGTGGGAGAATATTTTGTGGGACCAGTCAAAAAGACAATGTGTGACACCCGGCAAACTCCGGTTAGTAACTTTTGAAAATCCGGTAAGTCTACCTTAGCGAGTCACGCATACATCACACGTAACAGAGTCAGTTGAGCCGAGTCGCGTTAAGTAATTGTCCATGGATCAATGATTCGGAGGATCATTGGGGTTAACACACACACAAATTATGAGTCCGGTTGTTGGTGATTTGTAGAATCGTCGAGTCTAATGCACACACGCAAGTATCTAGTCCCGGGAATTGGTGAACGAATGTGAACGTGTTAGTTTTCATGAATTATGCGTTTATAATCATTATGTGACTTGTCGGTATGCGAATACGTGCTTATATGTGTTAAAATAGTGTATAACGCGCCGAAAACCCAAACATTGATGCTATAGGAGATTACGAGCCTATTCACATGCAACCATAGGCAATTAGAGCCCATTCACATGCAACCATAGGCAATTAGAGCCTATTCACATGCAACCCTAGGCAATTAGAGCGTATTCACATTCAATTATAGGCGATTAGCACTCCTAATCGCCTACAGCTGCACCCTGATTGCCTGCAACGTATTGGACAACTAGAGACGCCTATAAATACCATCCTTGACTTGTAAAACATAATTTGTACAACCCTAGACGTCCTATAACCTCTCTCAACCTGCAAACACCCTCTATAACACGTTTTTACATAAAAACCTACCTTTCCAAGCTTTACATCTCAATATCTTGCAAAACCAAGGTGTGTTCTTCATTCCAAACCTTTGTAATGATTTTGTTTTACTCCCTAAAGGTCCAGACCTAGTTTTTAAATGTTTGTGTCTTTGAAAACTCATCAAAATCAGTTTCTAAACAAACCTAAACCTTTATGCTTGTTCTATGTGATGTATTCATGCAAAGATAGGATTTTTATTGATAAAACATGATTGTCCTTGTTTGTTTGATATGTTTCTGACTTAAATGAGTTATTATGATGTTAATCTATGAGTTTGGAGGTTCATAGTTGTGTATTGTTGATAATAGGTGTTTTGACCCGTTTGAATGATTTGAAGGATTAAGGATGATATGATGTGTTTTGTTGATTGTATGAGATTAGGGTTTGCTCTAGGATGATGCTAGAATGATAGGATAGTGTTGAACAACGTAGTTATGTGGTGAAATCTGGACATTTGCTAATTAGGGAAAGTTTTGCATGTTGGTGTGATGTTTACATTATAAGTATGCTATTTTGGGAAACGCTTGCATTCGGGGATGTAAGTATGATGATAATTTGGGGGGTTTTTGCTTGAAATGGGTTGGTAAATGTTTTGGGTTTGATATTGGGTGTTTCCACGTGTTTCGGATCTGATTTGGAGGGTTAAACACGCGAAAAAGCGGAACAGGTCTGCAGGGGGCGATTAGGGAGCCTAATCGCCTGATGGAACACGTGAATAGGGCTAATCAGCTGATAAGGTAGGAGATTAGGAGCCCAATCGCATGTAGTGTACGCGATTATGATCCTAATTGCTAGTTGACTTCTCCTAATTGCTAGTTGACTTCTCCTAATTGCATGCTTGATTTCCTAATCGCATGTACTGCTGCTGTGAGTGTATTTTGACATCCCGAGACATGATTTGACACCTATGAACATGCTAGGAACCCCGGGACATGTCTAATAACTTGGTAATACGTGTTTGGACTTGTTTATGCGTTATTTGAAATATATGCTAGACTTGGTGAACTTTTACGCATGATAAGTGTTTACTTGTATATGTTGCATGATACCTTGTATAAGATTAACACGTGGGATGTCGGTTCACCAATGGGATGTCGAGTCTTGTCTCGCATAGTCTGGTTATAAGTCAAACGTATTTTCAAACGCATAATGGTCATGGACGGAACATTTAGGGACTAATGAACCCAACGGGTTAATAGTCTTACATTACACACACATCTTATGATAGGTTGCCACTAGTTGGGGCTATCATACACATAACGGTTTACTTATTAACTGAAGACGCAACCAAAGGTGAGTTTCACGGCCCCACTCTTTACTGTTTTACATTTTCGGGGGAGATAACATGTTGTATTCTTGAAACGTGTGTCAACTATGTTTTCATAAACAATGTGTTAACTTTACGTTGGTATTCAAGTATTCATTACATTTTGGAGCATTCATTTGGGTTACTATGCGATGTTTGAAAGTCCCGGGGAGAACCATGAATGTGCGGGAATGCATAATGGGGGAAATGTGGATAGATCTATTTGGGCTTGACCCGCCCCACTCGTCGACCAGAGGTCAGACGGGTGCATGTTTTCTCTTAGGTATTCAGTATTCAGTATTCAGTATGCAGTATTCAATATTCAGTATTCATTCTGGCACGTATTCAGTATTCACAGTATTTGAGTCTAGTAATGGTTTTCCAATCGAAGTAGTAACAGATATTCATGTGGTTTGTATGCACGTGGCATGGTTTGGCCACGGGTAATCATTAAAACTTTTGGGAGTCAGTCTACATGAAAAACCTGTGAACTCACCGACATTATTTGCTGACTTTTTTAACATGTTTGTCTCAGGTCGCTAAGGTAGCAACTGTAGATAGGCGCACGGAGTCTCACGACGTCTAAGATCCATTTGCATTTCATTTTGAGTATTATCAGACTTTCATGTTTTACTTTTGAACTGTAATAAAGTTTTACGCTTCCACAACGATGGATTGATTTTGAAACTTAATGGGCAATTTACGTTGTTTTCATATCATATAGTTGTCGTTTATTGTGACTGTTGACTTGGATTGTGGTGTGTCACACGCATCGCGGTAAAACTCCGCACGTAGAAATTTGAGGGTGTGACACAATGAATCTTTTTTCATTGTCCTTCAATGGAAAATAATCATACATATGTTGAAAAAAAAAAGAACCTATGTGGGGGATAAAAAATGGGGGCCACATACACACATATTGTTTGTACTTTTTTCTTTTTTACACCTCAGAAAAAATGGGGCACACACATACCTTTTCATATTTTGTTTTACACCGGGGTAATCAGTAACGATGTGTTTCTGCAGAAAACAGTTTTTTAGAGATAAAAATTAGTGTGCGCAGTCATATAGAAAGAAAACAAAAAACTTACCTTTTTGAACGACGTGCTTTTAACAATGTAGACGTTGCTCTCCGATAGTACCATAGGCGACTTCCTCGGTACAATGTTATCTATCGCCCAAACGTCATCATTATTGAAATCAAACACCAACAGGTAATAATGTTCGTTTTCCAGCACGGGCACAAAAACCATATCAACTGTGAGCAGATTCAGTTGCGACTCATCCCCACACAGTGCGCCCAACAGACCATTCCTAAAAGAGGAAACTCGACTACCCCCCAGGTCGTCATCCAGCTTTAACATCCACGGAACCTGTAAAAACACCCCCAAAATGGCATGCTTAGTACCCATGGACGCAGTAAAAATTCATAAAAAAAGGCAGTTTTACTCACTATTGTACTAGTAGCTACAAACAAGCGCCGCACTCCCCCGCCGACCCGTACAACGGGTCATGGTTAAGGACATTCATCCATGCGTCAACAACTGCACCGTACAACCTCCTGCCTATCGCCAAAGACTGCAGTAGCGGGGCTTCAGTACGAAACCCGTAACGGTCTTCAAATAGCACGTACCTGCCGTATTTTTCATAAGTTGACACATTTTTTGTTGGTGTGTGCATGGTTACACAAAAAAAAAAGAAGTAGAAAAGGAAAACCGTGTTACGGGTAATACTCGGTGGGGTCAATGTCTGCCTCATCTACAAAGCCCCCGACAGTCTTTTTCCTACAAAAGTAATAGAACACAAATAAAGGTGAAAAACAAAACAACAAAAAAAATATCCATCAAAAAATGAAAAACACCAAAATAATAAAAATTTTAGTGATGTTACTATTTTTTTTGCTTCGAGAGTCGCGTGTTCCATCAACTCTGTCTTCTCAGTCATTCTAAATAGGAAATCCCACAACAGCAGCTCCCTCCTTGTAGACTTCGTGGGTATTTCATCACCACTGATCAACACGACTGGTAACCTCGCAACCATACTCCTAGATGGGCCCTGGCGTATAACCATGTTTAACGCAACAACTGTTAGAGTGTTTATTGCTACGCTAGCCATTGGTGCACCAGAGACACCACACACTGTCCCCTGCACTATTAATAGGAAAAAAAGCATTTTACACTAGTGTAAAAGGAAAAATCAATGCCAACAGAAAAACCCTTACGATGTTCAACCCTATCTGCTGCCTCTAAAACATTCGCACTCGCTTCTTTCAACTCATCTGACCCTGCATTCACCGAATCTGCTGGTTCCTGGGTTATCCCTGAGCTAAATGTTGGCCAACCTATATCAGCAAGAACGCTGGTTTTCTTCGCTGCTAAACCGGCTGAACTGTCTTGTGTTAGCCCCGGGCTAAAAGTAGGTAGGCTGAAGCTTTTATTTTCCAAGCTTTGTCCACGAGGCTGTGCCGGCGGGGTTACTGCGTTAGCCCTAAGCTAAAGGTTGGTTGGCTCAATCCTGCAGGCGGTTGACCTGAGGTGCCTTCTGCAGTTACGCGTACCATGGGAAAGAAGAAAACTAGCAGACACATTTTTTTATAAAAAAAATATATATTATATGCTACAGGAGATTTAGACACTTATGATCATCAGTTGTGTATAGGGGTGGAAGCCCAAACCTTTTCCTGTGCGCATCCATTTGCTTGGCTCATCTTCTCGATCCGCTACCACTCACTCCAACATCAACAACGGGTGTCTTTGTAATCTCGACAGCTGCCCTCCTCGCAGTGGTCGCAACTGGTGCGGTAACAGGTTCGAACAAGGGGCTCCATTTGCTGTCAACAATCGGGTCGACCACCTCCAGATTGGCAGGAACTAGGGTAGTGTCAGTGCTAGTCGGCTCGAACTTGCTAAACAACCGGTCCGCATCGCCAAGTGACTCGGACGAATCCGATCTGGCTGCAACATTCTCCTCGTTGTCCGTGTCCTCCGCCTTTGGACGCCAAAAAACAAACACATAAAAAAAATAAAATACTTTTTTTTAAATGTCTACATAAACTGGCAATAAAAAACGGCAGCCTAAAAAGAAGGGTGTCGTTTTTCTTTTGTATACCTTCAAAGTTGTCCGCTTCATCAACCGGGGCCACATGTTTGTCCTTTCTAGCAAGGTCTTCAACAACATCCTTTATCATTTTTGTTAGTGTCTCAACTGTTTTCCCCTTCTCACTAGTTGACGCACCAATCGAACATAACTCCCTTCTATACTCGGCGTCCAACTGCACGACGCTGTTGTTATTTGGATATCTTGAACTTAATGATGACATAATCGTCCCAACATGCAACTTCAATGCCCTGAACTCTGGCAACCTAGCACGTGCGGCGCGCAATTCCACCTAAAATAGACAAAATGCAGAATTACATGACAAAAATACAAAAAAAGTGGAAGTATAGGACACTAAATTATAATTTTTGGGGTACAGAACCTCAATGTCACCATCAGCAAATCTATCACGTTCATCATCAGCCATTGTCACCGCTTTTACCTTGCCCAACCCAAAACCACCATGATGTATCTCGTGCTCCTGGCGTCTAGTCAGTAACTCTTGCGTCCAATAATGCATCGCTCGCACCCCTGGTGGAGTGTTTATACCATCAACTGGAAAACAATCGACATACAGTAGCTGTCAAAAAAATAAATAAACTACTAAAGAAGGGAAACAAATTTTATTTTGTGTGCAGCTGAAGTGTTCGTATTGTCAGCAAAGTCAACGGCCTAGCAAAGGCACACCCTGGTTCGCTGCGCCTCTATCTCTGCTTGCATGTTTTGAGAGAAGTTACCATGTAGTCACACCAATCGATGTTCTCAAACCTTGTTTGACTTGTAAAACGCTTAGGAATTTCCTCTTTGCAAAGCCCATTCCCGTGAGAGGTAATCATCATTGTAACAAACAACATAATGAAATCAACCTTAAATAAGAACATGTCTTCATAGTCATCAGCGTGTATCTTGCTCACGATCAATGGGGTGGAAACGCAGGTGTCTTTTGGTAGCGGTTATGCCAGACCTTTAGCGCACGATGCAGTGCTCTTGTTCTTCAAGGGTTGAAAATTTAATGCCGCCACACGGGACGTCAAAGACATTGTTCACAACGCTTGCGTCTATAGGCACTTCTTGTTTTCGACACCGCATCTTCATTCTCTCATGCTGGAAAACATCAACTGCATAATGTGCAAGTTTTACCGGGATCCCGTCCAAACTGAACTACAACATATCACCGAAGCCCATCTGCCTAACCATGTCCTGTTGCCGACCCCTAAACCTTGAAATCCCAAAGAAAAGTTGCCGAGGGGATGAACAGGTTTTCAAACCTCCCCATGACTGCTTGGGGACTCTCTTCCACGATAGTGTGTCAGATACGTAGCCATCAGCATATTCTAGGTTCGTTGAGCGTTTCTTTTTCTTGGTAACCCATGTAGGATTACTGGATAACCCGACACTTGTGTTGTCCCCTGCATAATCACCAACTAAAAAAAAAATCAAAGAGGTGGGGAAGTGTTGATGCACTATTATGTGGACGTCACTGTCGAATAGACTAGGGTTGAGTCGTGTATTTTATAACATGAGATTGTGGTGATCCATAAGGGCATTTTATGGATCTGATGCTTTTGTAAATATAGACCAAAACCTAAAGACTTGGTTCGACCTTCTACAAGGGGCAAACCTGCAGAATTTGCAGTAGGGATGGCAATCAAACCCAAACCCGATGGGTAAACCCGAAACCCGACACATTTGGGACAGGTTTGGGGTCGGGTAATCGGGTATGGGTCCGGGTATGGGATTAATTTTTATTTTTTTTGCGGGTTTGGGACGGGTTTGGGATTTGATGATATACCCGTTTACCCGACCCGATTACCCAATAAAGTATACCCGTTTACCCGATTAGATACCCAATATAATTTCTTATATATCTTTTTAAATATGTATGCATAATATATCTAACTGTCCATCTAAATTGCCATATTATACTAAAAATTACCATAAATTAGTGTATACTATTTGTTATCTATAGCTTTGAGTGTTTTTATATGATTTAAGTATTTTATATTTATACATTGTAATATTTACATATATATTTAATAATACTAAATGTAATTAGTTAGTAGTTTTCCAATAGATACCCGACGGATTTTGGGTCGGATATACCCAATGGGTAAGTTTTTAAAATTAATGGGTTTACCCGAAACCCGCGGGTATACCCGATACCCGATGGGTAAATACCCGACACAAACCCGATGGGTTTTGGGACGGGTTTGGGACAAGCATACCTAATCGGGTATGGGGTTGGGATTACCTAAACCCGTCCTAAACACGACCCATTGCCATCCCTAATTTGCAGGTTCAACCTCTATAAGGGGACGAATGTGGTTTTTTGGTTTGGACTATAAATAGCAATCTCATGTGTTGGTTTTTATTAGTAGATTTGAGTTTGTGCTTTGAATGCTCTCAAAGGGGAGGTCATGCCCGACCTCCCCCGGCCCCGAGATAGATGTTTATCCTACTGATGATAGTGTCTGTAAACGTTTCTGATGTAATACGAATCTGTGATGACTTTGTTATCGTATATTTCTGTCTCGTCTCGAATCTCCGGTCTAAAACCGAGTTGTTTTCGTTTTTCGTTTTTTTGGGAGAATGGTGATGATGTCTACATAAATTGTTGAAGAAATGATGATGAAACGTTTTATTGTGGGGTAGTCATGAGAATCAACAGATGATAATCAGATTTAAATTACTATTATGGGCCAGAAAAATCAGATATATTTTTATTCCGCAAGTTGAGAACAGTCAACCCAGTTCCAGTGAGATTGTAGGAACTTGTTCAAACAAAGTTGTTATATCAAGAATGAGATCTCAATGTTCCAAAAGTAATGAGGGATCCTAGTAGGAGTCATGTGGCACGTAGATTCAACGAAAGTTTCAAGATTACAATCCTGAAGAATTCAAGAGCTATTGGTAGATATTGTTAGGCCCCGTCGAAATCTTCAGTTTCTGAAGCATTTCAAGTCCGCAATGGTACTGTAGTTCCCGCTGAAAACTTTTGATTGCTTGATTCACTCGTCTACGGCTAGTATTCTGTCGAACAGATGAAGTTACTCAAGAACATTTAAAGAGAAGAATGTGTTAATGCAATCACAGTCAGCACAGATGAAGAATTTCATAGAAGTACAAGTGTCCGAGTGGATTGTTTTGCACATAGTCACATTTGAGATGTTTAATTGGGTACTGACAGTTAGACTTCTCCAGTTGGTGTGAAGGGTGATGCAAAGGTTAAGTGCAGATATGAGACGTGAATTAGTGATAGTACCTACGTTTTACGTTGAATATTTGATCGGTCAGTATGGAATCCTTCTAGCAGAGGTTTTATTAGGCTAATTGGATTGCGCATGATGTACTTGGTCAACATGACATCCCTGGGTACTGATGCTACGAGACTGCAGTGCATTACATTGTCAACTTCACATTGGCGTAACTAGGTGATCTGGTTGTAATTTAGCGGCTCCCTGATTTCGCAAATGATATATGTGGTCTAGCTGATTTCCTGCGTATTGATGCTGAGGATCCGTAGTGCATTACTTGGTCGGTTCACGAAGGATATTGTATTTCTAACTCAATGCAATAGTACATGTATTATGTAACATTCGCATTTAATAATTATACGTTACGGATTAAAACGACAAGCCTTATTATTTTTGGTAATATTTTGAACCCCAATACAAAGATAATTATTCATACACACACACATATATATATATATATATATATATATATATAAGTTTATAATAATAATAATAATAATAATAAGAAAATTCAGATTTTATATAAATACATTTTTTTTACCATCTCTACAACCTACAAACCCAACATAACCAACCCCCTTTTTCCTTCGTTTTGAAGCCCAGTGGCCCAGCAGGCAAACCCAAACCCACAAACAAACCGGCCCAGCCCAACACCTCCCTTCCCTTACTGTTTTAAAACAAAAAAAAATATGTTGGCTTCTGCTGGGTATCGAACCGGAGACCAAGCCATCACACCCACACAAACTTTCCATCTGCTCTAACCTACACATTTGATACGAATCAGGTGCATTTTAATTATATACTAGCATTTAACCCTCACAGTTGACTTGAAAAGTCAACTGTGATTCGCGACATACCATAAACAACCCCATTAACTCATGATTTGGCTGTAATTGACAATTATACACAATTATCGGCCATCAGTGACTCATCAATACGTTAATTATCCATCAATTGTTACCAATTTAACCCAATTACGCGTATGAACTTTAATCCTTGGTCAACCTTGCCAATTAATCAAACCATTGATCCACACTATAAATTGAACATCATACCACCATCCCTACTCGCCGAACATCTTCTTCCAACCTCCAATTTCTACAATAAAACTGTTATCTGGCGTTTTTGAGCGTTCTCTTTGACTTCGAGCTTGACTGGCCAAATCATACCTTAAACGCGTTTGTAAGTTTAATTATTTCAGTGGGGTATGTTCATCGACATTCACACATCAATAGCCCTATGATTAATTGGGCTATTGATGTGTGAATCAAACTATTGCAGAAGCTAGGGTTCGTGGCTTTTGATTTGGGGATGAAACTGATTTCGCGTAATGTATTTAGTTTATATAAAACAGAACTTATCACAACCACAGGCCTAGGACAAGTGGTTGTGACTGTTGCTTGTAACCATAACCACCCGGGTTCGAGTCCCGGCTTGGACGCCCCTTTTTCTTTTATTTTCATCTTTTTAAACAAACCATATATATATATATATATATTACATTTAATCTTGTAAATTCATTTTTAATTAAACCTTTTTATAAATTCTTAAAAAAATTATTTTTAACAAATCTGATGTAAAAGTTTTATCTACAATTTTTAGTTTTCTGAAATTCATTTATTTAATATTTATAATAATTAAATCAATTTTATGCTATTATATTTATAAAAATCCATTAAAATATCAAAACAATTTTATAAATTTCCACAAAAATTATCCTGAGTTTGTACAATGATAAACTTTACTAAAATGATTTTTAATTATGAAAAATCATTTATTTTATATTTTTAATCAATTTTTGTTACTTTTAATCATAATTAAATCATAATAAATTCATTTTTTATTATTTTTACACCAAAATTTTATACAATTTATTTCTGAATATTTAGAACAGAAATATAATTTTTAAAATAATAATTCTTTAGTTTTAGTATTTTTAAATATTAAAGTTAAATTATGGCAAATTGTAATGAATAGATTTAATCATCTATTTTAAAGAAAATAATTTTATAAAAATTATTTTTATACTTCAAACACATTATTGTGAACACCCTAAATTCAAACTTTACAAAAAGACTTTCATTTATTTAATTATCAAATTTCCCTTTATTTATTTAAACATTTTATTATAAATTCAACAATTGGAAATCCCCAAATCGAAACCCTAGATTGTACTTGTAGACTAGATAGACTTAGACTTATTTGGTGCCTTATACATAGGGTGATACTTGGCAATCTATTGGGCTACACTTATACTATTTCTCAATACCTAACACTATACTAAGGTGAGTTTACATAGCCCCTTTTCTCTATTTTCACTATTTTTGGGGTGAAACATGTTTAAACATTTTATACTATCATATTTACTTGTGATTCAATTACATCATCATTCTATCATTTGACTGTAACAAAAAGACACCGTACAATCATTAACAATGATCAAGCCGCCTGTTTAGATTATAGCGCTATAGGTCTGACAAACCCATCCCCCGCATAAATTCAGGGATGATCGATAACAGTAACAACATTTAACTAACTTGCGAGTTAGTCAACAGTCGACACAAGGTTTAGTTGTACAAAGACGCATTGTTACATGTCTGCATCATACTCTATCATCATACAACTTTGAATGTTGTACCAATTATTGTTATCAATTATTTTTCAAAAACCTATGTATTCTCACCAACTTTTGTTGACCCAAAACATTTTCAACGTAACATGTTTCAGGTTCTACTTGCTTGAAGATTTGCTTGAAGATATGCGCATAGTTTTATTCAATTTGATGTACGAATCTTTGTAGAACCACTGTATGTAAATTATTTAAATCATTTAATGGGATATATTATTCACCATGAGCTACTGAACAATCATCACTACGTGACATCCCGATGTTTCCGCCATCGGTTGGGGTGTTACAGATTGGTATCAGAGCCATGGTTAAAGGGAATTAGGTTATTAGAAAAATAAACTAGTCTATAACCATAGGATTTAACCAGTACTTGCTTCTTTTACTTGCTATTCTCTATCTCCCTCCTACTTCTTATCTCTACTTTCATCCTTACAAGAAGGCTGCTCTCCATCAGTGGATCTACACTTAGACTAATAGGACAAAATCCTCAGGTTTAACCTGAACCACCTTGAGATCTCGTCGAAGTTCTAGATTTTAATAACGAACACGTGCAATCTGGAAGGGTGAACGCCTGTATTCTGAGTCTTCTGTCTAGGCTGGCATTGCGCATATATCCCAATCAGACGAGGGACCCGGATGCCTACCTGGGAATTCTCGGGATGAGTGTTCACTTATAGGCTAAAGCATGTCTTCATATGTTATTAGAAGTTAGAATCTTTGATACGTCAACGTTTTCGTTTATTCGTTTTAATTAATGAATAAATGATTACATTCCTTATATCACCTCATTCATTTCATTGTGTCTCTTACAGATCATGCCTCCACGTCGCAGCACTCGCAATAACAATGGTGGTAATCATGAGGAAGGAAATAGCAACACTAACCACAACAACAACAACAATAACAACAACAACAATGGTGTTGATGCCCAACTGGCTGCGATCATTCCCCAACAAATGGCACAACAAATCGCGACTCTAGTTCCTAACTTACTAGCTCAAGTCATCCAGTTGAACGGCAACGGGAACGGTAACGGCAACGGGAATGGAAATGGAAACCACAACGGGAATGGGAATGGTCTTCCAGCCTGCACTCTTAAGCACTTTAATTCTTGTAATCCCCCAAAGTTTAGCGGTGAAGAAGGAGCTACAGGACTCCTACAATGGTTTGAGG
The DNA here is from genome assembly GCA_028751855.1 of Ambrosia trifida. Taxonomy (NCBI): domain Eukaryota; kingdom Viridiplantae; phylum Streptophyta; class Magnoliopsida; order Asterales; family Asteraceae; genus Ambrosia; species Ambrosia trifida. The sequence continues at coordinate 57,508,219 of CM054125.1, read as the reverse complement.
GTATTGAAAATACCTTCATCAACAGTGAGTGTCCCGACAACTTTAAGGTCCGTTATGCTATGAGTGTTCTTCACAAACGAGCACTCACTTGGTGGAATGAGGAAAAGCGTACCTGAGGAGCTGAAGTTGCACTTACTATGACGTGGGATCAAGTCAAGGAGATAATGAAAGATGAATTTTGCCCACGTAACGAGGTCAAGAAATTAGAAGACGAGTTCCACACCCTTGCTCAGGATAGAGGGGAAAACCTTGCCTACAATACCCGCTTTCACGAGCTTAGCTTATTGTTACCCCACAAAGTCACTCCCCTGCCGGTAGCCATCGAGAAGTACATCGGTGGTCTGCCCATGCAAATCCAGGACACGGTGTGGGGAAGGAATCCTGCCACCTTGGAGGAAGCCAAACGTTTAGCAGCTACCTTAACTGATAATCACGTAAAGAACGGGACCTTAATTCGGAAAGGCAATAAAACAAGTATTGTAGCCGCGGTAACTACTGAGAATCAGAAGCGTAAGGCCAAGGATCCTGATGTCAACCTCACTACACAAGCTTCTAACAAGAAACGTTATACGGGAAACCATCCGTTATGTAACACATGCAACCGACATCATCCCACTACTTCAGCATGTCGCTTGTGCACCAATTGTGGTAGTTATGGCCATCTAATTAATACATGTCGCGAGACCCCAAATCCTAATGCCAACCAACCCACCAACCCTGCTCAGGCTATTAATCCTAATCGATACAACTATGGTCAATGTTATGAATGTGGAGACCCAAATCACTTCCGTAACCGATGCCCTAAATTAAACAGAGATCAAGACCCTCCAGCTACTTAAAGCCCTACCATTTGAATAATGTCTACTTTCTCTTTAATTCCATGTATTGCACTTTTGATTCAAATAATAAATCCAAGTATTATCATAACATTTGTGTGCATGCTTGTTTGAATGTGAACTAATCATACTTGCTTACTTGTACAACAATTAGTTGACTACCAAACAACCTACTTAACGATTAGTAGAGGTCATCATGTCTTTCCAACAGTCGGGAGAGGCCCTACCACCTGTTCAACGAATGGTGGAGACTATCAGACCTGCTCAACAATCGGAAAGTCATAAAAGGACGCAAAACCCTAATGTAAGATAAATTGGTAATTACGGTCCGGAACGTAATCATGAGTTTACAGGTACGTTAAGGTAGTGTGAAATTTTATCAAGAGTGTCGGTAGTCGACCAATTGCTAACCTAGTGTCTTCCTTTAACTTCGGGACGAAGTTCCTAAAAGTAGGGGAGACTGTAACATTCGCATTTAATAATTATACGTTACGGATTAAAACGACAAGCCTTATTATTTTTGGTTATATTTTGAACCCCAATACAAAGATAATTATTCATACACACACATATATATATATATATATATATAAAAGTTTATAATAATAATAATAATAATAATAATAATAATATTAATAATAAGAAGAAAATTCAGATTTTATATAAATACATTTTTTTTACCATCTCTACAACCTACAAACCCAACATAACCAACCCCCTTTTTCCTTCTTTTTGAAGCCCAGCGGCCCAGCAGGCAAACCCAAACCCACAAACAAACCGGCCCAGCCCAACACCTCTCTTCCCTTACTGTTTTAAAACAAAAAAAAATGTGTTGGCTTCTGCTGGGTATCGAACCGGAGACCAAGCCATCACACCCACACAAACTTTCCATCTGCTCTAACCTACACATTTGATACGAATCAGGTGCATTTTAATTATATACTAGCATTTAACCCTCACAGTTGACTTGACAAGTCAACTGTGATTCGCGACATACCATAAACAACCCCATTAACTCATGATTTGGCTGTAATTGACAATTATACACAATTATCGGCCATCAGTGACTCATCAATACGTTAATTATCCATCAATTGTTACCAATTTAACCCAATTACGCGTATGAACTTTAATCCTTGGTCAACCTTGCCAATTAATCAAACCATTGATCCACACTATAAATTGAACATCATACCACCATCCCTACTCGCCGAACATCTTCTTCCAACCTCCAATTTCTACAATAAAACTGTTATCTGGCGTTTTTGATCGTTCTCTTTGACTTCGAGCTTGACTGGCCAAATCATACCTTAAACGCGTTTGTAAGTTTAATTATTTCAGTGGGGTATGTTCATCGACATTCACACATCAATAGCCCTATGATTAATTGGGCTATTGATGTGTGAATCAAACTATTGCAGAAGCTAGGGTTCGTGGCTTTTGATTTGGGGATGAAACTGATTTCGCGTAATGTATTTAGTTTATATAAAACAGAACTTATCACAACCACAGGCCTAGGCCAAGTGGTTGTGACTGTTGCTTGTAACCATAACCACCCGGGTTCGAGTCCCGGCTTGGACGCCCCTTTTTCTTTTATTTTCATCTTTTTAAACAAACCATATATATATATATATATATATATATATATATATTACATTTAATCTTGTAAATTCATTTTTAATTATTAAAACCTTTTTATAAATTCTAAAAAAAATTATTTTTAACAAATCTGATGTAAAAGTTTTATCTACAATTTTTAGTTTTCTGAAATTCATTTATTTAATATTTATAATAATTAAATCAATTTTATGCTATTATATTTATAAAAATCCATTAAAATATCAAAACAATTTTATAAATTTCCACAAAAATTATCCTGAGTTTGTACAATGATAAACTTTACTAAAATGATTTTTAATTCTGAAAAATCATTTATTTTATATTTTTAATCAATTTTTGTTAGTTTTAATCATAATTAAATCATAATAAATTCAATTTTTATTCTTTTTACACCAAAATTTTATACAATTTATTTCTGAATATTTAGAACAGAAATATATTTTTTAAAATAATAATTCTTTAATTTTAGTATTTTTAAATATTAAAGTTAAATTATGGCAAATTGTAATAAATAGATTTAATAATCTATTTTAAAGAAAATAATTTTATAAAAATTATTTTTATACTTCAAACACATTATTGTGAACACCCTAAATTCAAACTTTACAAAAAGACTTTCATTTATTTAATTATCAAATTTCCCTTTATTTATTTAAACATTTTATTATAAATTCAACAATTGGAAATCCCCAAATCGAAACCCTAGAATGTACTTGTAGACTAGATAGACTTAGACTTATTTGTTGCCTTATACATAGGGTGATACTTGGCAATCTATTGGGCTACACTTATACTATTTCTCAATACCTAACACTATACTAAGGTGAGTTTACATAGCCCCTTTTCTCTATTTTCACTATTTTTGGGGTGAAACATGTTTAAACATTTTATACTATCATATTTACTTGTGATTCAATTACATCATCATTCTATCATTTGACTGTAACAAAAAGACATAGTACAATCATTAACAATGATCAAGCCGCCTGTTTAGATTATAGCGCTATAGGTCTGACAAACCCATCCCCCGCATAAATTCAGGGATGATCGATAACAGTAACAACATTTAACTAACTTGCGAGTTAGTCAACAGTCGACACAAGGTTTGGTTGTACAAAGACGCATTGTTACATGTCTGCATCATACTCTATCATCATACAACTTTGAATGTTGTACCAATTATTGTTATCAATTATTTTTCAAAAACCTATGTATTCTCACCAACTTTTGTTGACCCAAAACATTTTCAACGTAACATGTTTCAGGTTCTACTTGCTTGAAGATTTGCTTGAAGATATGTGCATAGTTTTATTCAATTTGATGTACGAATCTTTGTAGAACCACTGTATGTAAATTATTTAAATCATTTAATGGGATATATTATTCACCATGAGCTACTGAACAATCATCACTATGTGACATCCCGATGTTTCCGCCATCGGTTGGGGTGTTACATATTAAGGGGGAGACCTGTGATTTTGACTGTTGATGTGCAAGAGATTTGTGGATTCGCCAGCAACGTCAAAGGGGGAGATTGTTGATGCACTATTATGTGGACGTCACTGTCGAATAGACTAGGGTTGAGTTGTGTATCTTATTACATGAGATTGTGGTGATCCATAAGGGCATTTTATGGATCTGATGCTTTTGTAAATATAGACCAAAACCTAAAGACTTGGTTCGACCTTCTACAAGGGGCGAATGTGGCTTTTTGGTTTGGACTATAAATAGCAATCTCATGTGTTGGTTTTTATTAGTAGATTTGAGTTTGTGCTTTGAATGCTCTCAAAGGGGAGGTCATGCCCGACCTCCCCCGACCTCGAGATAGATGTTTATCCTGCTGATGACAGTGTCTGTAACCGTTTCTGATGTAATACGAATCTGTGATGACTTTATTATCGTATATTTCTGTCTCGTCTCGAATCTCTTGTCTGAAACCGAGTTGTTTTTGTTTATTCGATCCATGAATTCGGTTTTTACCCGGATTCTCAGGAAGGGGGGGGCACGACCAAAATGAAAAAAAAAGCCCAAAAACAGGGCTTTTTAATAACATCTAACCTCGTCGACTAGAACTAAGGCAAATAACCTCAACAGGGCCTGAAACTTGCGGCATACCTCATTTAGAACTTCGTGTTCCAGCAACCATTTTTTGGCCCTCCGTTATTTCTTACCACACACACACTCCTAAAACCAAATGGCGAATAAACAACAAAAACAGTCAAACAGAGGATCAAAAACTAGAACAGCACAAAAAACTTAGTGTGTGCTTTACCCCCGTTGTAAAAACACACAAACATATGATAAAAAAAAACATCTTAACTACCAAAAAAAACATTTTTTTTCTTTTTTTTACCCCAAAGTTAAAAAACAAAGACACACACATGCACAAATGAATGAAGATGATACTAACCCCCAATCCAAGAGAACCCTAAAAAGACAACGTAAACATATTAAAAAAAATAAATAAAAAAACATCAACAAAGTTTGAACCCTAACTATTCATTGTCATACACGAAAAAAACACACCAACAACAAATTCCTAATGTAAAACACCTTCATCAAAAAACATTCGTAAGCATCAAACACAAAATAAGCCAAAAACATTTGAACTGAACATATTAAAATTAAAGACACATAAAACTAAAAAAAAAAAAACTAACAAAAACATACCTAATTATAAGCGATACCTTTAATTTGAGACACACGATAATGATGCAATCGAACGTGTAATGACCGTAACAACGGTGACCCTCTTTTTGGAAAAATAACTACTTCTGTGTGTGTTTTGTGCAAACAAAAGAGAGAGTGATACTGAGTTTTTGAATTTTAGAAAAAAAACCAAACGTTTATATATGGTGCCATTTGTCAGAAGAGGGAGAACGATATGACAGTTTTAATCCATTGATACCTAAAATGCCCTTCTAAAGCTTCTTTTATAATAAAATAATCAAAACAATTTATCAACTCACTACAATACAAAAAAAATTTCAAGATTGATTATCATCCATTGGATCAACAAAATCAATAGTTTACATGGGTTCACTAGTTCTCACAACTTGGGTGATTTCTCATATATCCCATTCCAATATATATATATATATATATATATATATATATATATATATATAGGATCTGGATCATTTGAGAACTCCCATGAGTTGTGAGAATCATGGGAACTCACTTTATATTCACACACTTATTAAAATAAAAAATGAATATGTGGTCCAAAATTAAACAACAATAAAATATTGAATAAAATATTAATATAATTGTAATGGGGTAAAAATCCCTTACACCGGTGTAATTTGGTCTAAATTAATGTATTTTTTTTATAAAAAAATTTACAGCGGAGTTTACGGGTTTTTACACTAGTGTGAAAATAAAAATTATTTTTTTTTCGCATTTTACGTCTAGTTCTCGCGAGTTCTCACAACTCATCGAATTCTTAATGGATCATAACCCTATATATATGGGCTGGTTTATTGAGAAACCTTAAAAAAGTGAGTATAAATAAACAATGCATTTAACATCTTAAATATATAATAAAATAAATTTAACATGTAAAAAATTTAACATTTTCAATAAAAAAATTTGGAACTTTTGCATATAAATACATGTAAAGCCATTTTAATAAAAAAAATCTTTTATTAAAATCATTTGAAAAGATATTTTTTTTACAAAAAAAAGGTGTTTTTTTACTAGAATGGTTGTAACACATCTTTATATATAAAAGCTACGAAAACAACTGATAAAAAATATTTTTATATAAATTAAATTGAATTTTAATGATATATTAAAATGTTAAAAGTTTCTTATATATCTTACCTCGTAGATATAATTCATGCAATATATAGCCACAATATATGCCATAAGACTTCATCCTTCCTCATATTTGAGATAATATATATACTAGATTATATCCCGGAAGCTTTCCTGAATAGACAAATCTCAAATGAAGTATTAAAATATGTGATACGATGTAACCTAGAATTTAATGTAGTATAGTATGTGAAAACAATTTCTATAATGTGAATAAGAATGAAAATGTATATTAATGTAAGAACCGCAAATCGGTGTCAAACGGTTGGCACTCAACGAGGAGAACATTATTAAAACTCAAAGAACACTACTAGAAAAATACCTTTTCTTAACATTCTTTTTATGACATACACCTACTTAAGGACATGCAAAAGTGTATGTCATAAAAAATGTAATCTTTGATAAAAATTGATAATTTCTTGACGTTTTTTTCTGCGTGTCAATATTTTTCCGTCATAAAATAAAAAAGCATGACGGTTTTAAAGTCAGCGTATCATGGTTTTGTGTCACCTAGATCTTAATTCCCTCTCTCCCACTCGCCTCCCCATAAACCCCCCCCCCCTCTCTCTCATAACAAATTAAACACCTAATACTAAATCAAATAGATGATCTCCTCAAATCAAACATCGCCTCCCCTATTTTCCCTAACCCTAATTGATGATCTGCTCATAAGAAAAACCCTCCTTCTCCGTCATTACATTTATCTTCGTTTCAAAATCAGTGGAACATCTTCTAATTCACTATTGTGAGTGCACGTTAATTAGGGCAGCCGGGGTGGTCCTTGATGGCCACCCCATGATAGCGTGGTCATCGCGAAACACCGCCGCCCCCCAAATCTTTCACGGCCGTGATGCATATCACGGTTGAATCAAAGGAGTTAACCGTTGGAAAAGGACCGTTGGCTGGCCACCAACGGTCTGTTGACCGTTGACATAATTTTTTTTCCCAATCACTATATATATACATCCATACAAAATCAAAAATACACACAATCAAACAATACAATAAAAAAATATATATATAAGGATCAAGCAAGAAACAATCGGCTACGAAATGAAAGTTTAGACCAAAGGTTCGGCCGAACTTAGGCGAACAGGCTCGATTTTGTCAAGGTGCACCACCGACCCAACAACCTACACACTAACCCTATCAAAACCAAGGTTTTCAAACCCTTATGTTTCAAACCCAACAATTCTCGCTTCAAAACCAATAACCAGTGAACTACCCTTAACCCAATATGCCAACCAAAATCGCATCCAGAGTGTTCCAAGCACCTCCCGATCGGATTGATCTACCTATGTTCGACTGTTATGGGGTTCGCGATCCAGAGAACTATACGGTCGAATATTCAGAGGAAGATGACGAATATTAGGAAGAGGCAGAAGAAGAGGAAGAGATATAAGTGCAAGCAGGATGAGGAAGAGGAAGAGGAAAAGGAATAAGAGGATGAGATAACATTGGGCCAAAAGAAAGGATTCCCTGGTCGCAAGAAGAAGAAGTGGCATTGGTGAACTAATTTTTTATATTTCTGAGGACAAACACATCGGAAATCAACAACCATCCAACGCCTTTTGGCTGCGAGTGAAGGCACACTTTGAACAACTTACCGGTATGATGAGAAGGCGGATGGATCAAATAACCGGTAAATTGAGTGATTTACAGAAAAAATGAGTAAATTCAACGCCCTCTACGTCATACAGGTACATGATGTTATTTTTTTATAAATCGTTTACTTTATATTTTTTTTATAAAAATTGTTAACTTTATAGTTTTTCTTTTATAAATTTTAGAAACGACTTTGACCAAGTGGACCAGCTGATGTGGAAATCATACGTGCGGCCCTCAACGATTATCAGCTGTTGTACGTTATGACTGGTTTTAATTCGTTGGATTCTTGGGAAGTTGCAAGATTTTTTTTAGTGGATTTCCCTTGATATTCCGGAGTTAACCAAACTTGCGCCAACCGGCCCTCGTGGAGGAAGGGGAAGGGGTGGTCGTTCTAAAAAACGATCTAAAACCTCCGACTCGGGAAATTGTACACCATCAACGGACGGGCTATCAACCAACATGCCCGAACTTAATTTGAATGATGAATTTCCCGACCCCGATGACGACACTACCCCGACAAGAACCACGACTCGAAGGAAGAGTGTCGAGTCGTCAAGTGGCAACGGTAAAGAACCTTGGACGGAGGCAATGACCGAATACAAGTCGGCAAAGATGGTGGGACTTGAAAATACAAACAGAAAACACCTACATGGAACATTTGTACGAAATTGAAAAAAATAAAGATTTGATGGTGTTGAAGGAGTCACATGAAGACGCCGAAGAATCATACAAGTCGATTCTTATCGATCGAAAACGTGAAATTTGCCATAAGTGGGGTTGGCCATGTAACTTTTAGTTTTTTTTTTCGGTTTTTTATGTTTTTAATGTTTATTTTTCTGGTTTATTTTGATGTGTTTTAGGTTTATTTTTATGTTTTTTTAGTTTAATTGAATGTTTTTTATTTAATATAATATTTTTTTATTTACTATAATGTTTTTTTATTTAATATAATGTTTTTTTATTTATTATAATGTTTTTATATATTTTAAAAAATAAAAAGTTTAGTGATGAAATGTGATAGAATGTGAACACCGTCGCATGGGTTTAGTGATGGAATGTGATAGAATGTGATAAAATGAGGTGACGATATCTGATTGGGTGTGATAGTGTGATGAATATGATAAATTTGTGACCACCCCTTATGGCCTTAGCAGTGGAAAATCTTCTGAATCACTTGTAAATGTAAATAGCAAGGAAATGGGAGAAACAAAAGGGCGTGAGATAGTTAACTTATTAGATGTTGATATGTTGACTTTTGGTGGTCAGCATGGCTCATCATTAGGCATGTCTAGCAACGAGCCGTATCATATATCTTTAACTGAAGCTGAAATTAGCAATGTTAATGACAATTTGCAGCTTGTAGTTAGGGGAGAACCTAAAAATAATTTTGGATACACTTTGCCTTCTAAATCTATTAGCAAAGATGCCATGGATGATTATGCAGTTGGTAAAGATTTGCTGATTTTGTATAATGGTTTCAAGCATATTAAACATGGACCAAATTTCATTAATATCATGTGTTCTCTGTATTAAAACCTATGGAAAACCAATATGGAGATGGTTTTGCTGGTGGTGGACCGTGCTTGATAAACGAGGCAAGAGCAGATGATATTAAAAAAGGCAAATATGTAGATCCTTCTAGCAGCAATCAAAGGGAAGAAATTCTATATACCTTAACTATGCGCGTGTAAATAATATGTTCTCTGATGTATATACACATGTGTTTTTGTTTATGATCACCAGGAAGTATGTGTATGTTTATAAGGTTTGCAGGTTGAGGTTTGTTTTTCTCTAACTTCTTTTATTTTGGATTTTGAATAGGTGACTGATATGTGCCTACTATGTTTCCTGCATAATAATAGGAGTGGGGCTTCCCACCTCTACATGTTCTCCACGTTTCCACTACCTCCAATATTTTAGGCATAATATTTCTTTGCTTTTCCTATATATGTATTGTTATTTGTTTGCTGTAATGTTATGAAGAAAAGAAATTAAAAGAGAGTTATCTCAAGTCTAGTATTCTCCCTATTTTCTTTGAGGTTTACCCACTCTAAGGGTTATTTATCCAAGTGATCCATATCAGTGGTATCAGAGCAGTGGTGATCTCATGGCTGGAAAACGTACCAACGCTGAATACCAACAAGACACTGACGAACGCCTTGCTAAACATGAAGCGCTGTTTGAACGCATCTTAGGTGAATTGCAGACTTTGAATGCTAAGCAGGATCAGAAGACGGATGGCGTAGTCACTGTCAACAACAACACCAAGCCCTATTTTCTTTGATATCTTGAATGAAAAGACTATTCCCCTTTTAAAGAGAAAGTACAACCAACCTACCCTATGAATTAGGAAAAGATACGTTGGAAATATGAGGCATGCCCCACTATCTCCTTATTTCATGCCACTAGCTAACAACTCCTATGACCATTCAACAAAGACTCATTCAAATAAAATAAACCAAGTGACCCACTAAGTAATTAAATTATTAATAAAGTCCATTGCATGCAAATATCCTCATGTCTCTGCATGCCCATTCAACTCTTGCATAGCTCACGTACATGGCCTTCCCTTGCATGATTATTTGTCACGTAACAATCCTCCCCCCTTACACGCGCCTTGTCCGCAAGGCGAAACACCGGATATGGCTTTTTAGCTTGCTGAAGTCCTGCAAAGTGAGTGTGTTTTACCCCCTCTTGACCCGAGCGTTTCATACCGTATAATTTGTGAGATGAATTGGCTAGACGGAACTCAAGAGTAAGTTCTTGAAAGTCTATCTCAACGGGGCCTAAGGTTTTTAACCAATGAATTCCGAGGACGACCGGGCTAGCTAAGACGGCTAGGACAAAAAAATCCGCAACAATTGTATACCCATGGAGATCAACCTCAAGGTTCCGAACCCTCCCTGTACAAGCTATAGTGTCTTCATTAGCGACCAACACCTCGAAGTTTACATCCAAATCAACAATGAGCCCCAAGCGGTCAACCAAAGCTTGAGATATGAAGTTGTGGGTACTTCCGCCATCCACCAGTACCACTACAGCAGAACCTTTTATATTACCCGATAAACGTAGTGTTTGGGGAAGAACGTTACCTGAGACCGCCAGAAAAGAGACCTCAGCTTGGAAATCACCTGTAGACGGGTCGGGTGTGACGACAACTTGCGGTTTCTCTACTTCCTCTTCCACATCCATGATCATAAACAACTGGGGAGAACTACACTTGTGCCCTGGAAACATAGCGCTCATCACAATAGTAACAAAGTCCTTTCTCCCTCCGTTCACGGGCTGCTGCGCTAGATATCCTACGGACTGGATTCGGCAAAGTGAGTACAGGTGGTTGAGAAGGGCCTGGGCCCAATAAACTGGGAACAACTTGAGTCTTGCTGGAAGAAGATCCTGGAATCAGTTGGGTATTAGGAACCAACCTGTGAAAATCCAATTTTTCTTCCACCATACGTGCAACGCCAATTGCATCAATGAGCCTTCTTGGGTTTTTGAGCTTCACCTCCAACCGTAGTTCCTCCTTCAGCCCCCCAATAAAACAACCGACAAGAAAGAGTTCTGGCAACCCCTCGACACGGTTAGAAAGCCGCTCAAATGCCTCTTGGTAAGCGGCAACGGTAGTAACCTGTTTAAGGCGATGGAGAGACTCCGAGGGATCATCATACTCCGTCGGACCAAACCGGTTAAGTATCGCCCGGGTAAATTCTGCCCATGTTAATGGACCGCGATTTTTTGTGAACCAACGGTGCCATTGAAGAGCAATACCATCAAGGTGGAAAGAGGCTAAACTTACTTGATCCTCATCCGCTACCCTTTGGAATTCAAAGTATTGTTCCGCTTGATAAACCCATCCCGTCGGATCGTCTCCGCTGAACCGGGGAAAAAGGAGTTTCAACGTATCTAAATCCTTGATGGCTGCTTTTACTTGATGTCTTTGCTATCAAAACAGGGGTTGTCGTTCATCCGTTGTTTTATTTAACGCCAGGTAAGATTTGGGCTTGGTGGGTTTATCGACGGAAATGGCTGCGGTTGTGTTGCGTTACATAGGACTAGAGAAATAATCTTCTCAGCTTATAACAAATAAAAAATGATAAGATTTATCTATATGAAGATGACGATAAGTTACTTTACCTAAAAAATCAATTCAGTCTAGCTTTTACCCTTGGGATTTTCACTTTAGACTTTAGAGGTTAAACGCATTGCTTATTTCAAATAATTTGGTCAAGTTTTCATGTTTTTAAAATGCTCAAATTTTTTATAGAACAAAAACCAATTTCTCAAGCGTGCTATATAAGTAATTATCCAAGCCTAATAGCATTATTAAATTATTATTAAAATTATTAGTCAACCTTGTTTACATGGCTCATGATTTTTTGCTAGCTTAATTAAAATAGTATATTGAGTGTAGCTTTTGCCCATTCTGCAATTGTGGAGGCGAGGCTACATGTATCAACTCCCTAGCTTGATGTACTGTGCATTTTTCATAGATTTTGTGGTTTTATGTAGGTAAAATGCCTTTTTAATCTTATTAACCGTAGGTTTTTAATATTGAATTGATCGCCCCGTCAACGTGTATCTATTTTATTGATTAATACCTTAAACAACCTACATCATTTTATCCAAAACAATTTACAATCTTTTTTATTTTGTAACAAATAAAGATTTAGAAATGCAGATATGAGCTATCTAAATTGTAACAACCCGACCAGGAGGGGCTGGACATTACGACAGTTTGGTAACAGACTTGCACAACGGAAGCAGCGATAACTTATATTTATTTGTTTATACAATTTCTAATCCAAAAGTATAATTACACAACTTAAATAAATAAACTAATAACTATGCAGGGACGAATCGCGGTGGTCGTCGAAGCAGTTAATGAGGTGTAGTCCACTAGCCGATCCGATCTCTATCCCGCTTATCTCTAGATGCTCTAACCGCAACACATATAGCCGAATCTTCTAACCAGATAATCCTCTAATCCGCTACTAGCAAGCATATACCTCGCGGTTGCCATCCATCCATTTGCAGTACTTGAACATATACTTAAAAGAGTTGGGTCAACAATTACGCTGGTGAGTCCGTGTAAGTAAATAAGTGGATCCAAAACAGTTTATCATTTCATAAACAAGTTTACAAGTTCATACAGTTCAATACACGTGATGTACAAGCGACCCCTCAACCCTAACACTAGATCTATCTACTGCCATTATAGATCTACAAGGCATAATATATGCTGCAACGGTCCGTAGGCCTCAGTGGAGGGTTTCCCGGGCCCAACGTCCCGGGTCCACTGTGCGTGGGGAATTCCCCAAGTAGTACTACCCATATATTAAGCGGCTCACCTATGAGTTAATGAGTGTCAGTATTATCCGGCAGCTAGTATCTTGTCACATCACAAAAGTTTAGACACACAAGCATATGTTCACCCCAAAACAGTAAAACAGAAAAAGGGGAGTGGTACACGGAACTCACCTTTCATGTCATATAGTATTCCAATGTCTCGAACCTGTCTGCTCGTTATATGCCAAGTCCTATCATGTTTACAAGTATTAGCGCGTGTAACCGAGCATCGCGGTTACACGTGTGGATGACTAGGACCTTCAATTGTTAAGTGGACTTAGAGGGTGTTTGGGATTGCGTTTTGAATCTGATTTTTAGATTATTGCGTTTTGAAAATGCAGATAATCAGTTTTTAGTGTTTGGGATTGCGTTTTGAAAACGCAGATTATCAGTTTTTTAGGCTACCAAAACGCAATAATCTATAAGCAGCTCCACCCCTGCTTTTTTAAAACGCATAATCTGTTTTGAATAATCAATCCCAAACACCCCCTTATTCTAATTGTTGGTTAATAATTCTCCTTATCTATTCATGTAAAGTGTGGTTATTTATCCGAAGTCTTACTCACCGAGTTCATCATCTTGAGTCCTACTTATATTATTATTCGCATCACTAATAATAACTAAATAACCAATGTCCATATTATGTCATTTATGTGGTCCTTTGAGTTTCAAGTGTCGAGTGACTAGTAGTTATACATATAATTATCTAGGGTCTCAATAGTCACGGTTAACTGGTCGTAATTCCCATTGTCCTAGTTGTCCTTCCTATATCATAATAATTCGTCGAATCACCCAAGTTCCAATATTATACATCAACTAAGTCACTCATTGTCCCCACGTCCAAGTCATGTATTACATTTGGGATATACTTAGTGTTCGAGTTCAAGCGATTCATCTAAAGTCCAAGGTTCCATAATGTTAATCTTATGTTCTATTCCCAATTACTTAGTAATACCAGGTATTATAAACGACGGTGTAACATGTTATATATATTTGTTCTATATATTTACTAGCAGGAAACCCGCGCGATGCGGCGGCGTCAACAATTTTCAATTCGGTATTCGTTTTCTTTTAGTTTTCAATTTGGATGTTCCCTTAATGTTCTCGTTGCCTAGTGATGACTGAGGTTTGACCGTCTGAGAATGACACTAAGTCTGAGGTCCGGTCTTCCGAGAATGAGGCTTAGGTTGAGGCTAGGAAGGCGATGAGCATAATACAGAGAACGATTGTCGCGTTGTTGCGTAGGTTGATAGCATAGACGATTGATGGCGGACAACTAATGGGAATAAGAAGTTAAGCATGTTTTTTACGACTTAGGGTTTTACAATTAAACTTACTGTTGAGCTATCATTGGGTTGACTGGGCAATTACTATATATCCATATATTGAGCAGAAAATCGAGCAGGCATTTTCCAAGCAAATTCTGAATGAGCTTGGAGCGATTTGAACAACTCTAGTAATATGTTGAAACACTTTTTTCTTACCCCTTTCAATATTTAATGTTTTAAAGCTTCAAGAAAAAAAATTCAAATAAAATCAAAAACAGTTTTATATAACAATAATCAGAGTATGTGACCTTAGACCTGTGTAATGGGGCGTTATGTTTGCAAGAAATCAAAATATGGAGCCCCCAACAGCATTACATGGGGGCTCTATGTTTGCAAAAATGGTTCAGGCGTGTAATTTATAGCGCTCAATGTGTTTGATTGTTCCAATAAAATTTGTCCACGTGAGTTTTTTTTTTTTTTTTTTTTTTTTTAACAGCGCCCCAAATTTTTTTCCCCACTACACCCCATTTTCACTTCAAGCCATATGTTGACTCAGCTGCCATGTGGACCAATCAGAATCAGGAGCGTTATGTTTTTCCCCTTACCACTACACATGGTCTTAAAAAAAACCAAAATGCATAAACATCCAAAATAACACCTATTTTTTTCAGAGTTCTTATTGAAATCCTAGATCAATAGATCAGCAAGCATGGTAACTGAAGCAAGTAACTTTATACGAGATGTCAAAACCTAGGTCACAAGACCCTCTTTTTACCCTATTGCAGCTACAAAGTGTCTTCGTACACTGTCGAAGTGAGCAGTAGGCCGTTTCAGTGCAAGGTTCAATGTTTCACCGTCTCAATGTTTCAAATTTAGATGACATAGTGGCCTAACATATCTATATTTTAAAAAAATATATGAAACATTAGTTTTACTACTTATCTATGTAAAACATATGGGCTACTATATCGGCATATCGGTTTAAAAAAAAACTGATGAAACTGGCTCAACCTAACCCGTTATGACCCATACCCAATCTAACCCATTTTAACCACTACTTAGTCGTTTAACTTATTCCACAAGCCTACCCGGTTTAAACCATTACCCAACCCATGAACTACTATGCAGGAGTTAAAAACTTATAAACTAAAGTTGAAAGACAACCAAAGCAACCTGAACCTGAAACGCTTGCATGAACCCGAACATGACCTGACACCAAAAATAGTTAGTTAGCAATTAGTTAAGCTTCTTTTTTTACTTTCAATGTTCTAAAAAGCTTTTAAGTATAGCTAGAAGCTCAAGTTATCACATTAAGGTTTACCTTGATATATCATATGTTCACATGTATGGTCAAAAGTAGTTGATCAGAAGCTATGAACTATTGCCCCGGCATAAATACACAAAAGTAGTTGATGATAGCTAAATGCCTAAAGTACCCTATTCATATTTCATTCTCTAGAAATCAAATTAAGATAAAAATGAAAAAGTAGCTCATAGCTAAATGCCTAAAACAGACAGTCAAGAAAACCCAACACAAGAATAAAACCAATTCAGTGATGGGAGTAGAAATCAAACTGATACAGAAGCTGTTAAAAAAAGAAATTAGAACAATTCATTTTGATGATGAAAAGGAAACAAGTGTTTGTACAATCAGGTATTGCTCACCAGCAGAGTAGCGCCTAAGGTACTGCTGAAAACGAAAAGTAAGCTTCCTAAGGCTTTCAAGGCAATAGCACCAGCAACCAAGGACTCGAAATCCTCTTGTGTCGCGTGCACTATCCTTTCCCGCAATGCAAACTTCACCCATGAACATTCACAATAGCTTGTCTTCTAACTCTATAAGATGTTTCTACCTAAAACCACATAACCTTTGACTACCTGTTATTAGCAGCTCAAAGCATGAAGATAGCATTACTAATAAGCTAAATCAAGAATGAAAAACAAGTATATTTATTTGATTGTGATAATGTACCGGTGGCTGATGATTAGACTTTTGGGGTAATACGGAAATTACTAATCAAACCAACCTAGGCTAAGGACCTGAACACATTTGTGTGCCCTAAAACAGTTGCAAATTGCAATAATATACCTTTCCTCCTAGTTGCATATTTAATCTCGATTAAATGTGCCAATTAAAATACGTTATGAGAAACATGGCAGCGCCAGAACCATATCAACAATCTCTTTCCCAACTGAAAAAAAAAACCTTATAAGAAACATATTGAACAATAAAATATAAAAAGTGACCTAAAAGTATTGACAAAGGTCCTTACTTCATCAATAACAGTCAACCACATGACCAACCAAGTGCTTCGTATTATAAGCAAGTTTTTGCACACCAGGATGGTATTTAGAAGAATTCTCTAGCTGAAACATACAGCTACTCCGACTTCCAATTGATATATGCGCAACAGCTTTCTGACAGAGAGATTTGAGAGACAAGCATTAGTATCCGACCCGCAACTCCAATTTTCCACACCCGAGTGAAAACACCAGATCTAATAGAAAGAATTGTTCATTAGAATCAAAATGTTTCGTCGTCCAGTTCCATGTGAAGGATTTGAGGCCATTACCATCCACTTTAATCCTCTGCATGACAAGGCTGTTCTTATTTGCCTCAACCAAATACAAGCTCAGAAAGAAATCCTTAAAACATGCCCTCCCAAACCATTTATCTTTCTGAAACAAAGTCTCCCAGCTTCCTTCCAAAAGAATTTTATCTGCACTTCGAATAAAGGGGATAGTTAAATATGTTGCCTACCGAATAAAAAAACTAAAACATCTTTATCAGACTTACCGGTGATACATCTTAGTCTAAATGTGGCGTAGGACTGCAGGTGTTCTTCTTATTTGAACCAATTCAAAAACAGAAAATTGAAATCACAAAAAAACAATAATAATAAAAAAAAACTTCTTCCATTGTTAGTAACATAGTTTTTTAAATCATAATTTCAATATTTAACACATAATTATTTACAAAAATCCAAAATAATGTTTTTGGGTCAACCTATCCATCCCGACTCGTTTTGAAACGAAGTACCCGTCCTCGCCCGTATACTTCGCCATCTCAAACACAAACAAAATAGATGATTTGAAAACACATTTCATACTATGAAAGAACACCAGACCCAATAAAGATCTGAAAGCATGACACATATCAAATATAAACTACTCAAATAAAAAAACCGAAGATATAATTGAAAAACGTTACCAATCTTGCCATTAACCAAGCTCTGTGTCATCATCATCATCATCTCCTTCCACCCATAACCACTATTATCGAGGAACCAAACAAAGATCTGAAAGTGTTACACACATTCAAGTCAAATAACAAACAAAAACGGTACATAAGGTTAAAAAATGATACGAAGAGGTTAAACCTGTTTGATATGTTGTTGGATAGAGAGAGATTGTAGTTGAACATGATAGATAGCAAAATACCACCAATTTCTAATTCTCTGCTTGCTTACAGGCACTCAAAACCTAGGGATTATTTATTATTCATAATTAAAAACTGGTCCATCCACTCAATAAATCTAGCTCAAAACTGTTATATTGGTCATCTATAACATGTTGTTGTGTGGGATTTAGGATTTAGAGGAAGTAATGTAGTGATGGGGTTTATAGAGAGAATCAGCCAGAGAGAAACGCGGAATGAAAAAGATGGAGGCAAAATGGTGGATGATGGAATGTGGGTTTTTTTGAAACCCTAATATTTGATTGAATGGTTCCGTGTGTTTTTTATGAACACATTTATTATTTTTGTGCATTGAGGAGTTGTAAAACAAGCTTTAAAGTGTTGTACACTTTAAGGAAGTGCAAAAAGACCAAAACTGCCCTTCCTATATGCTTATTAATATAGTATAGATATATTGTTCGGGTCTGGTTCGGGTCTATAAACTTGTCGATGTTCCACACGTGTACACTCGCATAGATATATATATAATTATAATTATTTGGACATTATGCTTTTTAGAGCCAAGTATACCTCTCCACTTTCCTACTCTAAAGTTAGCTGGCCTGTTGACTTTCGTTGACTGGGTCAGCAACTCGTGACCCAAGTTCCACTGTCATGGTATACGACCCGAGATCACCATCGGCACCCACCAGCTTCCGATTATCAGACCTGACCATGAGAACCACAAACCGAGCGACCACAGTAATCGTCATCTAAAGCATCATCATCCTCATGACTACCTTACAATGTATTTAAGAAGAAAGGAGGTTAAGGTGAGGGTCTCACCTCTAACATCAGATCTGATCCAATCGGTTGTCGCTTTCACCACCGTTATCATTGATGAACCCTAGGTCTACCGCCTCCACTGACCTTCCCTAGAACCCGCCAGTCGCCACCTTCCTTTGCCACCGTCGCCGTCACGTCTGTCCCTGTTTCTTCGATCACTGGTTCAAGACCACCATAGAACACCATCATCAATCAACACCCGATCCTCTGCTCCCTTCTACTTCTTGACACAAGGGCGCTGGCCGGTCAGCTACCGGAGCCGGTCCCTCTTCTTCTGAATAGGCCGGTTGGCCGGAGGCCAGAGCCGGCGTCCCTCATCTCCCTCTCTTGTCTCTTTCTCTCTCTAGCCCTCTCTCTCTCTCTCTAACAGTAACCGGGCGTGTGGTTAGGTTGTATAGATAGGGGTGGTTCGTTGGGGGTAGCGCCGCCGTGCACCACCACCTGTGGTGGTGGTCTGCCTTCCTCTCTCTCTCTCTCTCTCTCTCCCTCTCTCTCCCTCTCCCTCTCTCTCTCTCTCTCTCTCTCTCTCTCTCTGCAGATGTGTTGTAAATGTGTGTGTTTGGGAAGGAAACCGATGGACAATAGGGTGGTTTGGGGTTATATAAGGGGGCTTGTTTTAGATGGTTTTTAGTAAAACCATTTGTAATTCAAATGGTTTTAGGCAAGTGTTGTCACAATATGGGGAGGACAAATGTCCTCCCTAGTGGCTCACCAAGAGTGTGTCGAGCGAGTTCGTTATTGGGTGTCGGTTCGATCGCGTAACGGGTATAATATTATTCTCCTCATCAAATTAATGATGTAACTAACCAATTTAACTTCATATTCGTTGTATATTATTATTTTATGGTTAATTTAGTTATTATAATACTCAAAGACGTAAAAAATTTTAGGCCTTAGGTCCGGGGTGTTACATAAATGGTCATGAATTTAAATATGGTTCCACATCTATTGAGCATCATGAAGAATCTGGTCTCTGACTACAATAATGAGAGTATTTTGTATCATAATTCACAACTAAATAAACAACAACCAACTGTTAGCTTTTGTTTTGTTTTTTTTTAAGTGTAAAACACCATTTGAACAAGTGAAGGGACATGTTAATGTGGTAAACTAGTGAGTTATCCGCGCTTCGCAGCGGGAGTTCGATCCATATTGATTTGGTTCGTTACGGTACTGACACTTGAATAGCAATTGAAAGAAATACACCGAAGATGACATATAATAACACGCTTTTAACCATAAAAACAAATATTTGTAACAGTACCAATGTTACTCGACCAATACCGCTTTAGCTCGACTTAGTAAGTTAAAATAATAAAACATAGTAAAAAAGTTTTTTTTTATTAAAAATGACGTATTACAGTAAAAAAAAAATTATAGTGAAATTGAAAAAAAAAAAAATTATAGTGAAATCAAAGGCTCAAACAACTATATGTGTAATAATTAAAAAACAATATAATGATCCAATTAATGAAAGCCACGTGATTTTTACTGTTAACAAACTGAATTGTTAATATATAGAATTTTGATGCTTCATTTCCCAGAAAACTAATGTGTTTCATCTTATAACACAACTAGAAACGAGTATTTAATGCTTGGTTTGGACTGTGTTTGCTCACGATTTTATCCCCCTGCAACGTGGGGTCTAATACCACTAGTTAGCCTTGATGAGGTTGAGTGGGAAATCCCATGGGAAGCTCTTCAGCTTGGAGCACACATTGGTATTGGTAAGAAGATACATTTTTATTTGTGTTTCATTTTTTGAAATAACATAATATATATTTGTTATTGTTTTTCTCACAATAGTTTCATTCTATTCTTTTTCTGCTAGGTTCTTATGGTGAGGTTTATCGTTCAGAATGGAATGGAACCGTAAGATACATCCCAATCTTTTAATTTTTTTTACTGGTTTTCAATAACTGTGAGTTTTGTCTTAACGATGTGTTCCTGAGTTTCATTTAACAAAGGAAAAGAAAGGATTTGGAAGGATGCTTGGAAAAAATCGTGTTCCATAGTTTATTCAATAAGAGAAAGGGAGGGAAATGGAAGGAATTTTCCTCGATATCTCATCCTTACAAATTGGAGAGATTTTGAAGGAAATGATTTTTTAAACATAAAATCTTTCCTTTTCTTTCATTTCCTTAAAACTTGGGAACACGATAGTTAATTAAATATTTCTTTCCACTCTCTTTTTTTAAACATAACACAGGATGAGGACATGGATGTCATTCGTGAAGACTGGTCAAGCTACGCCGCGATATTTATTTTCATGTGATAAAGACAATGTTTTGTCGATACAATATTTTAGTAAACGTTAAACGTTTGTTGGATCAGTAATGCTCTTTGTATGAACTTGCTAATGAACACTTAAGTGTCTAGCCAGTTCTTTATCAGTAATAGTACAGCGGAATGATATAAGTTAAAGCTACACTTATCAACAGGAGTTATTACTCCCCCTGGATGTTTGATAAAACTAAAGATAAGTATTTAATGAGAATCTAAGCATTGAATGAAAATGAACACTTAAGCAGATTCTCAGTAAATGAAATGGAAATAACAATGATAAGCTTTGAAAGATTTATGTATTAAAAATCAATGTCTAAAACAGAGGGATGAACCCATCTATTTATAGACTTTACAAATACATGAACCTTGCCAAAAAGCAAGTTCAGAGACAAGTTGCAACAAGTTGCAATCTTGGAACTTGTACAAAAAGTTAAAGTAATACTAAACTAATAAACTACTGAAACATAAGGCGGTGGAAAGATTCTTGAACAAGTGCTGATGAATGACAAACTACTGATGAGTAGTTTGTCTTCAGTAGTTCTTCAGTGAACTGTCTGGTTTGGACTTCAGAAATTCTTCTTCAGTACTTGTAGAATCCTTCTTCAGTACTTTTGTCTTCTTTCTTCAGTAGTTCTATACTTAGAATATATTTGACAGAAGTGAATTAGACTTAGGTTTGCAAAAGTGGTTTCATCAATCCTCTTTGTCCAAACAATCTCCCCCTGGATTGATGAAGCCAAAACCTTTCTAATTCCTTATTGTTTTTTTCTGTCATTCACAATCTTCCATATTCCTTTGAACATGGAATTCTTTAACTGATTAAGCTGCTCATCAGTAAGAGATCCCCTTTGAGGTTCCAGATGTTGAATTGTAAGCAAGTCTTGAGTTGATAATTTCTTCAGTTCATTTAAGGACTTGTAGGTCTTGCTTCTAAGATCTCTCCTTGTCACTATATTGAGTTGTCATCAGTAAAGGACCATCTGATGATCAGCACTTTAGACTTGTCAAAGTCTGAAGTATAGGGAACCATGCTGGTCCCTTGGGAAGTTCTTGAGTGTTGAATGTTTTCAATTTCAGTGACTCTCAGGTGGGATTCACTTATTTCTTCTTGTTGCACTACATCAGGTAGTTTGAAAGTTGGCAAGTGATGTTCAGTAACTACCTTAGTGTGCAGTTTGTCTTTGATGGTCTTCTGGATTTGGTAGGCAAATGTAGAAGGATCCCTGAACTGTGTTATTAGAGGCTTTTCTTTAATATCAAAGTCTGAATGGACTACTGTGTTTCCTTCTAGTAGTACCATCTTGAAGTCAGTCTTTGTATTGTCCTCTGTCTTCTTCTTCTTGGTAGCAGGTCTTGTAATACCAGAAGTTCTAACTACTAAAGTTGATACTTCAGAAGTTTTGAACTTCTCTGGATTAGCAGCCTTTGCAGCCTTGTACTTCTTGTATGTGTCTAGTAATCTTTCTTCTTTCCATCTTGACACAGAAGCTTTTGAACCATAGCTGTTTGCTACCAGTTCTTCAATCATCTCAGCTCTCTTGGCTTTACCATCTTTATTTGTTGCAAGTTTGTCTGCAACAATTTGAGCTCTTCTTGTTAGCTCATCAATGGAGAGTCCTTTCAGTGAAGAGGCTTTAGTCTTGCTGTTCTTGGTAATGTAAGACATCAGTTGTTGTATTTTGTCTTCTTCAGCAACTTCTTCAAGGTTAGCCTGCCTTTGTAACTCTGCTCCATAAGCTTGTAATTTTTCATTGTAGCTTAAGTCATCCCTTGCTTCCAAAGCATTCCAGATCTCATCTTCCTTAGCCTTTCTTTCTGCTGCAATCAAACTCTTCTCAAAGTAGTTCTTTGGACATTGATAGAGGAGAAGCGTTCAACACAGTCATTGTTGTAGTTGTAGTATGCCTTGGAATAGGAGTTGGTTGTTGTTCTGTGTAACATCCGGCAAAAATCGATATGTTTCCGTACGTAATTAGTATATGTAATTAACGGTTTAAGTGCATGTTTAAATTAATTGGATTAATTTAATTGATGCCGTAGAGGATAGCAAATTCCCCATAAGATGCATAGGAATGCACACGTTTAATAACGATGCATGATAGGATCATGTGCGAATAAACTTGTCCGGTACGGACGTTGGTGATTACCCGGTAAAAATCAAATAAACAAAAAGGATCCCGGACACCCAGGATATAAAATAAAGGGTATTTTCACAAAATATAATGTGTTTTGGAACTCCAAAACCATAAGTGAAAACTTTACATACAAATCTCCCGGTAACGAATAAAGTGCGCGTACCGCACCCGGTACACCTATAACTTATAATTTCACCCAACGAAAGCCTAACTAATCAACCAACACTTAAACTAGGCTATGTTTAAGGGCTATTAGAGGCACTTTTAATGTCCGAATAACACGCGAATAAAGTCCGAAAGATACCCGAACGACACCCGAACGTTAAAGCATGAAGCTTAACATATTATTTGGCAAATATTTTGTGTGTGGACCCCACTAAACCCACCCAAGAACCGGTCCTAACCCATCCATACTCACAATCTTATTTTTATTTTTTTTGTACTAATAATCTATGAGGATCCATGAAAGATTATGGATGTATGGTATGGATATTATGTAAAGATTGCATGTCCTTTTAAGATTTCTACAAATCCTTTCTTTTGCTCAAGAATCCACGGCCAACACCCCTAAAACAAATCTACCAAAGATCATCCAAGTACACTAGAATCCTTGTTTTAAGGAAAGTGAATCCAAGCTAGATCATATATAAGATGATTCATGTCCTTCCAAGATCACAAAATCTTCCAATTTCTTTGTAAACTCACGACACCAAACACCCTCAAAGATCCACCAAGATCACTCAAAATCACTTAGTACAAGCAAATCTATATTATATGAGGTTTAAATCTAGTGGTGTATCTTTTTAAATCTTGGAAGATTGCTTGGAAGATATGGTGAGATTATAAGATCATGGTGTATCCAATTTTATATTATGTTATGTACCATGGAGATCTTAATAAATATCATGCCATCCATTTTCACTTCACATTCATAGATTTCCTCTTCTTTTTCTTGTGATGGCCGTGAGTTTTGAAGCATACACACATCCATTTTTCATAACTTCAAACACTAAATTCTTGCTAAATCAAACCACTTTCAAGTCCCTTTTTGAGTGTTATTATTTGGAGCTTAACATTTATGGAAGAACACTCTTTAAACCCCATCAAAATCAAGTGGTTTTAGCTTCCCTAGCCTTGTGCTAGTTGTAAGTATTCTTGATCTTGTTTTTGTCTTTAAAAGTTCATGTTTATTAGCTTGAAGCAAGTTGTACAATGGGTTAACTTGATTAAGCTTTTCATGATGAAACATATGAATTTTAAGACTAAAATGGTGTTACAAGTGTGTGTTATGAGCCGAAAATTGGTGATGGATGTGTAGTATTCTTATAGTTTTTACTAAGATCATGTATACTTGAAGAAAAATAGTGATTTGGGTAACACTTGTTAATGAAACTTGGATGAACTTGAAAGTGATTTTAATCATCTTAACTTAAGGATATAAGACTTGTTAAAGTGGTAAATACTAGTGAACATACACATGTATTTTGTATAAAAGTGTATTTTTATAAAATAGAGTTTTATAAAAATATGGACTTTTTCTAACATATGGATTTATATAAGAACAAAGGTTTTTTTTTTTTTATAAAAATGTTAGACAAGCTAAAACTTGGGAGAACTTATATAGAAATGAACACTTTTATATAAATGGGAATATAAAAGTGTTGGAACATTTTCGTATATAAGTTGTCAAGTTTTGTGTTAAAAATACAAAAATGTTTATAAAACTTCCAAGTAACATGTGTTAGGAAGTAGAAATATGAATAATATTTCTATAAAACACATATTGAGGAAAACTTGGGAAAAATAAACAATACAAGTTAGGAAATCGGAATTGGACGTGTTAACGAACTAAGACGTAAAAACGGACGGACGAGAAAAGTATCATTACGTCAAGATAAGTATATATATATTTTAAGGATTTAAAATATATGATTTGGGTGAAAAATACGTAACACTTTCCTAAGTGTTGGAAAAATATTCGTGGGAGAAAATATAACGTAAATAATCTAACGATTAAAAACGTTAAACGAACGTATGGACTTAACGATGAAAGTACAAGTATATATGTATATATATATGTTCGGCTCGACGAAATTCTAGTATATCTACTTAATGGGAAAGTAGATATACGGGAAGGAAAAACCGAGACGAGTAAATAATATACATATATATATGTGTATACCGAACCGACGAGATCCTAGTATATTTACTTAATGGGAAAGTAAATATACGGTGTGGTGAGTCGAGTCGGGCGTTAAGAATATACTACCGAATCGACGAGATCCTAGTATATTTACTTAATGGGAAAGTAAATATACGGTATGGTGAGTCGAGTCGAGCGTAGAAAACGTATTATCGAACGACAAGATCTAGTATATTTATTTGAATGGGAAAATAAATATACGGTATAGTGAGTCGTGTCGAGCGTTAAAAATATTATATCGAACGATGCGATCTTAAGTATAATTATTTAATGGGAAAATAATTATACGTTAAGTGAAGTCGAGTCGAGGATAATATTATACAAGTTACAGAAATATTAACGCGAATATATAACTTGTAACAATGGTAATCCATCACCAACGGACCTAGGACATATGTTTAATTAAACGGGGAATTATATCTAAATGGTGGTGTTGGGAGTTGGGTGTACAACTTGCCGGAAAAGCACACGCTATAGACTTAGTGGCTTACATGCACTAGGACGTTCGTAGGTGCTTGACCACGGACTTGCTATTCTCTGCTATTTGAGTGTACGCTGTACATCAGGTGAGTTTCACGGCCCCTTTTTACTGTTTTCGTTTGGGGGAAAGATATGTTTTGTCAAATGTTTTACATGACAAATGTTATCAAGAGTTAAAAACGTGATAAGTGGTATGATGAGTACTTGAGTTTGTGTTCGCCACTCGGGGTTGAGTCCTCGCTACTGTAACCATTAATTCAGGGGCATGAAACCGAAGGAATATTTGGATAGTACTATTGGTGCCTGACGAGGCCCACCTCCGGTTGATAGCGTCAACCCGGTAAAGACAAGAGGTGCACATATTCCAAACTAAGTTGTTATTTGCCGAGAAACAACTTGTGATTGCGGGGCATATTTATTACTCTTGGTTTGGTTATGGGCTCAAGGGATTGCTCGTCATCATTGTTTGTAGGAGCTAGCTACTCCTTACAACGACCACAAGTTGTGCAGGTTTCGCACATGTTGTAAACACGAAATATCGATCGACAAGATCCTAGTATAATTATTTAAATGGGAAAATAATTATACGGTAAAGTGAGTCGAGTCGATGGTTGTGAAAATGTTGTCATGAAACTAAATATCGATCGACAAGATCCTAGTATAATTATTTAATGGGAAAATAATTATACGGTAAAGTGAGTCGAGTCGATGGTTGTGAAAATGTTGTCATGAAACTAAATATCGATCGACAAGATCCTAGTATAATTATTTAATGGGAAAATAATTATACGGTAAAGTGAGTCGAGTCGATGGTTGTGAAAATGTTGTTGTTATGAAACTAAAACCTGTGAACTCACCAATATTTTATATATTGACGTCTTTTTAAACATATCTTTCAGGTAACTAAGTGCTGAATAGATATGGGGCTAGTGCGGTGGAATTCGGGATGTCGGATACTGGTCGGGGTTTCATCTATGGTTACCAATGGGTTGGAACATAAACGGAAATACCCCCACATTGAAACTTAATGTTCATTGTTTTATGTAACGCTTTGTGCAATCTTGTAACGAGATACTCGTTTTCGACATCCAAATAAATTAATCTTTTCTAATTAAATATAGTTTGTGTTAATCTTGACTTTGATATGCTTTCGAGCGTTGCGCCACGTGTTTCCGCCATTGGCGTGGTGTGACAGAAGTGGTATCAGAGCCAAGGTTATAGCGAACTAGCATTTTTGAAAAATCTAGACTATAACCGGTTGCGGCTCGAAGACAAAGTTTTCAAAACTAAAACACGACAAAATATTTTTTAGAAAAGAAAGAAATTTGTACATGGGATGTACAAGGGGAAATTCCGACCGACTAGCCATGTGTGTCAATATATGAAGTATTAGAAAATACGGATAAGATGTTTATGTTGCATAGGAATCCGATTTTCTAAGATTAGTTAATACATATACGTAGTACGGATATTTTTTTGCCAGTAAGGATGTTGTGTCACGCTTCACATTAGTCCACACTCCTGCATCGATCACCGGTACCGGCAAGTGGGAATGATGTTGTGGTCTACTATGAGCTCACTCGCTTACCTGTAGACGGGATGATCGGAAGGACTAATCTCTATCGCGTTAATGGATGTCGCCGCGTTGTTTATGATTTGGAGGCGAAACTAGATCAAGTCTTTTGTTGTATGAAATCTCTGTTTTGGATCAGGAAGCTCGGAACTAGCGGGCAACAAGATTACCTGGCAAAACAAATTATCATTACGGGTGCACACGTAATAATAGTTTGGGGTGCACGGTAACCTTGGTGGGCGCTAGGGCCAGGATTGGTGATCACTCCTTGTCTTGGTTGTTCTTGTTCTTTAGATTCAGTCTTAGTTTTGATTGGCCAATGGGTTAAATGGGAGGTCTCGTTGATGTTCCTTGATTTCGATCCTAGCAAACCTAATGAGCTTTCTTCGACATTACCTTTATGGTACGAGCACGGAAGAGCTCGAACGTCTATTCATATAAGTAATCTGACGCAAACCCTCGCTCTAGATAGGGACGGGAGATGAAAGTTTCTTTGTGTAGGAGTTGAATGCCTCCACCACAAAGTTCTTCGAAAGGAGCGGACGTACAAGAATACACGGCCTACCGAAGCAAGAAATGTCGAGTACGGTGTGTGGAAGGTTATACCCGGAACCCAGTGAAGACCGAGGGTGCGTCCCTGCTAGACTAGTGCGTTTAGAGAACGGGACCCTGCGTGGATCAGACATGAGACTCGTGGCCGTTTGCTGCTGTGTTATCATGGTGATTAAGACATGTTCGATCTAACACATGCCCAATTTGTCCTCAAGGGTCGAGTATTTTTCTTCTCTTTGTGGGGGACAGAATCGAAGTTGCTGAGTAGGAAGCTTGATCATTGTTACCCTGAAAGCTCGATATCCCTCGTCTGAATCGACAGTATTGGTTGTTCCCATGCGGTCATGGACTGATGGTGAAATCAGCATGCCGCATTACACATCCGCGAGTCATAGGGCTTTGCTAAACTTCGATGATGTCGAAAATTTCGGCCACTAGTCACGGCCGCAGCACTGTTTGCCAGTGTTAGGATGACGTCGTGTAGTGGAACAGCAAGCCCCAGTCAGCGCTTGGCGATGGACTCACTTGGAAGTGCATACGATTAACTCATGGGAAGCCACTGCTCGAGGTACTGAGTGTCCAAGTATGGTTCAACACCATTTGCAATAGCGCTGGACCGTATTTTGAAAGATGATTTGTGATGGGCCTAGCACATTGGTACTTATGTTATACTACTCTCCTAAGGCGCAAAAGTCATCGTAAGACTCCTCTATCCACCTCCTGTTGTTTTTTTCAAGGATTATTGGTAGTCTCGCTTCAGTCGGTGAACACCAGAGTAGGTTCGATACGTGTGCTGTGCCTGAACCTGTCATAAATCCTGGGGAGTGGAACCCCACTTTAGGAATCGTAATCATAAGGGTGTGTTCCGTAATTGTCAAGTGTCGCAAGCCGCTTTTGCTGACATTGAAATCCCCCTCGAAAATCAAATGACGGACTACTGGAGGTGGTCACGTTATTCTGTTAAACTAAACTTACCCATGGGACGACAATTCCATTGCTCTTGTTGCAATGTTGAATGTCCGTCACCGTCGTCACGGTAACGAGACTAGTTATTTATTGCTCGACGATTGATGGAAAGTGTTTTTATCAATCCCCGAAGATATTGAGACGTTGTGTCCCCTCGTCACGGTGATTTTTTTAAAACTAAGGTTGCAAGATCCATTCGTTATGGATACGGTGACCTGTCTAATCTCTTGCCGTATTTCGATACTCTCACTACGTGGCCTATCGGGAAGAAAGTCACCGGTCTCGCTTAGGTGTCGGAGCGGCATTTTAGTTGAAGAATTCCGATGCTAAGGCCAAAATAATATGCAAGAGGACTCTAATGAGAAGGATGACTCGGCTGGGTTGCCAGAGTCGGCATCGTTTTCATTTTATGAAGGTGTCTCGATAAATTGTGATCCTTCTACCTCTACTTGCTATTCTCGTTGTGACCACTATCTTTGTTATGGGGAAAGATGTAGGTCGGTTCCGAGGTCCTATGGATACTGGTTACCACACATATAATAACTACGACGAGTCTAAGGCTCCGGCCGGGCCTGATGTCGCGTCGCCTATTATTGATCTATGTATCGAGTAGATCCCGATGTTTTTGCTAAGTGTCTAGCTCTTGCTGAGTCTGTTGTTTCCAGTGATTATGTAGCACTTATCGGGCTTGATGCCATGGTTTCCATGTCTGTTGTTGAGCTTATTGTTGTCGTTGTCTCTATAGTCCATGTTGGGCTTGATGTTGTTTCTATGGCTCTTCTCGAATTGAAGTTGTTGATGTAATTGAGGCTCATGCAGAGGTGAATGTCGTTCACGAAGAGGTCTCTATAACCCATGCCAAGCCACTATAACCAAATCTGTGTCTCTGTTAAAATCATTGTTATTAATTCCATTTCTTCGAGGCTTTCATTGAACTACTAGTTATCATTCCTTGGGCTCTTAGGAAGCCTAACATTGTCAATGGTTCTCAGGCCTCGGTGGAGACTGTCGATGTTACTGTTACTATCGTTTGAGTGACTCATACCAAGCCTACGGTCGTTCTCTCTATGAACAATATCGGCTTTAGAAGTCAGCTAAATTATGTGGAACCCGTCGTTCCCATTTATTATATGACGACTGATGCGCCGACCAATCTAACCAATTCCTACCATTGAGCCTATGGAGGTTAGGCTCGAGGCCGAAGGTACGGATGCAAATCCCACATCCACAAGTGATATGAGACGCACGGGGATGCGTGCTCACCATAACGAAGCTTTTTGTTGATGTGGACTGTGGATTTTACATATTGAGCGTCATATTGACGTGTGCATTCATGCTGCTGGGTTACCCCCAGCCATTGTGCATGCTCGTTGTTGCATTATTTTTGCTGGGTGTATCCATGTGGTTGCGCTGCATCGCCGATGATGCAATCCTATTGTTTACTGCTCCTGTGGTAGTGTAGCCTTGCTGTCGTGTTTCTTTGTGTCATGCGGTTCCTGTTGCGGTGTTGCCTTGTCGTCATGCTTCTCTGTTGTCGTATCACTCCTGTGCGGTGTTCCCTAATTGATGTGCTTCGTGGATGTGTTGCTGTCATTGCCATGTTGTTTCTAATGTCATGTTGCTCAGAGGGCGTATTGCTACAGCTGTTGGATTACCTTGATGATGTGATGACTTGTCGGTTGCTTCACTCTTGGTTTCCCTCGGAAAGGAGACATCATCTAAACCCCTCGTTGCTGTCATTGTTCTATTTGTTTGATTATGTAAGCGCCGACATTGAGTATGTAAGATTTTGGGTACTCAGCGGACTTTTTGGAAGTCATACTAAGACACTCTAGTCTGAGTGTTAGCCCATGTATTCCTTTGAGTCTCATGGTTGTTTGAGTAATTGACCGAATCATGTGTCGACCCCTTGATATTCTCACGCATTTCGTGAGCGGTACATCTTCAGAATCTGAGGCAGCAGTGACGCCGTGTCCAGCCTTAACTTTTTACGCACATTTTGGTCGACTAACCACACTCAATCATGTCGGAAAGAAATCCCATGATCCACACATGACGGGGCGTGGCTCGCCTTTGTAATAAGGAGTTTTGAATGCGTCTCGAACCCCGAAGGCATCGAGTAAATGTGAGCAATAATATGACCCATACATTTGGGACTAGTAAGAGTTGAAGGATTCAATTCATTTATTGCTCATCCCAGTGGATTCGTTTGACGTCATTCATGCCAACGTGTCATGCTGGCGATTATGGAAATACCATCGTGGACCCACCCATGGGCGTGCATTGGTGAAGTCCCTAGTACATGATTAAGAGGTTTTATGAACCCTGAATCTAGAAGGGCATGCAGCATTATCTACTCTTTAAAGGTGCTACACTACTGGGTTGAGATGGTTGATCGTCTCGACCCTTCGATTAATGTTGTTACTCCTCTGATGGAAGGTTTATCTTATCTTGGTGTCGTGGCGTAGATTCTTGGAACAATGGAACAATTTCGACCTTGAGTCGATAGTGGTGTTCCCAGTTATCCTTAGGAATGCATTGCTCGCGTTGGAGCAAAATCCCGTGTCTTTGACAGACACTGTTGGAGACACCATAGTAATGTGAGCTGCCAGGTCAGGGCGTATGGTACCTGACTAATCAAGATGATCTTGAAGGCTTACATATTGCGCCATATGTGTGACTAACTGAGTCGTTGAATAGGATGCCTTATGGGAAGGCTCGAGACTGTTGCTTGTGGTGCGATCTCAGTCATTCGTTTGTTGTTTTAAGTAACGACTTTGGGCGCAATAAGCCGTCAAACCCAAAGGTGAAGTCTATGCCAAAGGCATGCATCGATGACTCAATTTCACCTTTTATCTCAAAAGATTCCGGAGAGATGGAAACTTCGGCAAGTGAGGGTTCCGGTTTCAGGACTCCTTTCACTCAGATCTCCGCCAAGGATCGGAAAGTCAATTTAAGGGCGTGTGGCCTGTATTATTCAGAATTGACTCACTAGGTTGCTAATGACGATAGGACACTAGTGCACAGGAAGCACATATAACAGAACTAGTACTGGATACCCAGGTCTAGGGTAGCTACTCGTGTTCTGTATATTTGTCGCAATGGGGGCCAACGTGTTGATATGTCTTAATAAACCTTATATGTTGTTCATTGCGACAACAATTTATGATGTTTCATATATCTCTTTTCGGTATAGACCTATGTGCTGGAAGCATCTTGTCGTTGGTGTTTGAGTCGACTCGTACTTCTCGAGGATTGTGGAATTGTACGGCCCGGGCGTCATGTATACGCTACTTTCTATCAGGGAACTGAGGGGTGAAAGCGACGCAAAAACTTTCGACCTCCATCAGTCCCTACTAGGCACCCTAGTACCATTAACCACAATTGCTCAGGTGGAAGGTAGAAATTCAGTACCTAGAAGGTTCTACGGAAATAAAGTCCCATCTTGAATATAGTTGCTCGGTCGACAAGAACCTAGTATATTTATCTTAATGGGGAGGTAAATATATGGTAAAGTGAGTCGAGCCGAAGGGAAAACAAAAGGGAATACCCGGCAAGGTTTCCAAGGGGATTTTTATGACCATTATGTGGTGCGGTAAGATCACCTGTTTGACATCACCATGACACCCGAGGTGTCCAAGGGTTGGATATGACCCAAGTGATGATTGATTGTTGTTTGGAACCCTCTCATTTTGTACTCATCTGTGGCTTCGAGATGAGGCATACGGACAGTTACCTATACTCTCGGAAAGAGTCGTGGCTAGACACTGAATTGCCGACTTACATTATATCGGATTGTAGTAGTCACTCTACCTTGAGTTCGACAAACTTTGTACACAAGCATGGGATACTCTATTTGAGATGAGTATGGCTTGTCATTCTCGGACAAATTGAATGTACTTGACGAAATTGCTCCATGCTGACACGATTGATATCCGCGGCACATCGAATTCGTGTGCTTCATCGCCAGAACCTCCTCTGTGATAGGAATTATTATCCCAGCGTCCGGGGTGTACTGCTCAAAGCCATTTTGGGGGCATACGTGTACATCTCTAGTACGTTGAATGACGGACGGAGATAGATACACAATCTGGTTTGAGTTACTCGAGAGATGGCCAGTAAATCTTGCAGATTAGAGACCGTTCGGGTCAGATGCGAACCTACTAAGAAGTCATACAGACAAGGCGTAGGCCTTAAGAACTTCGAACTGGTAATAGGCTTTCACTGTGAGTTATGCTCTGAGAAGGTGTCGATAAGCGCTGGAATTGTAACAGGCCAAATTCTTGATACTCCCGTGGCACAGAGATATCGATCAAAATTGGTCTCGTGACGATTAAGATCGAATTATCGCAAGAGCTTAGTGGGACTCTTGATGAATCCCACAAGTCTGGCCTGAGGAAGTTTTGTCAAATCCTCGACCGACGGAAGTCCGGTTGACGTTAAGCTCTACTATTTCGGGAAACCGATAGATGTGTCAAAGTGGGATGCCCAAGAGCTTAGTCGTAGTTGGACTATGATATTATGTTTGTTAGAGCACTAAGCGTGAACCTAGCATGAACCTGGGTTCACTAGGAAAGAGGAGATCTCGTGAAGCGCAAACACTCCGCCCTGTTCAAGGATACTATTATGGATAACTTGAATTGAATTCCGGGACGGAATTCTCTTAACGGGGGGAGAATGTAACATCCGGCAAAAATCGATATGTTTCCGTACGTAATTAGTATATGTAATTAACAGTTTAAGTGCATGTTTAAATTAACTGGATTAATTTAATTGATGCCGTAGAGGATAGCAAATTCCCCATAAGATGCATAGGAATGCACACGTTTAATAACGATGCATGATAGGATCATGTGCGAATAAACTTGTCCGGTACGGACGTTGGTGATTACCCGGTAAAAATCAAATAAACAAAAAGGATCCCGGACACCCAGGATATAAAATAAAGGGTATTTTCACAAAATATAATGTGTTTTGGAACTCCAAAACCATAAGTGAAAACTTTACATACAAATCTCCCGGTAACGAATAAAGTGCGCGTACCGCACCCGGTACACCTATAACTTATAATTTCACCCAACGAAAGCCTAACTAATCAACCAACACTTAAACTAGGCTATGTTTAAGGGCTATTAGAGGCACTTTTAATGTCCGAATAACACGCGAATAAAGTCCGAAAGATACCCGAACGACACCCGAACGTTAAAGCATGAAGCTTAACATATTATTTGGCAAATATTTTGTGTTGTGGACCCCACTAAACCCACCCAAGAACCGGTCCTAACCCATCCATACTCACAATCTTATTTTTATTTTTTTTGTACTAATAATCTATGAGGATCCATGAAAGATTATGGATGTATGGTATGGATATTATGTAAAGATTGCATGTCCTTTTAAGATTTCTAAAAATCCTTTCTTTTGCTCAAGAATCCACGGCCAACACCCCTAAAACAAATCTACCAAAGATCATCCAAGTACACTAGAATCCTTGTTTTAAGGAAAGTGAATCCAAGCTAGATCATATATAAGATGATTCATGTCCTTCCAAGATCACAAAATCTTCCAATTTCTTTGTAAACTCACGACACCAAACACCCTCAAAGATCCACCAAGATCACTCAAAATCACTTAGTACAAGCAAATCTATATTATATGAGGTTTAAATCTAGTGGTGTATCTTTTTAAATCTTGGAAGATTGCTTGGAAGATATGGTGAGATTATAAGATCATGGTGTATCCAATTTTATATTATGTTATGTACCATGGAGATCTTAATAAATATCATGCCATCCATTTTCACTTCACATTCATAGATTTCCTCTTCTTTTTCTTGTGATGGCCGTGAGTTTTGAAGCATACACACATCCATTTTTCATAACTTCAAACACTAAATTCTTGCTAAATCAAACCACTTTCAAGTCCCTTTTTGAGTGTTATTATTTGGAGCTTAACATTTATGGAAGAACACTCTTTAAACCCCATCAAAATCAAGTGGTTTTAGCTTCCCTAGCCTTGTGCTAGTTGTAAGTATTCTTGATCTTGTTTTTGTCTTTAAAAGTTCATGTTTATTAGCTTGAAGCAAGTTGTACAATGGGTTAACTTGGTTAAGCTTTTCATGATGAAACATATGAATTTTAAGACTAAAATGGTGTTACAAGTGTGTGTTATGAGCCGAAAATTGGTGATGGATGTGTAGTATTCTTATAGTTTTTACTAAGATCATGTATACTTGAAGAAAAACAGTTATTTGGGTAACGCTTGTTAATGAAACTTGGATGAACTTGAAAGTGATTTTAATCATCTTAACATAAGGATATAAGACTTGTTAAAGTGGTAAATACTAGTGAACATACACATGTATTTTGTATAAAAGTGTATTTTTATAAAATAGAGTTTTATAAAAATATGGACTTTTTCTAACATATGGATTTATATAAGAACAAAGGTTTTTTTTTATAAAAATGTTAGACAAGCTAAAACTTGGGAGAACTTATATAGAAATGAACACTTTTATATAAATGGGAATATAAAAGTGTTGGAACATTTTCGTATATAAGTTGTCAAGTTTTGTGTTAAAAATACAAAAATGTTTATAAAACTTCCAAGTAACATGTGTTAGGAAGTAGAAATATGAATAATATTTCTATAAAACACATATTGAGGAAAACTTGGGAAAAATAAACAATACAAGTTAGGAAATCGGAATTGGACGTGTTAACGAACTAAGACGTAAAAACGGACGGACGAGAAAAGTATCATTACGTCAAGATAAGTATATATATATTTTAAGGATTTAAAATATATGATTTGGGTGAAAAATACGTAACACTTTCCTAAGTGTTGGAAAAATATTCGTGGGAGAAAATATAACGTAAATAATCTAACGATTAAAAACGTTAAACGAACGTATGGACTTAACGATGAAAGTACAAGTATATATGTATATATATATGTTCGGCTCGACGAAATTCTAGTATATCTACTTAATGGGAAAGTAGATATACGGGAAGGAAAAACCGAGACGAGTAAATAATATACATATATATATGTGTATACCGAACCGACGAGATCCTAGTATATTTACTTAATGGGAAAGTAAATATACGGTGTGGTGAGTCGAGTCGGGCGTTAAGAATATACTACCGAATCGACGAGATCCTAGTATATTTACTTAATGGGAAAGTAAATATACGGTATGGTGAGTCGAGTCGAGCGTAGAAAACGTATTATCGAACGACAAGATCTAGTATATTTATTTGAATGGGAAAATAAATATACGGTATAGTGAGTCGTGTCGAGCGTTAAAAATATTATATCGAACGATGCGATCTTAAGTATAATTATTTAATGGGAAAATAATTATACGTTAAGTGAAGTCGAGTCGAGGATAATATTATACAAGTTACAGAAATATTAACGCGAATATATAACTTGTAACAATGGTAATCCATCACCAACGGACCTAGGACATATGTTTAATTAAACGGGGAATTATATCTAAATGGTGGTGTTGGGAGTTGGGTGTACAACTTGCCGGAAAAGCACACGCTATAGACTTAGTGGCTTACATGCACTAGGACGTTCGTAGGTGCTTGACCACGGACTTGCTATTCTCTGCTATTTGAGTGTATGCTGTACATCAGGTGAGTTTCACGGCCCCTTTTTACTGTTTTCGTTTGGGGGAAAGATATGTTTTGTCAAATGTTTTACATGACAAATGTTTTCAAGAGTTAAAAACGTGATAAGTGGTATGATGAGTACTTGAGTTTGTGTTCGCCACTCGGGGTTGAGTCCTCACTACTGTAACCATTAATTCAGGGGCATGAAACCGAAGGAATATTTGGATAGTACTATTGGTGCCTGACGAGGCCCACCTCTGGTTGATAGCGTCAACCCGGTAAAGACAAGAGGTGCACATATTCCAAACTAAGTTGTTATTTGCCGAGAAACAACTTGTGATTGCGGGGCATATTTATTAGTCTTGGTTTGGTTATGGGCTCAAGGTATTGCTCGTCATCATTGTTTGTAGGAGCTAGCTACTCCTTACAACGACCACAAGTTGTGCAGGTTTCGCACATGTTGTAAACACGAAATATCGATCGACAAGATCCTAGTATAATTATTTAAATGGGAAAATAATTATACGGTAAAGTGAGTCGAGTCGATGGTTGTGAAAATGTTGTCATGAAACTAAATATCGATCGACAAGATCCTAGTATAATTATTTAATGGGAAAATAGTTATACGGTAAAGTGAGTCGAGTCGATGGTTGTGAAAATGTTGTCATGAAACTAAATATCGATCGACAAGATCCTAGTATAATTATTTAATGGGAAAATAATTATACGGTAAAGTGAGTCGAGTCGATGGTTGTGAAAATGTTGTTGTTATGAAACTAAAACCTGTGAACTCACCAATATTTTATATATTGACGTCTTTTTAAACATATCTTTCAGGTAACTAAGTGCTGAATAGATATGGGGCTAGTGCGGTGGAATTCGGGATGTCGGATACTGGTCGGGGTTTCATCTATGGTTACCAATGGGTTGGAACATAAACGGAAATACCCCCACATTGAAACTTAATGTTCATTGTTTTATGTAACGCTTTGTGCAACCTTGTAACGAGATACTCGTTTTCGACATCCAAATAAATTAATCTTTTCTAATTAAATATAG
Source organism: Ambrosia trifida (assembly GCA_028751855.1). Taxonomy (NCBI): domain Eukaryota; kingdom Viridiplantae; phylum Streptophyta; class Magnoliopsida; order Asterales; family Asteraceae; genus Ambrosia; species Ambrosia trifida. Next base: position 57,470,603 of record CM054125.1, on the reverse strand, counting down.
TTTGTGTTAATCTTGACTTTGATATGCTTTCGAGCGTTGCGCCACGTGTTTCCGCCATTGGCGTGGTGTGACATTCTGTTGGTTTGGAAGGCTGTTCTGTTGGTTGTATATTGGAAGTGTTAACTTCTGATGTGTTGACAACTGCTGAAGGTTTGTCAACTACTGAAGGATTGTCTTCAGTACTTTCTGAATCATCATCAGAACTTTCAGCATCAAAAGTTTCTTCATTATGGCCTTGGGATATTTCAGCGTCTTCTATTTCTTTCTCAGAGACACCAAATTGTTGAGCCAGTTTTTGTCTTCTGGCAGTGTCTTTGAGTTCTCTTTCTTGGAGAGCCACTCTTACTTTTACTCTAGCTTTGAATGACTCCTTTGGTTCCCTAATTTTCTCCCCCGTTTTGGATTCATCAAGTTTGGAAGGTTTGGAGAAAGTACCAGTTATAATGTTGATCTGTTTTGAGTTGTGGTCAATTTTGTTGGACAGATCATTTACATTTGTTTTGATCACTTCAAGTTGGTTCTTGACAGAAAGCTCCAAAGCAGCTGTGTAGGTTCTGAAGTGATTGGTGATGAGTGTGTTCATCATATGGTATAAGGGACCATCTGGGCTGCATAGTTGGTTCAAGTCTATGCTTGTTGACCCAGGGAATTGGGTAGGCATTTATAGTGAGGGGTGTGTTTTGGGTTGATCTTCTTGTTGTACAGAAGATGGCACTTTAGGGGAATCAGGGATCAAGTGGACTTTAACCTGATCTGGTGTGACCAGCTCTTTGAGCTTAGATACACCAGGTGCAGGACCTTCACTAGCAGCCGTCAATTCAATGTTTGGTTGTGAAACATCATCCAAATTAATGGAATCATCTGAATCCCTGAGTACATCCTCAATGAGGACAGTATCAGTTAAATCATGAGCTGAGCCCAACTTAGTTGTCTCATGTACCTCTTTTTCTTGGTTCAGAGGATTTCCTACCTCAGGCATTAAGCCTTCATCAATAGTTGCCACAAATGAGGTCTTTGCAATGTTACTTCTTTTCTCAGATCAACCACTGGGTGGTATGTGAGTAGTAGTAGCCTCAAATGTACCTAGAGTATCTATGTTTGGGCTTAGAGACCCTGGTTCATCCTCATCTCTTTGGTTAGGGCTTTGAGTGTCCACATCCATGTCAAGTTCTGAGGCTATGTCCCCTGTTTGATTTGGTTGTTGGGGACTGACATGTTCAGATGGGATTCTCTCTTTTAGCCCAGAGAGAAGCTTGGCAATTTCAATTTCTGGTTCAGAAGTTTGGGGTGCTGGTTCAGTAGTTTGGTCTATGGGTTCAGTAGTTTCAAAAGAAGGGTCTATTGGGATTGTTTTCTTGAATTTCTTTTTTTTGAAAAGGATTGTTATTGGTGCTCTTGGTGGGGTTTGAAATGGATGAGACTGAGAGGATGTTTCAGTCACATCTTTATCAAGTGCAGATTGCACATTAGTTAGTTCAGGCATCTCAACCTCCTGAACTGCCTTTCTTTTTGGGTTGGTGGGTTTTTGTTTTTGTTGCTTGGGTTTCTTGGTCTTTGGGGGTGTAGGTTTGGAAGATGAGGGTTCCATGGGGACTGTTCTGGTTCCCCTTGGTCATCTTCTGGCCAGGCAGCCGGTTTGTTGTGCCTTGAGTATGCTTGTGAGGACAAAGGGTTTAAAATTGTAGTTATACCCACAAGCACCTCTTCTCCAAGTTCCTTTATTATGCAATGCATAATAAATCTTGGGTACAACAAAAACTTCTTTTTATTAATGAGACGATGTAACACCAACTCATTAAAGAAAAGTGATGATGCCCTGAATTTTGTTTCATTCACTATGGAATGAAAAATAGGTTGAAAAGTTGAAGGCATCTGATCATAAGATCCAGTTTTTGGACTCAAACACATAATAATATAATGAAACAGTAGTTTATACTTTGGTTCAAAATATTTCTTAAAAATTGTAGCATGTGAGAGAGTACCTTGGTAACCACACTCTGACATGGTTAAGTGAATCTGAGAGTTTGGAAATTGGTCTGGGGCGTTTACATCATCCAAACCCAGCCTAATTGCCAAAGTAGCCGGTGTGATTGCCATTCTTCTCCCTTGGATGGTTGAATTCAGGGAGATTACTTTGTTGTTCACCATCACCGTCTCTGCGTTTGCCCAAAACTCATTTAGAGTTTCAGTGTGGATTGGAAGGTCGATGGTGAGAGCAGTGAAGTATTGGGATTTGACGACCAAATCAATGATTTCGTCGTATTGGGACCAGGCTTCTTGTTTTTCGAAGTAGCCTCTTTGATTGTGTCCCTGTTTCAGTACTAGAGCCATGTGGTTTGTGTGTGTGTGGATCGAACAGTGTTTTTGCAGGTTTAGGTCTTGAGAGTGTTTTGTGAGAGAGAACGAGGGAATTTTTGCTTTTTGTAAGGATAAGTGTTGGAAAAGGTATTTATCAGAAGTTTATAACTACCTACAAACTTCTGATGTGGGAAAAGGTATTTATCAGAAGTTTATAACCGCCTAGGTCAAACTTCTGATGTGGGAAAAGTCTGAATTACCCTGTTTGACCAAACTGCTGATGAAGAACAGATATCATCAGTAGTTCCCACTTTCTCTTCAGTAGTTGTTAACAACTGATGAGAATGTTTTATAAATACTTTATTCATAACTTCTGAAGGTTATTTTATCAGAAGTTAATCATTTTTCAGAAAATATTCCCATACTGATGTTTTGTTCATCAGTAGTTTCTCTCTTGTTTGTTTTTCAGAAGTTTTCAGACTTAAAAACAGATGTAAGGGAAAAATGAAAATATGTGCAGAAAAATAAAAAGAAACACTTGCAAATTTAGCATCCCAAGCATGGATACTAACTTCTGAAATGTTGATGTGTCAAGGGGTTTAGTGAATATGTCAGCTATTTGATTAGCTGTTGCTACATGTTTCACTTCAATCTTGCCTTTTTCATAGCAATCTCTTATGAAATGATACCTGATTTCAATATGTTTGGTTTTTGAAAACTGAACAAGATTTTGAATGATGCTAATGGCAGATTTGCTGTCTACAAGCAATGGTGTCTTGGTCTCTTTGATTCCATAATCAAGAAGTTGATACTGGAGCCATTGTATCTGTGATGTACAACTTGCAGCTGCAATGTATTTAGCTTCAGCAGTTGAAGTTGCAACAGATGTTTATTTCTTTGATTGCCAGGAGACTAGACAGTTTCCCAAGAATTGACAACCACCAGATGTTGATTTTCTTGACATTTTACACCCTGCATAGTCACTATCTGAAAAAGCTGATAACTTGGTATTGCTTGAAGCATGATACCAAATTCCAAGTGTTGGAGTTCCTTTCAGATATCTGGAGATTCTTTTGACTGTAATGAGGTGTGATTCCCTAGGGGCTGATTGATATCTAGCACAAACACATGTTGAAAACATAATATCTGGTTTAGAAGCAGTTAGATATAAAAGGGAACCTATCATACATCTATACATGGTTTGATCAACCTGTTTTCCTTGATCATCTGGTTCAACTTGTGTGGTTGGTGTCATGGGAGTGGAGCATGATTTACAGTCTTGTAAAGAAAATTTGTTTAATAATTCTTTAACATATTTTGATTGATGTATAAAAGTTCCATTTGTTTGTTGTTTAATCTGCAGTCCCAGAAAGTACTGCAGTTCTCCCATTGCACTCATCTCAAATTTTGATTGCATGAGTTTCTTAAATTCATCACACAGTTTTGTGTTTGTTGAACCAAATATGATATCATCAACATATATTTGAACAAGTAAGATATGATTTCCAACATGTTTTATGAAAAGTGTTTTATCAATGGAGCCTCTTGTGAAGTTATTTTTGAGTAGAAAGTTAGAAAGTGTTTCATACCAAGCTCTTGGAGCCTGTTTGAGCCCATAAAGAGTTTTGTCTAGCTTGTACACCCACTCAGGATGAGAAGGGTCCTCAAACCCAGGTGGCTGACAGACATACACTTCCTCTTTTATTTTTCCATACAAAAATGCACTTTTAACATGCATTTGAAAAACTTTGATTTTGTTGGAAATGGCATAGGCCAGAAATAACTTGATGGCTTCAAGCCTTGCAACTGGAGCAAAGGTTTCATCATAATCAATTCCTTCTTCTTGAGAGTAACCTTGTACTACCAGTCTTGCCTTGTTCTTTATAATCATACCAGCCTCATCTTGTTTGTTCCTGAAAACCCATCTTGTGCCAATTGGTTGCTTGTTTGGTGGTAAGGGACAGATTTCCCAAACCTGTTGCTTTTTGAATTGAAGCAACTCATCTTGCATAGCTTGCACCCAATTGTTGTCTTTGAGGGCTTCTTGGTACTTCTTAGGTTCCAACTGAGTGATAAATGCTGTGAAGAAGCAAAAGTTGGAAAGCTGGTTTCTTGTAAGAACACCTGATGCAATATCACCCATGATTTGTTCAAGTGGATGATCTTTGTGTTCAATCAGTTGTTGTAAACCACTGACAGGTGTAGGTGGCTCTTGTACTTCATCAAACAAACCACTGAGGTTTATAATGTCTGGTTCAGCAGTTTCAGTGTCTTCAGTAGTTTTAGGTGCTGAAGCAGATGTTTGAGTTTGTTCATCAGTAGTTGTTGAATCAGAAGTTTGTTAAACTTCTGATGGTTTGGAAGTTGACTTAATGGCTGTTTGAAGAGTCCATGGTGCTGGATCCTCATCATCAAACCTTTGATCACCATAATAAGTTGGTTTAGATGAAGTAACAGTCTTTTCAGTTCCAAAATGGAAGCTGTCAAGGTCAAAAAGTTCAGTAGGATGTGGTGGAATAAGAGTGTGTTTTGACTCATTGAACTTGACATTCAGTGTTTCTTCTACTATCCTGGTTCTTGAGTTAAAAACCATGTAGGCTTTTCTAGTGGAAGAGTAACCAAGAAAGTAACCTGAATCAACTTTGGCAGCAAACTTTGAAATAGAGTCTTTGATGTTTAGAATGATACATTGACTTCCAAAAGCCCTGAAAAAGGAGATAAGGGGCTTTATGCCATGCAGAACTTCATAGGTAGTCTTGGAGTGTCTTTTGTTGACAAGGACTCTATTTTGAACATAACATGCAGTATTAACTGCTTCAGCCCAGAAATACAATGGTAGGCCTGAATCAGCTAACATTGTTCTTGCTCCTTAAATTAAGGTTCTGTTCTTCCTTTCTACTACACCATTTTGTTCAGGAGTTCTGGGATCACTGCATTGTCTAATAATCCCTTTAGACAAGCAGAATTCATCCAGAATTTTGTTCCTGAACTCTGTCCCATTGTCACTTCTAATGGCTTTGACAGATAGAGGATATTGTTTCTCTACTTGATGATTTCAGCAGCCTCATCCTTGGAAAATAAGAAGAATACCCATGTAAATCTTGAATAGTCATCAATGATGACCAAGCAATACTTCTTCTTACCAAGGCTCATGATTTTTACAGGCCCAAATAAGTCCATATGGAGTAGTTGAAGACATGCAGTTGTTTTTGATTCTTCAATAGACTTATAGGAGGACTTATGTTGTTTTCCCTTCAAACAGGATACACAGTGTTCTTGACACTGGTATACCTTTAAAGGTAGACCTCTGACCAAGCCCATTTTTGTGACTTTATTTATGGTTTTAAAGTTCACATGGCCAAGTCTCTTGTGCCAGAGATCAGTCTCTGAAGTTGATGCCTTTGAGAAGAAACAGGCAGTGTTTTTCAGTACTTTGTCCTTTTCAATGTCCACTGCATAGACATTGCCACATCTTTTGGCTATCAACAAAGTATGATCTTCAATGATCTTCTCTATCAACTTCTGGCCTTCTGGTGATATGATCTTGCATGCTGTCTTTGTGAAAAAGGAAGAATATCCTTTATCACACATTTGTGACACACTCAACAAGTTGAACTCAAGGTTTTCAACCAGATTAACCTTGTCAAACTGTACTTTGCCAGAGCAGACATTGCCATATCCTAGCACATATCCCTTAGCATTGTTCCCAAAGGATACAGATCCTTCTCTTTGACTGATAAAATTGTTTATCAGGTATCTGCATCCAGTCATGTGCATTGAGCCTCCACTGTCAACATACCAAATGCTATTTATGCCTCTGGAAACTCTCTTCACAAGATAGCAAAGTAGTTAGATTTGGGAACCCAAGCCAGTTTGGCTTTGGGTTTGCTCTTGATAACATTTACAGTTTGTTCTTGACCAAGTTGAGGAATCCATGTCTTTTTGGCAATGGATTTTTCATTAAGAGCAATGGTGGTATCATTTTGAGGACCACCATCAACTTTGGTCATCAGTAGTTGTACTATGTTCATCAGATCTTTAATCTCAGCAGTTTGTGAAACTGCTGATGATTTAGGTCTAACTACTTAAAAAGAATTTTGAGAAAAAGATTTTTGTTGAGATTTTGTCTTTTTCTGAGAAAAGGTGTTTACTGGTTGTTGTTTCCTGGGAGAAAACGTTTCTACAAAATCATTTCTGATTTGTTTTCCCACAACTAGTTGTTGAATTTTCTTGTTGTACTGAATACCTTTTCTGTATCTGCAAAATTTTGTCTTGTGGTTGAACAGACCATAGATTTCACATTCTTTTGTCTTTTCATTCAAAGACAAGTTTCTGACTGTATTGATTGGTTTTAGGTCAACAGTAGTTTTCAGTTTCTCAACTCCTTATGTAGTAGAAATTACTGACGGCTTAATGTCAGATTTTATCAGTACTTCTGAAGAACTTTCTTTGTGATTTTTTAGAAAGTTTTCATGGAAAGATGTACATTCTTTCTCTTCAGAAGTTTCACCTGAAACAATTTTTCTCCCATCTTCAGTAGTTTTGGGGGAAAAATCTGTTGGTGTTTCAGTGTGATTGTACCCTATGCCAAACCTAACATTTGAAGCACTTTATTTGTTTAGCAATAGTTGGTACCCCTTACAAGATTCAACCCATTTTTCACAAGTGACCTTGGTGTCAGCAAGCTCTTGTCTGACATTTCCTAGGTCATTTATCATGATTTAAATTTGTGCTTGGGTTTCAATAGCAGTGTTAGTTAATTTAGAAACTTCTTTTGTTTTTGCAGAAAGTTTTCTTTCTAAATCACATTTCATCTGAGTGAATTTTCTCTCAGAGTCATTTGCTTTACCTTGTAAGTGCACATTAGTCTCTCTTATGAGAGCAAAAGATTCTTTACATGAAGTTGAACAATGTTTTGTCAAAGATTCTTTTGATACCTATGACAAGGCAGATTTTGAGGTGCATCCCTCAAACGCCATCAAGGCAAAGTTCTTTCTGCCATTGTCAGGCTCTCCCCAGTTGATGTCAAACATCTTGTTGTCTGCATCAGGGTTACACTCAGTAGTGTCAAAAGGAAGACTGCTCCAGTCAACATACCCTGAAGTAAATAAACTTTATTGTGAGGGTTGCTGAGTCTACGAAGGTGGTTGAGCAGCTGGAAAGGGATGGATTGATTGTTGGCTCTGCATCTGTTGAGCAGGCATCTGTACATATTGTACTTGTGGCACATATTGGTGTTGTGGAGCTTGTGCTTGTACAAAATGTGCACTCCCTTGTGTTCCATTATTCCTGTTATAAGTGGGGTTAAAATTATTTCCAGACTGAGATTGGTTAAAGCTAGAGCTTCTACACTCTCTAGCAAAGTGTCCCAACTTTTGACACTTGTGACATCTAAGTTTAGATTTGTCAAAACCAATTTTTGTGGAACTGTTGAGTCCTGGAAACTTCCTTCCTGACCTTTTGTAAAATTTGTTTGGTTTTAAACTTAACATGGCCAGTTGGTGTAGAATATCCATTTCTTCCAAGTCATTACTGCTGCAATTTTTTAAATCATCCATGATAAAACACATGTTATCAGCAGTTTGACTAAAATCATTATTGTCATAACCTGGGAATGATCTTTCAAATGAGATAGTTATGTCAATATGGTCAAAAGATCTAAAACTATTTGAACAGGTTGGTGAGTCTTGTCCCAATAGTGCTGTACTACCTGGTAGATAGTCATCAGCAGTTTTACCAGAACTTTGTAACTTTTTCTTTTGATCAATTTCTCTTTCAAAAGTAAGTAATCTCCTATGAAGTTTTGTAAGAGTGAGGGAGCTAAAGTCTGGTGAAGATCTTAAGACTATAGAGTATGTTTCCAATTTTTCAGGTAAAGACCATAAAAATCTATGAAGCATAGATACAGTTGTGTAGGTCTGACCATTTAATTTTAGCTCAGATATTAATGAGGAGAATCTTTCAAATTGTTGTGTTAAAGTTTCCCTATTAATGTGAGCAAAAGTTTCATATTGTTGAGCAAGGATTTCTCTGGTGTTGGCAATCACCTCTTCAGTCCCAAAGCTCTTTGGCACTATCACAATGTAATAGGCCAGAGTAGATTTCATTTGGGAGTGCCATTGCCAACATAGAGAAAGCTTTAGCATCAAGCTCAAGTTTTAGGAAATCATCATCTGTATAGTCTTTTGGGTCTTTTGGTATTTCTTCTTTAGTTTCAAGATTGATATTTACTGGTTTATGAGGACCATATATCACAGATTTCCAGCAACCTGTGTTAGTCTGTGATAATGTATGTGCCATTCTCCTTTGCCAGATATTATATTCATTTCTTACTAGCATACCAGGTTTATTGGCAGAGCCAGTATTATGAGGATCCATTTTAAAGAGTATTGATTTATCAAATATCTCTTAAAGTGATGGATGTTGATAAAAGTGAACTTCTAATCCTTTATTGAATATCAATAAGAGCCTGTGTCTGATTCTCAATGTGTTAGATTGATATGTGATTAGATAAACCAGTACTCTGATACCAATTGTTGGATTAGTAATGCTCTTTGTATGAACTTGCTAGTGAACACTTAAGTGTCTAGCCAGTTCTTTATCAGTAATAGTACAACGGAATGATATAAGTTAAAGCTACACTTATCAACGGGAGTTATTACTCCCCCTGGATGTTTGATAAAACTAAAGATAAGTATTTAATGAGAATCTAAGCATTGAATGAGAATGAACACTTAAACAGATTCTCAGTAAATGAAATGGAAATAACAATGATAAGCTTTGAAGGATTTCTGTATTAAAAATCAATGTCTAAAATAGAGGGATGAACCCATCTATTTATAGACTTTACAAATACATGAACCTTGCCAAACAGCAAGTTCAGAGACAAGTTGCAACAAGTTGCAATCTTGGAACTTGTACAAAAAGTTAAAGTAATACTAAACTAATAAACTGCTGAAACATAAGGCGGTGGAAAGATTCTTGAATAAGTGCTGATGAATGACAAACTACTGATGAGTACTTTGTCTTCAGTAGTTCTTCAGTGAACTGTCTGGTTTGGACTTCAGAACTTCTTCTTCAGTACTTGTAGAATCCTTCTTCAGTACTTTTGTCTTCTTTCTTTAGTAGTTCTATACTTAGAATATATTTGACAGAAGTGAATTAGACTTTGGTTTGCAAAAGTGGTTTCACCAATCATCTTTGTCCTAACAATGTTTGTCTCGGATTGGTTTGTAATTTGATAAATATGTATTATATAATCAAATGATGTTTTTGTTATTAGTTTGTGTAGATACACGAAGTGCGACTAGTGCTATTGAATTGCGAATTTCATTATGTTTTGCTGATGTCGAATGGTCGAAGGTGGATATCAACTGGTCGAAGGTAGATTAGTTTGGTAGAAGGGAGCTCAGAGAGGTCGAATGAAGACTTTGTTTATTATAGGTGCTGATTCGCCCACATAGAATGGTCGAACCTGCACAATCGCCCAATCGTTTGGTCGAATGTGCAGGTCTATATAAGGCTGAATCATTTTTTTTTGAATAAAAACTTTTGGTCATTTTGTTTCCCTCTCAGAGTGTTTGTCTCCATAGGGTTTTTGATAAGTCTGTATTGAGTCTAAATCATTATAAACAAGCTTTGTAAAGATTATTAATGATGTTTATGAATGAAATGAAAATGTTTGATATGATTTGTGTGTTTTGCTAGTTTTATTATCATTTCGTAATCAATTCAGGGATTCCGCACCTGAATTGAACTTGTTTGATCAATAGTCTATGTTTGATAAGTCCGATCCTTCACATACAAAGTGGTATCAGAGCCATAAGGATCAAACAACTACGAATTGATAATATTTCAGTTGATTTGGACCCAATTTTGATCAAAGCTTTTCTGTTTTCATTGAACAACTGAATTTGGTGAATATCGATTGATTTGAACTTGTTTTCATGGATAAAATTCAAAATTCTCTTTGTTAAACTTGTTCCAAATCCAATCCTAAGCAAAACCTGCATAAGATCATCAAATTTCATCAACATTTGAAAATTTAGGATCAAAATAACTGATTTTCAAAGTATAACCGTTTTTCAAAATGAAAGGGTCGAACCTAGGGAGAAACGGTCGAGAGTGTGGTTTATAGGTCGAACCAGGGAGTTTTTGGTCGAACGTGGAGTGTATTTTGGTTGAACCTAGAAATTTTTAGTGTGTCATTGTTCATTCGACCATCTATGTTACATTCGACCAATCGGGAGGTCAAAAGTGGATTGATTTGGTCGAAAGTGAAACGAGTTTGTTATTTTCTACATTCGAGTCTTTAGAAACGGTCGAATCTGGATTAAATTTCACATTCGACCACGCGATCTTTTGCAAACGGTCGAACGTAAAATTTGTTTGAAAACTTTTCTACTCGTTTCGTGTTTTGTACTTTGCAGTCGATATGTGGAACTTTCCAACAACACCACGACCTAATACAACACCACAACAGCAAACAACAATGGATCCTTGGTCGATGGCTACTCAGAAGAGTAGTCAACCATCTCAACCAATCAACTATTTGGCGATGACTAGTTCGATGCCCCAACATGTTGCCCAACCACAACAACAACCCGTGGCTAATTACTGGGGAGTTGCAGCAGCGGCGGTTCACTCTCAGACTACCAATGCGATTTCGACGCTTATTCAGGACTTATCTTCGGGAGCCGTCCACGAAAGTTGATGGAAATGGTGGATTACAACCAATGGAAGACCAAGTTCAAGATTCATCTAGAGGGAATGGGATTCGAAGGCACGGAAGCTTGGCAAATGATTGCTAAGGGGTATGTTGCTCCTGTTTTGGACAACACCGGTGAGCCAATTCCATTAGAGTCTCGCTGATTATGAGAAGAAAAAGTTTGTGGTGGAAAAGAAGGCATTTTCCCAACTGTCCCAGGCCATTAACACTGATCTTTTACATCAGTTTGGGTCGTGCACCACTTCGAAGCAATTATGGGATATGTTAAGAAATCGTCACGATGGGAATGAGAAGACGAGGAAGCTTAGAATGGAGGAGTTGAGAAAAGAGTTTGAGAACTTCAGCTACATCGGAAATGAGACGCTGAAAGAGTTGATTCCGAGGTATTGTCACTTATTGACCGAACTTTCAAGTTATGAGATCAATATACCGATGTCTGAGCTGGTGGATAAGTTCACTGATGCATTACCACCATACTGGAATCAACACATTGAGGTCCTTAAGGAAAAAGACGCATATCAATATTGGACCATCAATAAATTCATCCAGAAGCTTGAGAACAAAGAGATGGAGGAAAAGAGGAAAGCGAAAAGAGCACAAGTTCCTCAGAATCCAGAGTTATACCATGGCGGTACATCTTCATCTCTAGCTAGTTAAAGTTCTAGTACTACTGTTGCTCCACACATTGCTTGTGTTTCAAGCATTGTTGAACCAACCAAAACCCCCATAATCTATCTTGCTCAAACCTCATCTTATACCCCCACCATCATATCCTACTACTTACATCCCACCATTTTCACCTATGCAACAAGCTGCATCCTATTCAGCTACTTTGAACCAACCTCAATAACAATCCTACATTCCTCAAGTGAATCAAACCCAAATGGACCCAAGCCAATCTAACCAGAGCCCAGTTGAACAATGTTACTGTTGAAGTTGCACAGCAACATGTAGCCTTGGTTTCTGCTATGGTCGCTTCGTATAATGGGTTAGTAGCTAGTCAAATTGGTAATAATAATTTGACCAGTGAAGATTATGCACAAATTGACAAGGAGGAGATGGAGCTCATTGACATCCAGTGGGCATTTACTAGTGTTATGAGGCGATCAACTGAGTTCATAGAGAAGACAAGCAGAACTGATCTTTCTACTTCTCCTAACACCACATATGGCTTCAACAAAGCCAAGTCACATGTTTTAACTATGGTGGGAAAGGTCATTTCAAGAGAGAATGCACACAGCCAGCACAACAGGGGAATAGGAATCCTTTCAACACCAACTACCAGAACCGTCATTCACAAAATCAGGTATCATATCAAAGACAAAACATCTCCAATTTTCAACCACAAAATAAATACCAAAACCGTCAAAACAACTCACCAAATAATAATGTTAGACAAACCACTACACAAAACCAGAACCAAAACCAAACACCACACAATCCAACCAGAACTATTATTCCTATTTCCACACCAAACAGCCTAAACCAACCAGATAACCAGAACCAGCTTTGGTAATTCAGAAAGTTGCACAGCAACATGTACCCTTATCTCCTTTTTCAGGGCTTTGGGTTGTCAATGTTTCATTCTAAACATTAAAGACTCTATTTCAAAGTTTGCTGCTAAAGTTGATTCAGGTTATTTTCATGGTTACTCTTCCACTAGAAAAGCCTACAAGGTTTTTAACTCAAGAACCAAGATAGTAGAAGAAACACTGAATGTCAAGTTCAATGAGTCAAAACACACTCTTATTCCAGCACATCCTGCTGAACTCTTTGACCTTGACAGCTTCCACTTCGGACCTGAAAAGACTGTTACTTCATCTAAATCTACTTATTATGGTGATCAAAGGTTTGATGATGAGGATCCAGTACCATGGACTCCTAATACAGTCATTAAGTCAACTTTCAAACCATCAGAAGTCTCACCAACTTCTGATTCAACAACTGCTGATGTACAAACTCAAACATCTGCTTCAGCTCCTACAACTACTGAAGATGTTCAAATAGCTGAACCAGATATTATTAACCTTAGTGGTTTGTTTGATGAAGTACAAGAGCCACCTACACCTGTCAGTAGTTTACAACAACTGATTGAACACAAAGATCATCCACTTGAACAAATCATGGGTGATATTGCATCAGGTGTTCTCACAAGAAACCAACTTTCCAACTTTTGCTTCTTCTCAGCATTCATTTCTCAGTTGGAACCTAAGAAGTACCAAGAAGCCCTCAAAGACAACAATTGGGTAGAAGCTATGCAAGATGAGTTGCTTCAGTTCATGAAGCAACAGGTTTGGGAAATCTGTCCCTTACCACCAAACAACCTACCAATTGGCACAAGATGGGTCTTTAGGAACAAACAAGATGAAGCTGGTATGATTATAAAGAACAAGGGAAGACTGGTAGTACAAGGTTACTCTCAAGAAGAAGGAATTGATTATGATGAGACCTTTGCTCTAGTTGCAAGGCTTGAAGCCATCAGGTTATTTCTGGCCTATGCCATTTCCAACAAAATTAAAGTTTTTCAAATGGACGTTAAAAGTGCATTTTTGTATAGAAAAATCAAAGAGGAAGTGTATGTTTGTCATCAAATCCATAAATACTGCGGGAGCGTTGGTCAATCCAAAAGGCATAACCATGAATTCATAGTGACCATAGCGTGTGCGAAAAGCTGTCTTGGGAATATCTTCATCGTGGACTCTAAGCTGATGATAACCAGAACGGAGATCAATCTTCGAGAAGTGGGTTGCTCCTTGAAGTTGATCGAAGAGATCGTCAATCCTAGGCAGTGGATAACGATTCTTGATGGTGAGTTTGTTGATATTGGAGTCAAGAAACTCAAGCGCAGTCGCATTCCGATCGTTAAGGTTCGTTGGGAATCTAAACGAGGCCCAGAGTTCACTTGGGAACGTAAAGACCAGATGAAGTCGAAGTATCCACACCTTTTTCCACCAGACTCTCCAACTCCAACTTCGGGACGAAGTTCCTAAAAGTAGGGGAGACTGTAACATTTCGTATTTATACTTGTACGTTACACCATCATATTTAATAAAACGTCAAGATTCTATCGATAATATTCGCATTTAATTATTTTGTCGCATTCTTGAAACCCTAATATTATATATATTATAAATATATTATGGTTAAACCTTGAATAATTAACAAAAAAATGGGTGCTTGGGCCGGGAATCGAACCCGCGCCCAAGGCCGGCCCAAACAACACCCACACCTAAACCAGCTGGGCTGGAACCATTGTTTGTTCTGAAACCAGCGCGCCTTAAATATATTCTTGATTGAAATCCTTCACAGTTGACTTGAAAAGTCAACTGTGGGACGCGAGTTGCCTTAATCATCCATCATAACTCGTAATTGATTCATTTTTGGCATCCCTACATGATTATCGGCCATCAGTGATTAAGCAACACGCCAATTATCAATCAATTGTCCATCAATTAACCACATACGCGTATCACATTGAATCCTTGGTCAACTCTTGCCATTTCTTCAATCCAAGGTATAACACTATAAATTGATCATTTGCGAGCCTTCACAACTCGCCAATAATCCTTTCTCAACCTCCAATCTTCTTTATTAAACTCTGTTTGTTCTCCACGATCGCAATTCTTGACTTTTTGATTGACCGATCAATCGTGTTCGAAACAACATTGTAAGTTCAATTTTTCCAGTGGGTTATGTTCATCGGCATTCACACATCAATAGCCCTATGATTAATTGGGCTATTGATGTGTGAATCAATGTATTACAGAAGCTAGGGTTCGTGACATTTGAATTGGGGATAAACTGTTTCAGCATAGTATATTTAATTTAATTAAAACTTAAATAATCACAACCACTGGTCTGGACCAAGTGGTTGTGACTGATGCTTATTATCCCAGCCATCCGGGTTCGAGTCCCGGCCATGGCACCCCTTTTTCCTTATTTTTCATTTTTAAAACAAACAAATCAATTAAATATATATTATACATTTAATCTTGTAAATTCATTTTTAATTATTAAAACCTTTTTATAAATTCTAAAAAAAATATTTTTAACAAATCTGATGTAAAAGTTTTACCTACAAGTTTTAGTTTTCTAAAATTTATTTATTTAATATTTATAATAATTAAATCAATTTTATGCTATTATATTTATAAAAATCCATTAAAATATCACAACAATTTTATAAATTTCCACAAAAAATTATCCTGAGTTTGTACAATGATAAACTTTACTGAAATGATTTTTAATTCTGAAAAATCATTTATTTTATATTTTTAATCAATTTTTGTTAGTTTTAATCAAAATTAAATCATAATAAATTCAATTTTTAATATTTTTGCACCAAAATTTTATACAATTTATTTCTGAATATTTAGAACAGAAATATAATTTTTAAAATAATAATTCTTTAATTTTGGTATTTTTAAATATTAAAGTTAAAGTTTGACAAATTGTAATAAATAGATTTAAAAATCTATTTTAAAGAAAATAATTTTATAAAAATTATTTTTATACTTCAAACACATTATTGTGATCATCCTAAATTCAAACTTTCTAAAAAGACTTTCATTTATTTAATGATCGAATTTCCCTTTATTTAATTAACATTTTATTATTTCAACAATTGGATATCCCCAAATCTAAACCCTAGAATATACTTGTATACTAGATAGACTTAGACTTATTTGTTGCCTTATACATAGGGTAATACTTGGCAATCTATTGGGCTACACTTATACTATTCCTCAATACCTAATACTATACCAAGGTGAGTTTGCGTAACCATGTTTATGCGATGCTTTATACTTGCAACATTTTATTTAAGCAATTCAACATGTATGTCTAGTTGTAAACTTTATTGCCTCATGAATTAGTCTACAACAGTTTCAACGAGTTTCAACATTACATAATCATTAGCTATGGCCAAGCCGGCGATATTCAATAATAGATCTATTGGATTGACAACCCCACCCGGATACGCTTACCTCCTACATAGGTAGCGTGGGTGATTGTTATCGTTCAAACATATTACTAAGGTGAACCGTAGATGACGGGATTGACCTAAACTAGTCGGAGGTTTGATTATGTCGATTCAACATATTATGCTATTCATGTAGACTTAAACTTACGATTGACATATGAATTGCTAGACTTTTATACTTAAACTATTTGCTTAACATGGATTATGTATTCTCACCAACTTCTAGTTGACCCCCCCCCTCCATTTTTACAACTCAACAGGAAATAATGATGCATGAAGACTAGAGTATTTCATGAAGATAATTTGAAGTCTATGCTTGCTTGGTCTTTTGTGATGTATTAGAATTCCACATTTAAAACTCTTTATGTATTTCTATTTTTGGATATTTGCAATTTAAATTTATTTCAATTAAAATTTGGATTACCATGTAGTATACTCATTCTTACGTGACACCTCGATGTTTCCGCCATCGGTTGGGGTGTTACAACAAACTTGATAAAGCTCTTTATGGGCTCAAACAAGCTCCAAGAGCCTGGTATGAAACACTTTCTAACTTTTTACTCAAAAATAACTTCACAAGAGGCTCCATTGATAAAACTCTTTTCATTAAAAATGTTGGAAATCATGTCTTACTTGTTCGAATTTATGTTGATGATATCATATTTGGTTCAACGAACACAAAATTGTGTGATGAATTTAAGAAACTCATGCAATCAAAATTTGAGATGAGTACAATGGGAGAACTGCAGTACTTTTTAGGACTGCATATTAAACAATAAACTAATGGAACTTTTATACATCAATCAAAATATGCTAAAGAATTATTGAACAAATTTTCTTTACAAGACTGTAAATCATGTTCCACTCCCATGACACCTACCACACAAGTTGAACCAGGTGATCAAGGAAAACAGGTTGATCAAACCATGTATGGATGTATGATAGGTTCCCTTTTGTATCTAACTGCTTCTAGACCAGATATTATGTTTTCAACATGTGTCTGTGCTAGATATCAATCATCTCCTAGGGAATCACACCTAATTGCAGTCAAAAGACTCTTCTGATATCTTAAAGGAACTCCTACACTTGGAATTTGGTATCCTGCTTCTAGCAATACCAAGTTATCAGCTTTTTCAGATAGTGACTATGCAGGGTGCAAAATGTCAAGGAAATCAACATCTAGTGGTTTTCAATTCTTGGGAAACTGTCTAGTGTCCTGGCAATCAAAGAAGCAAACATCTGTTGCAACTTCAACTACTGAAGCTGAATACATTGCAGCTGCAAGTTGTACATCACAGATACAATGGCTCCAATATCAACTTCTTGATTATGGAATCAAAGAGATCAAGACACCATTGCTTGTAGACAGCAAACCTTCCATTAGCATCATTCAAAATCCTATTCAGTTCTCAAAAACTAAACACATTGAAATTAGGTATCATTTCATAAGGGATTGCTATGAAAAAGGCAAGATTGAAGTGAAGCATGTCACAACAGCAAATCAGATAGCTGACATATTCATAAAACCCCTTGACACGTCAACATTTCAGAAGTTAGTATCCATGCTTGGGATGCTAAATTTGTAAGTGTTCTTTTACTTTTCCTGCACATATTTTATTTTTCACTTACATCTGTTTATAATCTAAAAACTTCTGAAAAACAAAAAGAGAGAAACTACTGATTAACAAACCATCAATATGGAAATATTTTCTGAAAAATGATTAACTTCTGATAAAATAAACTTAAGAAGTTATGAATAAAGTGTTCTCATCAGTTGTTAACAAACTACTAAAGAGAAAATGGGAACTACTGATGACGATTGTTCTTCATCAGCAGTTTTGTCATTAATGGCAAATCAGACATTTCCCACTTCAGAAGTTTGACCTAAGGCGGTTACAAACTTCTGATAAACACCTTTTCCAACACTTATCCATTCAAAAAGCAAAAATTCCCTCCTTCTCTCTTAAAAAGCTCTCAAACCCTGAACCTGCAAAAACACTGTTCTATCCACCCACACACAAACCACATGGCTCTAACTTTGAAACAGGGACACAATCAAAGAGGCTACTTCGAAAAACATGAAGCCTGGTCCCAATACGACGAAATCATTGATTTAGTCGTTAAATCCCAATACTTTACTGCCCTCACCATTGATCCTCCAATCCACACTAAGACTCTTAATGAGTTCTGGGCAAATGCGGAGACGGTGACAGTAAATGATAAGGTGATCTCCCTCAATTCAACCCTCCAAGGGAGAAGAATGGCAATCACACCCGAAACTTTGAGGATTAAACTGGGTCTAGATGATGTGGGTGCCCCAGATCAATTTCCAAACTCTGAAATTCATTTAACCATGACAGAGTGTGGTTACCAAGGTACTCTCTCACATGCTACTATTTTTAAGAAATATTTTGAACCTAAGTACAAACTTTTGTTTCACTATATAATTATGTGTTTGAGTCCAAAAACTAGATCTTATGATTAGATGCCCTCTACTTTTCAACCAATTTTTCATTCCATTGTGAATGAAACAAAATTCAGGGCATTAGCACTTTTCTTCAATGAGTTGGTGTTACATCATCTCAATTCTAAAAAGAAGTTTTTGTTGTATCCAAGATTTATTATGCAATGCATAATAAAGGAACTTGGAGAAGAGGTGCTTGTGGGTCAAACAACTGTTTTAAACCCTTTAACCTCACAAGAATACTCTAGGCACAATAAACCGGCCACCAGGCCAGAAGATGACCAAGGGGAACAGACAACAGTTCCCAAGGAACCCTCATCTTCCAAACCTTCACCCAAAAAGGCCAAGAAACCCAAACAACAAAAAAAACAAAAACCCACCAGCCTGAAAAGAAAGGCAGTTCAGGAGGTTGAGATGCCTGAACCTGCTAATGTGCAATCTGCACTTGATAAAGATGTGACTAAAACATCCTCTCAGTCTCATCCATCTCAAACCCCCACAAGAGCACCAATAACCATTTTATTCAAAAGAAAGAAATTTTAAAAAACAATCCCCATAGACTCTTCTTTTGAAACTGCTGAACCCATAGACCAAACTACTGAACCAGCACCACAACTTTCTGAACCTGAAGCCCTTGAAATTGCCAAACTTCTCTCTGGGCTAAAAGAAAACATCCCATCAGAACATGTCAGTTCCCAACAACCACATCAAACAGGGGACATACCTTCAACGCTTGACATGGATGTGAATATCCCTAGCCCTAACCCAAGAGATGAGGATGAACCAGGGTCTCTAAGCCCAAACTTAGAAACTCTAGGTATATTTGACGCTGCTACTACTTAAATACCACCCAGTGGTGGATCTGAGAAAAGGAGTAACATAGCTAAGACCTCACTTGTGGCAACTACTGATGAAGGCTTAATGCCTGAGGTAGGAAATCCTCTGAACCAAGAAAAAGAGGTACATGAGACAACTTCTGGCCTGGTGGTGAAGGTCCTGCACCTGGTGTCTCTAAGCTCAAAGAGCTGGTTACACCAGATCAGGTTAAAGACCACTTGATCCCTGATTCCCCTAAAGTGGCATCTTCTGTACAACATGAAGATCAACCCAAAACACACCCCTCACTAAATATGCCTACACAATTCCCTGGGTCAACAAGTATAGATCTGAACCAACTATGCAGCCCAAATGGTCCCGTGTACCAGATGATGAACAACCTTATTGCCAATCACCTCAAAACTTTCACAGCTGCTTTGGAGCTGTCAACCAAAAACCAATTTGAGGTGATCAAATCCAAAATGAATGATCTGTCCAATAAAATTGATCACAACTCAAGACAGATTGCCAAGCTCACTGGTAGAACTTCTTAACCATCTAAGCTTCCAGAAGTGGATGAAGCCAAAAAGGGGGAGAAGATTAAGGAACCAAGGGAGTCACTGGAAGCCAGAATAAAGGCAAGAGTGGCTCTACAAGAAAGAGAACTCCAAGAGAAAGCTAAAAAACAAAGAGAAGATCAACAAAGGCTTATCTTTGGAACTGAAGTTGAAGCTGAAACTTCCCAAGGCCATATTGAAGAAACTTCTGATGATTCAGAAAATACTGAAGACAATCCTTCAGTAGTTGACACTCCTGTCAACACATCAGAAGTTAACACTTCCAACATACAACCAACTGAAGAGCCTTCCAAACCAACTGAACAACAACAACCAACTCCTATTCCATGGCCTATAACAACTACAACAATGACTGTGCTGAACCCTTCTCCATTATCAATGTCCAAAGAACTACTTGAGAAGAGTTTAATTGCAGCCCAAAGAAAGGCTAAGGAAGATGAGATCTGGAATGCTTTGGAAGCAAGGGAAGACTTAAGCCTCAATGAAAAGTTACAAGCTTATGAAGCAGAGTTGAATAGGCAAGCTGAAACAGAGAGAGTTGCTGAAGAAGACAAAAGACAACAACTGATGTCTTTTATAACAAAGAACAGCAAAAAAAAAAAAAAAAGCCTATTCACTCAAAGGGCTCTCAATGGATGATCTGACTAAAAGAGCTCAACTTGTTGCTGACAAACTTGCAACTGTAGATGCAATTGTGCGATTAGTGTTTCGGATTGAACAACAAACTTGTTTTGATATATTTCGTTGGTGCGAAGGTGTTTCAGTAGGTGCGAAAGAAGATTGTGATATGGTCGAAGGAAGAACAGAAGGTGCGAAGGAGGAAGTTTTGGACGAATGTGAATATTTTTTATTGTATAGCTTGGTTCGACTAGACAGTTTGGGCGAACCTGCACATTCGCATGAACAAAGTGGGCGAATGTGCAGTATATAAATAGACAAGCTTGATTTTTGAATGTAACTTTTTGTCATATTATTCCCTCCACTTTCTGATTTTCTCTCTAGAAGTTTATTTAGCTCTTTTCACGTTCTTACCCTGTTTGTATCAATCTTTAAACGTGTAATCGAGTTTATAATTAATGAAAAGCTTTTGAAAATGATGATTTACTTGTTTCGATCTGTTTGACTATTATTTTGTGATTGTTTTAGGGATTCCGCACCTAAAACTAACTTGTTTTATCATTCTTTGTTGTTATACGATCCATTCACGCACATACAAAGTGGTATCAGAGCCATTCTGGATCAAACAACCACAAATTAATAGTTTCTCAGTTGATTTGGACGCAATTTTGATCAAAAACTTTCTGTTTTCATTGAACAAACTGATGTGATAAGATTTTGATTGATTACAACTTGATTTCAAGGTTAAATAGGATAATTCTCTTCATTAAAGTTGTTCCAAATCAATTCCGATTCAAAACCTGATTTAAATCATCAAAATCCATCAACATTTGATAAACATGATCAAAATTAACGGATTTTCAAAGAATAACCGTTTTTGAATTATCAGGGGTCGAACGTAGAGAGAGTGGTCAAAAGTGGAATTTCATTTGGTCGAAAGAAGGATTTTGTGGTCAAAGGAGGTGTTTTAGTGGTCGAACGTAGACTTTCATTGCTTATTTTGTTCATTCGTCCATAGGTGTTACCTTCGATTGATCGAACGGTCGAAGGAGAAGGAAAACGGTCGAACGAGAGAAGAAAACGGTCGAAAGAGATTTTGTGATATCAGTCCACATTCGTATCAATCAAAACGGTCGAAGGAGAAGAATATTTCTCATTCGCACGTTCGATAGTACGAAAGAGTGTCCTGTTTTAAAACATTTCTAATCTTTTCGTGTTTAAACGTTTACAGGTTAAGATGTGGAACTTCCCAACAACGCCAAGACCTACTCAAGCACCACAACAGCAGACAACACAAGATCCATGGTCAGTTGCAGCCCAGAAGACTAGTCCACCATCTCAGCCAATCAATTACATGGCTATGACTAGTTCGGCTCTTTAACAAGTTGTGCAACCATTACAACAACCAATTGACAACTATTGGGGAGTAGCAGCAGCTGCCGTTCATTCGCAGTCGACTAATGCCATATCCACACTTATTCATGATCTATCATCAGGAAGCTGCAATCGTCCACCAAAGCTCATGGACATAAAGGAGTACAACACATGGAAGACAAAGTTCAAGATCCATGTGGAGGGACAAGGACTTGAGGGAGCCGAGGCATGGCAGATGATAGTAAAAGGTTATGTTGCTCCTATTCTGGAGAATACTGTAGAACCGATACCGTTGGAGAATTTGGCCGATGATGAGAAAAAGAGGTTTGCAATCGAGAAGAAGGCATTTTCTCAGCTATCTCAGGCGATCAACACTGATTTGCTACATCAGTTTGGATCGTGTACAACATCAAAACAATTGTGGGATATGCTGAGAAACCGACATGATGGTAATGAGAAGACAAGGAAGCTGAGAATGGAAGAGCTTCGGAAGGAATTTGAGAACTTTAGTTACATGGGCAATGAGACTCTAAAAGAGTTGGTTCCACGGTATTGCCATTTGCTCACAGAACTTTCGAGCTATGAGATCAGCATACCAATGTCAGAATTGGTGGATAAATTTGCTGATGCTTTACCACCCTACTGGAACCAACACATTGAAGTGTTGAAGGAAAAGGATGCATACCAGTATTGGACTATCAACGTGTTCATTCAAAAGTTGGAAAAAAAAGAAATGGAGGAGAAAAGGAAAGCCAAGAGAGCTCAGATTCCACAGAATCCAGATCTGTATGTGAGTGGTACATCTAACTCTCTTTCTGCTTCAAGCACTACTTCAAATGTTGCTCCTCACATTGCATGTGTATCCAATGTTGTTGAACCCACAAAAGCACCAATCAATTATCTTGCCCAAACTTCATCATACACACCATCATACACACCACAATCTTATCAAACACCAAACTTTATTCCACCTTTTTCACCATTACAACAAGCTGCCTGTTACACAGCAAGTCAACCTCAACAACAACAACAATATCCTCCTCACATGAATCAGATGCAGATTACTCAAGCACAATCAAATCAAAGTCCGATTGTGTTAGAGACTTCTAATCTTAACAATGTGACTGTTGAGATTGCTCAACAGCACGTTGCTTTAGTTTCTGCTATGGTTGCATCATACAACGGTTTGGTTGCGAGTCAGATTGGAAACAACAATCTCACCAATGAAGACTACGCACAAATCGATAAAGAGGAGATGGAGCTTATGGACATACAGTGGGCTTTTGCGAGCATAATGAGGAGGGCCACTGACTTTATCCAGAAGACTGGAAGAACTGACCTTTCTACTTCTCCCAACACCACATACGGCTTCAACAAAGCCAAGGTTACATGCTTCAATTATGGTGAGAAGGGTCACTTTAAGAGAGAGTGTACACAGCCTGCACAGCAAGGTAATCAAAACCCGTTCAATTCAACCTACCAAAACAGACAAAACCAAAACCAAAATCAAGTTTCATACAACAGTCCCAACATCTCAAGCTTTCAACCCCAAAACAACTACCAGAACCGTCAACACACACAACAAAATACTAACACTAGACAATCTACAACTTAAAACCAACCTCAACAAAATCCAAACCGAACCATTGTTCCTATCTCTACACCTAACACTCAAAACCAAAACCAAACTGACAATCAAAACCAAGCACTTGTGATTCAAAAGGATGAAGGTTTTGATTGGACGGGTATGCAATTGGGGGTGGAGGAGATTACTGCTGGAAACGTGGCTTGTGTGGCACAGAAGATGAGTCTGGATGAGAATGAGGAGATTGAAGAGGAGGTTGTGATTGAGAAAGTGTCGGAGTTGAAAATAGAGGAAGTGAATGAGGATGTGATTGCTGAGAGTGAAGACAAGAAATCTGGTATGATTCTTGATTCTGTCTCGGATGTTGGAGAGCACTACGATTCCGCTTATTCGGATATGGAGAGTGATTCAGACTCAGAAGCTAGTGTGAATTCACTAGATGATGACATTGATCAATTGCTAGCAGAAGCTGATTTCCTTATGACCCGCAAGTCATGCATGGTGGATGATGCGTACACCAAGATTGACTACTCCAAATTCTTCGCAGGGAAGGAAGCTCACTTCGCGTTGATGGCAATGACTAAACCTCCTAAACCGGTAAGTTCCGAATCTCAATCTAAAGTGTGTGTTAAATGTGCTGATTTTGAAAAACTGACAGAAGAAAATAAGCTTCTTAAGGTACAACTTGAGAGTGCCAAAATAAACTGTCAGATTTATCAAAAAGATTTAAAAGATTTCAACAAAGTTCTTGATGGTTATAAAAAGGATGTGTCTGAACTCAAAAAGAATTTGTCAATAAAACAACTTGCCATTAATAACTATATTAATGAAATGGAAAACACCAAGTTAGAAATGGCAACCATCAAGTGCTTTGCTGAAAAAGTGAACAAGAAGTTAGAAAGTTATAAGCACATTGCATATGTAGTTGACCATATCATAGAAGAACCCTCCCAGTCGAATAGTGCAAACTATAAGGCGGTCCCATCTCCGGTGTTGTTTGAAAACCATAATTTACATGCAATACCACCAGAGACGTTAGTCAATTCTGACTCCACATCAGAAAACGAGCCCAACACTTCTAGTGTCGGAAACCCGTATTCTGATGTGAGATCTGTATTGGGAAACAATGAGGGTGTGGTCGCTGCAGATGATTCTGATGAAGAAGATGAACAATCTGAGATGGTTGAAAATGAAAGTGATATCCCTGATGAAAATCATATAATCACTACTGAGCCTGTCTCACCATCTCAGATCGTTCATCCCATGGCAAATGCTCATCGAAAGAATGTTGTTAAGAAAACTGAAAAGTCTGTTGGTAAGAGTGTTGAAAAGAAAGAGGTAAAGAAAATTGAGAAAAATGTGATTAAACCGGTTGAAAAGAAAACTGAAACTAAATCTGAGAAAAATGTGGTTAAACCGGTTGAAAAGAAAACTGAGATTAAATCTGAGAAACCTAATGAAATGAGCAACGAATCGTGTGACAAACCTGTGAAAATTTTCTATCGGATGCAAGGCTCCGATAAGATTTTGTCTGATGATGAATATCCGATTAAATTTGTCAATTATTCCAAAATCGAAAAGATCTGGCAGGAAAGTACAATTTGGTTTCCAAAATTTGAACGAACCAATGACATTCCTCCAGAAATTTTAGAGAAAATTTATTCGGATAAAGATGCCAAGGTCAATGTCACACAATTTGTTCTGCCAGTTGATAAAGCAAATAGTTTCATTGAACCGACTTACTCAAAGGAACCAGCTCCTGAGAGTTTAAGGAAACAATGCATGGTTGATCGATATCCCATTGCTAGTTTTTCCAAGTCGCCGATCAAAGAAAACTATGAAGAATACCGTGCGTGTTATAAGTGCGGGGAACGGGGACATTTACTTGCCGCCTGCCCGTACGCACGACACAAGAGGCACGAGGTGGAGATGAGGCAACATCATGATTATCCGGTTGACAACTACAGTTATCCACAAAGATGGCATTTTTCTCAGCAAGCACCTTATTATAATCAAAACAATTTTTACAACAAGAGGGAAAACCATCCGATGACTTATGATAAGCGCAACCGGATAGCCACTGAGAAACCGGTAAAGAAATCTGTGATGAACTCAACTGCTGATAACAAAAAGGTTGCTCCTAAACCAAATGTAAAACCAGCAGTTGGACCTGTCTCTGTTAAATCAGAGAAGGTAACCAAGAAGGTTGCATTTAAAGACGAAGTAAAGAAACCGGCTGAGACCTCAAAATCTCAGATCCGGATCTTGAAAAGGTCTGAACAATCTTGGTCATCTAAGGAGTCTGAAGGAGCCTCAACTTCACAGAATGTGAAAATTGAGAAAAAGAAAGTTGAGAGTGAGAAGTAAGGGGTTGAGAAAACCCAAGATGTTTGTGAATCGAAAGAATCTTTGAAACAACCCGTTCAAAGACCCAAGACCAAACAGGCTTGGGTCCCCCGAAAGATCTAACTGCTTTACTTGATATGTGCAGGGAGCTCCAGCTGGCCCTGTTAGCAGCCTATGGATTGTTGACAGTGGAGCTTCTGGTCACATGACAGGGGACCTCACGCTACTCTTTGATATCAAGAACATAAACGGAGGATATGTAGCGTTTGCAGGAAATAAAGGAGGCTACATTACGATGGAGGGTAGTGTAAGCAATGGGGTCGTGACATTTGAGCGGATATCGTACGTGAAACAGATAGATTACAATCTGCTCAGTGTTAGTCAAATCTGTGATAAACAATTTTCTGTGTATTTTGACGACAAATCTTGCTATATCTTGAAACCGGGGTTTGAACTTCCGAAAGAGTGGGTGATGCTAAAGGCACTGAGAGTAAACAATTTGTATATTCTTGATATGTCCAAAGCAATGACCACCCATGGCCAAGTCACGTGTTTCCTCTCTAAGGCTATAGAAAAAGAATCTATAATGTGGCACAGGAGAATGGGACACATTCATTTGAGAATGATGAACCAGTTAGTGAAGAATGAACTTGTCACGGGAGTTAATGTGAAACATTTCCATTTGAATGACAAGTGTGTTAGTTGCAAAAAGGGAAAGCAGCACAAACAGGCCCATAGACCAAAGAAAGTCAATTCCGTTGAACTACCGCTTGAGCGCTTGCACATGGACTTATTCGGTCCAGTCTGACGTAAAAGTCATGCTGGGGAGTTGTACTGTCTTGTTGTGACTGATG
The DNA here is from genome assembly GCA_028751855.1 of Ambrosia trifida. NCBI lineage: Eukaryota > Viridiplantae > Streptophyta > Magnoliopsida > Asterales > Asteraceae > Ambrosia > Ambrosia trifida. The sequence continues at coordinate 57,443,961 of CM054125.1, read as the reverse complement.
ATTATTCAAGATTTTCATGGGTCATGTGCTTGCATCAGAAAAGCGACACTTTTGACAACCTGAAAGTTCTGTTTACACGTCTGGAGAATATCTATGGTCTGAAGATCAAACGAATCCGGAGTGACAATGGGACGGAGTTCAAAAACGCTCAGATGGAGGATCTTTGTGCAAACAAGGGAATTCATCATGAATATAGCGCTCCGTATACACCCCAGCAGAACGGTGTCGCAGAAAGAAAGAACAGGACTCTAATTGAGACGGCGAGAACTATGCTTGCGGATTCAAATCTTCCAGTCATGTTATGGAATGAAGCAATTTACGCAGCATGTTACACTTTAAACCGTGTTTTAACAGTGAAGAAGTTTGGCAAAACTTCTTATGAGACGCAAGCCGAATCTGGAGTATCTAGAACCATTTGGTGCCCCGTGTACAATGCTGAATCCTTCGGAGAAGTTCGCACCAAAGGCTGAAGAAGGTTATTTTGTTGGATATGCAACCCCACTAAAACGGGTATTCAACAAAAGAACTAGAAAAGTCGAGGAGTTGGCAAATGTCGAAGTACAAAAATACACACAAAATGTACAGGGTGGAGGTCCAGATTGGATGTTTGATTACAAAGACTTCTTTGAATCATTCAATCTAGATAGCATGGTTGAAGAAGCTGTACTTCGCTTATATTACGAGGTCGGAAACGCTGTAACTTCACCGTTAGTGCGTCCGATTACTGTAAACCCCCAAGCAGCTTCTAATGATACCACTGCTCCTGTGATGGAAGAAGAGGTGTTCCAAGAAGCTTCTACAACGCTTAATTCATCAGATTCAGAAGATGAAGACGATGATGCTACAAGTGAAGCTATTCTGGACAATGCTACAGTGACACCACCAGTGAACCCAACTACTACTGATGCTTCAACATCGAACGTGGGTAATGATATGGTTTCTACAGAGAACTTGACGACTCAAACGGGAGTGCAAGTACCTGATTATCCGGAATCTCGGATACATCGGATATACCCGCTTGAACTGGTTATTGGTGATCCTGGTAGCAGCGTAATGACAAGAGGGCAGTTGAGAAATGCTCAAGCACCAGAAAATATTGGCAATCTTGCTTTATATGCCAAAATACAAAAATCTGGTTTTCAAAATGACTGGTCTTTCGCTTGTTATGTTTCGCAGGTCGAACCGCGGACTTACAAGGAAGCTCTTTTGGATGATGCCTGGGTGGAAGCAATGCAAGAAGAGTTGTTACAATTTCAGAAACTCGGTGTATGCACGCTGACAAATTTGCCCCCAGGAAGAAAGAAAATTGGAACCAAATGGGTGTTTAAGTGTAAGAAGGATGATAGAGGAGTCATAGTGAGAAACAAAGCTCATTTGGTCGTTCAAGGTTTTCATCAAGTTGAAGGAATCGACTACAATGAAATCTATGCACCGGTTGCACGTTTGGAAGCTATCCGAATGTTCCTAGCGTTTGCATCAAGGAAGAAATTCAAGGTGTATCAGATGGATGTAAAGAGCGCATTTCTTTATGGTGTGGTCAAAGAGGAAGTTAACGTAGGTCAACCACCAGGCTTTGAGGACCCTATTCATCGGGATAAGGTTTATGTGTTAAACAAAGCTCTCTACGGGTTGCACCAAGCTCCGAGACAATTGTATGAGGAGCTGAGCACGTATCTTCTCTCGAAAGGATTCAAACGCGGACTGGTAGACTGCACACTGTTCACGAAACGAGCAGGAGATGACTTGCTTCTTGTACAAATTTATGTTGATGATATTATTTTCGGGTCTACTAACGAACTTCTGTGCAGGGAATTTGAAAAAGTTATGCAGGAAAAGTTTGAAATGAGCGCAATGGGAGAAATGCAGTTTTTCCTAGGCTTGCAGGTGGAGCAAAGACCAACGGGGATCTTTATTCACCAGACGAAATACGTTTCTGAAGTCTTGAGCCGATTCCAGATGGATGATTCGAAGCCGATGGATACCCGATACAACCCAATCACGGGATTGGAGTTGACGTTAAGGGGGACCTTACTGATCCATTTACATACAGAGCAATCGTCAGATCTCTGATGTATCTTACCGCGTCTAGACCGGATATAATGTTTGCGACATGTCTTTGTGCACGATATCAATCGAAGCCGAAACAGAGTCATCTTGCAGCTGTCAAGCGTATCCTTAGATATCTGTAGGGTTGTCCATTGAAAGGACTTTGGTACCCTCATGATGATAATTTTGACCTAATCGCTTTTATTGATGCAGATTGGGGCGGCTGTGACAAAGACAGCAAATCCACAACGGCTGGATGTCAGTTTATGGGGAGCAGGCTCGTGACCTGGCAATGCAAGAAACAAACCGCAGTTGCACTATCCACATGTGAAGCAGAATACGTTTCAGCATCGAGCTGCTGCTCACAGGTTCTTTGGATCCAACAACAGATGGTGGATTACGGTTTTCAATTTCTTAAAACCCCTATTTACTGTGATAATGAGGCCGCAATCGCATTAACAAAAGACTTAGTAAATCACTCAAAGGCTAAACATATCCGGATTAAATATCATTTTATCCGTGATTGTTATGCTAAAGAGTTGATCAATATGGTCAAAATCTACACTGATTACCAACGCGCAGATCTTTTGACCAAAGCTTTTGACAAATCCAGATTTGATTATCTTTTGAAAGCTAATGGTATTAAAGAAAAACAGGACTGATCACCACCTCAGTCTATCACTTTTTAGTTTAAACTTTTTACTGTTTTTCAGAAAAATTTCGAAAATCCAAAAACATTAAAAAAATTTCAAAATCAATAAAAATTAGAAAATTTCTTTGCTGACTGCTATATCTTCTTCCCTTAGATTAATGCCGTCAGATTTCTGTGAACAAACGATATTTGGGCAGTCACATATTTGAAATGCTCCAGCTTATCCCTGGGAACAGTAAATTCAAAAACTTATAAAAAAATCAGAAAAATCAAAAATGATTTCCTGGAGTATAAAGGGAAATGATAGTACATCAGTGGGGATCTGACACATTCTAAGTAATGTACTGCTATATAGGGCGTGTGTCTGAGTCTGTGCGATGTGCTGATAGGCTTCGTAGACCTATTACTGCGTGCCTGATACATACATATCAAACGAATTGTTGTGTGGATGAACTCCTCATGGGCATATGGTCTTAGTACCGTAATTTCGTTTGATAGGGTATTTGTACAAAACTCGGAGGTTTAGGGTCGTTATGTTATTAGTTGTTTGGGGATAGCCTCTCTGATCTTCTGCTGTAAGTCATTACGGACCTAGATCAGACAGGGTGTCTTTATAAAAGAGCTTTATGCCAAATCCTAAAGTTACCGAATTGAGGAACTTTCCATGTTATATGATGATCAAAGATTATCTATTACATCGTATTAATCACTGATGCAAATCATGATTAATATCAGTCCTCAACCTGGTATAGTGCATATGTTACTTTGCTGCATTAATTTGCTGACCTGTATACCTCTGTGCATTATATCTTGTACAATTACAGACGACGAAAGCATAATCACGCTTTACAATGAGTCTTTGTATATTTACTTCTTGATACGGGAGTATGTCGTGTGCGTGGGAACCACAGACAATTACGTTTATATTATAAATATCAGTATCAGTTTAAAGCACTGCACAAAAGTCTGCATAAGAGTTTATGTAGATCACAATATCAGCAGTTGCCAGATCACACATTGTCATTAATGATAATAATTCAAAAGATCAACGGTGTGATCAGATTTCTCAATAACTGATATGATCCCTTTACCGGAAATCCCAAAAACATTTACAGTTTTTCATTTACATTTCTACATTTTATTTTCTTGTCAAAAATTACAAAACTCAAAAAGATTTTAGGTGTGTTTTAGCTTAAACTTTAGAAAATCCAAAAATATTTTACTTTTTCATCTTATTTTTGATAACTGATGGTGGTTGATGTCGATTTTCTAAACCTTGTTACACCATTTGAGCTTTGTAACTTTTTAATTTTGAAAATATGATTGTTGGATGCTTAAAAGTTGAAAAATAATTGGACCGGGACTCGTTTTTGAGATTTGGAAAATTTATCAAAAATCCCATTTCTCATTCGCCCATTCGGTTGGTCGATTGTGGGATTTTTCATGTTCCTTCGTATGTTTTAAACGGGCGAAGGAGAGTGTTCTTGAACATATGTTTCATTCGAACCCTTTTGGCTCATTCGAACCTTTCACTAGGGTCGAAGGAGACAAAAGTTTCTCTTTCGTACGAACAGAATGGCCGAAGGAGGATGCCTATATAAACCATTCCTGTCTCATTCGAACCTATTCAAATTTTTTTCAGAAAATTCACTCTAACCTCACCTTGTTGCTTTGCTATTTTAAACCTTATCATTGTGTTCGTCTACAAACACTGATCATTTTCCACTATCTTATACAGGTTAACTTCAAGGATTGATGGACTTATCTCTGTTTTTCTGATTCGAGCCCTAAATATTAAAACTGCTAATAATCAACTTCATTGTTACAATTGCTGATTGGGATTCATTATATGTGTGTTTTAGGGGGAGAAAAACCATAAACCATGGATTCAAAACCAACAGTTTGATCAATTGATCATCAGTTGTGTTTAGAACCCTAGTTTTAATTGAAAACACAAATATAATGAATAATTGATGAATCTGTTAGTATAGAATGGTTAATCGGCATTGTTAGTCGTTGTTCCAATCAAAAGAACATGTTCAGAATCCATTAATTTCAAAATTGAAAATTCAAAATAAGAACAGACTCCTTCGACCCTTTCGAATGGGCGAAGGAGATAATCAACTGGTCGAATGAAGAAATGTTGGGCGAATGAAACTTTTTACCAAAAATTGATACTTTCGTACCATTTATTTTTCTCATACGTACCATGGATTTCTCATTCGTACCCCCGTTTGGGCGAATGAGAATGTCAATTACCAAAATTTTCAAAGTTTGAATTTTTGTCGATTTTTAACTTGTGTTTTTGTTTTGTTTTGCAGAATTAACCATGTCCGAGCTGGAGAAGACGACGGAACAAGCTGGATCATCCTCACAACCTGCCAAGACAGTTCCTGAAGAGCTTTTAGCCTTCGAGAATGCGCATAATTGCTGTGCATATCTCGGAGAGGTTAAAAAGCACACGGAGTTTATCGGTATCATTGAATTATTGAAGAGATGCAGGGTGATAGATGCGATTTCTACATCGACGATTATCTACAGAGATATGATGCAAGAATTCTGGTCTGGAGCGAAGCTTGATTTCTGGAATTGCGAGTCGTGCTTGACTAGCAAAATCCAAGGCAAGAGAGTTATTGTTTGTGAACAGGATTTACGAGAAGCGTTGAACTTAGATGATGAGAAGACAGATCCTAAGGAGTTTAGCTTTATGGATCAGCGAAAGTGCTTTCTAAGAATGAAATACAATGGACCAATCACTGACGGTTCATTGCACAAGGGAAAACTGTGCCCTCAATTCAAATATCTGGCACACATTTTGATACATGTCTTCGGATCTGCAGCTGGAGGATATGACTTGATGCGCAAGAGTGTCAGTTCGATGATGGTAGCCCTGGCGTTGAACAAACCGTTCAATGTTTCAGGCATGCTGATGGAACACTTATTAGAGCCTGTGAACGACACGAGGAATCTGAAGTTTCTACTATATCCTCGTTTCCTCCAGATGGTGTTTGACAACAAGTATAAAGACTTGAAAAGGGATCCTAAGCACATAGTTGTTCAGGAACATATGTCGCTTAATACACTTGCTAGAATGAAGGCGTACAAAGGATTGTCGGGTAATGAACGTCCACCAGTAAGGCGTTTATTTGGACATCTAGCAAGAATAGATTATACAGATCCAGGTGAAGGGCTTGTGAGACATGCGAACAGTGATTCTGATCCTGATAAACCATTACATCCTGTTGATCCTGATGCGAAACGCAAATGACAGGTTGTGAATGTTGGTGCCAAGAGTGGAAAGATTAAGAAGAAAGAGATAAGGTTAGAGGTTGCGACTGAACCTGAGAAGAAGAAAAGCACACCAAGACGAAACAAGACGATGGCAAAGAAGGGTTTACACATTGTGGACGAAGCGTCGATTGATTCGGAAGAGACACAAGAAGAAGAACATTGGGACTCAGAGACTGAAACGTTAAAGACCACCACGCCCAAGGCCACTGAGGCTGGTGAGTCTGCTAGTCAGAATGTTGAA